>JAWQUT010000180.1:1386343-1396370 GCA_033807755.1 Ellobium chinense | reverse complement strand
CCCCCCCCCCCCCTTAATTTTGACGTAAACCTCAAACACAAATAGAGTGAAAGTTGTCGAACCTCTCGACAAGTGAAGATGAATCAAAAGTCCAAATGCAGGTTTTATGAAGTGGAAAATCACATAAGGATGATAAATAAATGTTTTTAACTCCTCTAACATGATATTATGCTAAGATGACTAATCCAAAGCATGTAAAGTGGCCCCTAATCTTAGTCAGGAAACAGTACGACCAGATCTGAGGGTGAGAGGAAACTGGTTAAAAGGCAGTAACTATGATGTCTTATCTCTTATCTCTCTCTGGAGATCTTCTGTTGCCTCGCTCTCCAAGTAAGTTTCCTATTTATTTTCTCTCTGAAATATACTCAATACAAATATATTGTTTATCACTTCGAAGTTTTTCGCTAACTTACCTTAACACTCAATGAAAGGAATATCGCCTGAATCTTTATGCTCATATGTAGGCCTATACTGCTTGCTATAATGGCACAAATATAACCCTATAACCCCCTTAATTTTGACATAAACCTCAAACAAGAAGTAAAAGTGAGCAGGACAGAATGGATGGGATTTCCCTATTTATTTAAAATCTTTTTGCATATAATAACTGCCTCTGATGGTGTAGCAATGTCATCACAGCAAGACGCCTGTAGCCAGATGTAAGTTCACAATAAAGTCTTTAAAATACTTCATTCACATACACATTGGAAATTCCAGTTGACTCAGTCCTCCTTTCCTCTCATGACGTTATACTAGTGTATTACATTTTGGTTTTGAAACGGCTCATTTCCTCTTATTTATTATAGACCTAATACATGTAATAACATTCCTGAAATCGGATTAACTGATATTATAAGGAGTTACTGGCAACTGAATAATTGCTCCCTTTATTTAATAACCTGCGTTGTCTTTCGATGCTGCCATGTTTAATTGATTTTCCAGTAAAGCAACGATCTTGGGGTGATAAACATGATATTATTCGTATGAAGTAAGATAAAATGGATGGAATCAATAGGAAATCATAGTACTACCCGTTTATCATATTTGATTCCTACCCTTGTATTTGGCCATAGTGTTCCCTGACCAAAGTAGTAAGCAATGAACACGACTTTGAGCGGTCATCTTATTAGTATGCCGCTTAGATGGATTAAATATGCATGTGTATATCTGGTTTTCAGGAAAGGGGGTAGGAGTTATGAAAACGATATTTGGTACTATAATAAGGAAAATTTAGAAACAGTAAAGACATTTAATATTTGGAAGTGGTATTCTCCAGCTCAGGATCATTTCACATTGTACTAAAGATATCAAGGATTAAGATGAATTTATATTTTAAAGTCACACTGTGGTAAAAATCCTGAGATTACTCCAAGGATGAAACTAGACGATTTTAATAGCTATTGTTGTACAAGGGCTAAATTACGGGGCAGAAGTCTGGGGATACTGTGAAGCTGGGCCTTTAGAAAAGTTGCATTTAAATTACCTGAAGTCATTACTAGGTGTAAGGTTTACAATACCAAATTGTTATGTTTTTTTTATGGAGAATTGGGAGTTTATTCACTCCTCATAGCTAGGCTAGTTTAAATTGTAAAGTATTGGTTTAAAATTCTAAATAGTATAGATGATAGCATGCTTAGAAAAATGTATGAATGTCTTCATAAATTAACTGAAGTTGATAATAATGTATTAATATGGGCATTTCTTTCAAAGAAAATGCTGTGCAGGTATGGGTTTGGGTTTGTGTGGGAGCAGCAGGGCGTTTCTTCAGAGAAAATGTTTATTAATGAATTTACACAGCGACTAAGGGATTGCTATGTTCAAAATTGGAGAACTGAAGCAGAGAATACTAGTAGTAATAGACTTTACAAGAGGTTAAAAATCATTTTGGCTATAAATATTATCCATCTTCAGTAGTTGGTCAAGGGTTTAGAAAGCCAATATCAGAAATAAGATTCGGCTCACACAATTTTTTGACGGAAAGAGGAAGGTGGGGAATACCTAAATTTGACCTTAATAAACGTAATAGAAGATGAATACCACTGTAATGTAGAATGGATACAATTTGAGCATATAAGACTGACATATTTACCTAAATGGTTTGTTAACAAAACCTAGTTTGGCAAGATTCCTAAATCTTTAAATTCAAGTACTGTAATGATAAAGAACTCAAAAACAGAGCAATAGGTTTCTATCACATTTGAAGAGAATACGAACAGTTTAAGTGACACAAGTGTTATTTTCCTTTCTGGCAGGGAGGTGGGGAAAGTTGTTAGGATTGTTACATAGATGTGTCTGCTCTAATGGGATGTTGTGGAAATTGTAACTGTTAACATTAGATGGGGAAAGTGAGTGAGTGAGAGAGAGAGAGAGAGAGAGANGAGAGAGAGAGAGAGAGAGAGAGAGAGAGAGAGAGAGAGAGAGAGAGAGAGAGAGAGAGAGAGAGTGTGTGTGTGTGTGTGTGTGGGTGTGAGATAGAGAGAGTGAGACAGAGAGAAAGAGAAAGAGACAGAGATGTCAGTGGCTAAATGTAAGTGACAGTTATACATAATAAATATATATTGAATTTTTTTTCCGTTTTATTTATTCTTTTGTATTGATGTGACATTCTATTGTATGTGATTGGCTTTCGTCTAAATAAAAACTTCAACTTGAACACTACTGGCCAGATCATGCGAGCTCTGTCTACACTCCCGGAGGGGCATACTTTGCCGCTGCCATTTACGAGCGCTCATCATTAGCATTTGCTGCTGCTGGTGATGATGATGATGACTGTGATGATAAAAGCTGATGGAGGTTGTGGTAGTCGTGGTTTCAAAGTTTCGATGTTTATTTAGAAAAGCCCAGACTACAATGTAGTGGGCATGGATTTACAAATGACGAACGGCAGAACAGAGCAATAGCAAAATAAAAAAAAAAAAAAAGATCAGCAAATAAATCGATCAACCAAGTCATCAATCACTCTGTCAATCATTCAATCAATCACTCAATAGGTGTTGAAAGGACAGTAGTGATGATGGTGACTACGGAAACTGTGACGAGGATAATGATGGAGCAGGGCTAAGCATTAGTTTGCGGTCGTTCCTTAAATTTGTGTAATGTCAACTTCAACTTAAAGTTACTGTCTCAGGGGTTGCTCTCTCAGAATTTTCTCTCCATCGGTTACTTGGCTGGTTCATCGGACGGTCCATCACTGTTGGCTTCTCGGGGGTGATGGAGCATTGGATGAAAGTTACTCTGATACCACGGTGACTCTTTGTCCCTCTCCTCCTTGCCCCCCCCCCNCCCCCCCCCTCCAGTATGGGTTGGCTGGGAGTAGCGGAATGCTGATATATTGGTATTTCAGAGGAAGCAATGTATCCTACTCAGATATAATAATTAAATCGTGATAAGGAAGACTTTTAGAAAAAACAAAAATGGATTCATCGATACCCTGGGGAAATGGTGTACAATGTCATATATAATGTTACACATCTCACTCACGACACAAACACACAGAAGAGTACACATTATACATGTAAATTTACACACTATTACAAATGAAACACAAAACAAAGTTATTGCTGGTCGCCGCGGTGCAGTGCCCTAGTCTCCCCAGCTCTAAAGCCGAATCGAGTGGAGAAAGAGTAATGAAGTATCTTTCCCAAGGACATCAAAATGCAAACCCCTCGACTCACGAGTCGAATACACAAACCTTAGAACTATTAGAATTGAAGACCTACAGATTCTGAGTGCGACTCACAAACCACATGGCCACGTTTCACTTCGGTGTGTGGTCAGCAGCCAGCCTTTGTATCAGACTAACCTACCCATGAAAACAGCGTGCGGTTACCTGATACTAGCAGCGAATTCTGTGCAATATCGCTTCAACATTTCTCATTTAGCAAGATATTCTTATGTCTGGCTTAGCCGAGATATGAGATACTGACGAGGAATTCAAATTACGTCACTATATTCATATCTAGATAGGTACGCTACAAAGCCCTGCAATAAATGTTTCGGTCTAGGCGCTCTGATACACACTTGGCTTCAGTCCAAACCTTGACTGGGATCAGTCCCTCTAACAAAGATACTGAAGAGAATAATTTCCCGTTTATCTCCTTCTCTGGCAGTTACCAAAAACTAGTATCTGCATACCCACCTCTGACACACCCCCCCCCCCCCCCCCCCCCCNCCCCCTCGCCTATCCGCAGCCCAATCCTCCGAGTGGAATGACGGAAGTTTCAGCAGTGAGAATACCCCCAGCTGGCGTAGGAGATAGATATCAAGAGGAACTAGATCTAGCATCCGCAAAATATAATCATAGGCTATAAATATTTTGTCTACGGTGCATTTAGGTGTTCCAGGATGCACAAAACAGGATGCTGGTGTGTCTGCTCCCTACTTTATTGGAACATTACTTCTCATAACAGTCCGTTTAACACGGGCAGAATATAATAAGCTATACTGCTCATCAAAAGGCAATCCGAAATAACTGCAGTTCTCCCGTATTTCAAGATTCTTGTTTGTTTTGGTCCACATCAGCAGCTGATCTATATTTTTGTTTCGTTTTGTTTTTGGACATAATATATCGATGTATCTAATTTTTCCAAATGACTCTACAATGGCCGAGCGACCTAACAGCAATCCTGAGTAGACTCCCCTATAGCAGTCCTGCGTAATTCCGCAGTTACATGGCTTTGGCATGATTTTATTTTGGTATCATGTGCAGTTACGTCGCCCTGCCTCTGTGTAGACTTTACTTCAAGTTGGCTTCCACACCCTCCCATACATCCGTTCCACTTCTCCATGACACAGCATCCTGTTGTTCATCCTCACAATACGGAGTCAATCTCAGCAATAAAAAATAGACATTGGAGAGGCTTACAGGCTGTCTGCACTCTTTGGGTCATTTTATTATCATAGTGAGAGGTAATACAGACTAATTTAAGACTGTTAAGATATGATGAATTTATGATTGATTCAATCTATGACGACTGGTTTACGGCATAGACTCCTTAAACGTTGTCTCCTCACTTGGGTTTTTTGTTTTGTGTCTAGGTGGGGGGAGTTGGGGGGGGGGAAGCGAGAAGGTTCCTGGCACCTATTGTTTTGTCTTCTTTCTGCCCTATTAACAAAATGTGTTATTCTATAAATTCTACTATGATTTGGAAATATTTTTCCCATAAAGGTTAAAGTACCTTTTTTGACCGATCTTTCAAGGGGAGAACAGGGAGTGGGAGTGGGTTTGGGGGGGGNGGGGGGGGGGGAGAAGGGGAGTCATTGTTCACAAATCTCGTTCAAAAATGGTCACCTCACCTATGGATTTGGTCTCAAATTTTTCATTTTGATATGTAGGCCTAACACATTTTATTTTTACATCTATAAGGCTCAAATTATACTTGAAACTTTTAAAATTGGATGCTTTGTCTAGATCATAGATCTTTTTTAGATATTTCTACACCCTCATATGGACTGATTGACTGATTGACCGGCAGGGCCCCAAAAAAGGGAGATTTTATATATTAAGCGGATTAATTGGCATGTGCAAACTGNTTTGAACATCACCCTTGGCCATCAATGCCGAAAATAGGCGTATGGGAGGGCGGAGATGGAGGTCAATGCTGTACTTGTCTGGTCCTTGCAACCCGACAAAATGGAAAGCCACAACGCCTCATTGTATTCTGTGAGCAGTCTTTAGCAAAGGTAGGTTTTGGTTGGTGCCCGCCTGTCACAATGTGGAAATGTCCACACCTACTAGAGGTTTGTTAGAAATGTGTAATCTTTTATACAAAACCATATAAAAAAAAAAAAAAGCTCGGCATTCGGCAGTATGGCGGTAACCATCTACGGTTTCAAATTTGTTAGTTGAACATCTTATCAGAGGTATTGTGTCTGAGGAGGATGTGACAAGAATCAATGGTAGTCTGTATGTTAATGAATGAGGCAAAGATCTAAGCAGATGGGGCGCCTGAAGTAGGCGAAAGAAAAGTCGGACCCATCTTGTCCAAGTTATGAGGGAAACGAAGTGGTTAGTGCATGGTAATAGAAAAGAATTTCATGAGAGAGCAGTATTTCACTTAGCTCTTTAAAAAATCTGTTGCATTCCTCACTATGAAAGCCGAAGCAAGCGAAAGGCATCATGTTCGTTTGAAAATATGTCGCTATCGTATAATTTGTGAAATTTCTTTACAAACCCTTCAGTGCAGATCCGTGAATTGAGTTGCCGTCATAGACACTTTCGTAACCAGTGGATTTCCCACTGGATGGATCTGTGGACGCTTTAAGGGCAGCGAAACTCTTGATCTTTTACGATCGTTACGTTATTTACTATCAATTCTACAAATTTCAAGGGCAACTGCAACTACACTGAGGTAAAAACAAATTACTGGCGTATCAATATTGTGGGGGACGTATAGTGAGGCTGATATGTTCCAGGTTTAGGGAGGATTTCCATATGTGGGCCATCCTACAACATGCAGGGGAAAATGAAATTTCTAGACTTAAAAACGACCACTTTCCTGTCGTTATGCATCCCCCTCAGAAAATCCAAGCCCTTCATTTCTATACTAGCACCATCAAAATAGTCACTCTTTAGTGTGTTTATTGGTACGGGTCGGGAGCTTGTTGTAGGATGGACCACATAAGGAAATCCTTCCCAGGCTTATGCACGTGTGCACCATAATGATAACTATATGTAAGATAAGACCTGGGCATCTGACCCTTTGACAGACGAGATGTAAAAAGCGCAGCAGGAATTACTGCGGCGTCTGGAGATACACTGTGGCAAATGGGTGCGGTCACACGAGCGACAGGCAGTAGTTTCAGTCCTGGCGTAGCAGTTGTGTGTCGCCCATATTCTGGTACGCCGCGACACTCACCATGACCAAAGCCACCCTGACTCGCCGATCGTCCATGTTGAACTGAGCTGTAGCGTTAAATGTCGCCCGTCACAAAAGTAAGCGACACTTTCTGCGCAGAATTTACTGCGCGACATTTATTGTAGCTCGTCTGTCAAGGCACTGACTGTTGAAGAGTGGGTCCCTTAAATACATCTCCATAAAAACCCAGAGAGAAGTATAAAATAACCAGTATTCGGACTCATAATTTCACATCCATTATCTAACCGCAGCTCAAATAGCCGAACAGTGATGAAAATCTACAGAAGTGCTCTTAAAATCTCTCGTGACTCTTCATTTTAGACAAACTTCCAGTGAAGTTTTCTAACGAGATAGACTATTTCTTATTGCTCTATCAGAAAAAAAAAAAAGCATATTGTAGGCTCCTAACTTGGAACAACAGACAGGAAATGATCCGGCAACAAGGGAAAGCACTTCGAGTAAGGGCTTCCACTTGGGAATTTCCTCTTTTTAAGGAAATTTCGTCGTGAAAAGGAACTTTAAAAAAGAAAAAGATTTCGAGTGCTAAGAAAAAGCGGGAAATTCCGAAGCCGTATTCATTACATAACTACTTAACTGTACTGCTTAAGACTGATTCTTGTTAGACAAACAATGCTTCTTTATGTTTTGTTTTGTTTTGTTTGTTTGTTTATTTTGAAATATGTATATGAAGACGGGTGCATCTGATTTGAAATAACTTACTGCGGCATTTAATGCCACAGCGGTAAAAAAACTGGTTTTATTTATCAACCAGTAAAACTAGCTAACCTTGACAAAGTCGTATTGTCAATGCTTGTAAATATTTCATAGGCGAAATAGCATGAGTGTGGTTTTCGAAAATTTTACAAAAACATATCGGAATAGTTTGACTGTTTCGGGTATATACGACAATATGCTGGAAATCTCAGTTTCATAGATTACATGGACGCCATGATCCTGAGGGCGAATATGGATGCCCGTATATTAAACTTTCATACTCTCATACCGAAAGAGTGCTCTTTCCAAGAGCACTCCACTGAAGGTTCCCGGACATTTGGCAAACGGACATTGGGCCGACAGACATTTGACTGACAGACATTTGGCCGAACGGACACTTAACTGAGCAGACATTTAGCAGACAGACATTTGGCCGGTGGACATTTGGCCGAAATTCTTTACTGCATATGTTTCTTATCATTCTTCTTGGCACTTTCTTCTTTCCCTCTGAGGCTGTGCGAGTGTATGTAATCAATAAAGTTCATATCATCATCGTTACCCAAGCCCAGATAGTACCTGTTTTACGCATTCACCGAAGGATTACGCTAACCAGTTTTCCTACATTTTGTTTAGCTTTTTGGAAAAACTTTACATAGAAAAATGCATGTAGATATATTAAGTTTTTATTATTTGATACAGACTGCAATAAAGAATTAAGTTTTAATAATCACTGGCAAATATAAAATTCAGACATCACCCTTTTTACTCTTTCCTCACCGTCACCAAAAAAAAAAAAAATAATAAAATTCGGCCAGGTATCTGTAGGCCAAGTGTTCGGCCACGAAAGTAAACTATATGTAACCGGGTGGGAAGGTATATTGTATTCTCTTAGTATACGTCTCATTAAGGGGGAGGAATGAGAGTTCAGTCTGATAATTTTTTAAAGCTGTTACATATTATCTTGGGAAGTGTGCCACTAGGGATTTTACCAAATGACTTTGAGAAGATAGGCCGAAAAAAATACACTAGAAAATTTCTTGCCCCTATCGGGAATCGAACCCAGGGGCTCTCAGTTTGGAAGTGCTACCATTACACCACAGGAACGCTAACTTCAAAGCAATGTATTCCTTAAATATCTAGTCCGAATCGGTCCCTAACTTTCACGTGCGAACCTAATGTTCACCCGTGACCCTGGCACATTTCCCCGACTGCTCACATATATGCCCCATAACTTCAACAACATATTCTACGGGCCATCTATTAGCCACATACATAGATATAAATACTAAAAAGTATAACTTCTCTGGCGAAATGAGGCCTTGCCACGTGATAACAACGATTTAACGGAGTGTGATCATCGATGGTCGAACCAAAGCAGAAATAATAAGAAACCTACCTGTGAATGAACCCCATAAAATCACACGTAAATTACATGTGTCAAAATACAACACTGTAGATAAAAAGGCTATCATAGTTTCCATTGTCAACCACAATTACAAAGTCTAAGCCATCGACGCGTGGTATTTTTAGGCGGTTTCTATTCACAGGCTTACTCACAGTACAGTACACACCTCCTTACTAAAAATATCAGCCCGCACTTCTTAGAACTGCAGCGTTCACAACCTGTAGTGACGAACAAGAAGCTCACTAGATCTAGATTTAGATCTGCGTTCTCATACAACAGGATGAAAATATGAATGTGAGCGTGAGAGCAAAGCAGCCCTTTTAAAAGGTTCGGTTCGTGGTATGGGTTTTTCTGAGCGCTGAGCAGAGGTCAGGACAGCCGGGAATCCTGTGAGTAAGGAAGGCCAGTTTAGCTATTGATTTTCCCGCTGCGTGGGGAAAGCAGATAGAGAGAGAGAGAGAGAGAGAGAGAGAGAGAGAGAGAGAGAGATGAGGTAGAAGAAGAATCGAAAGTGATTGTGCTCAGCTGTGCTCAACTGAAAACTTTCATTAGTGTTGGGGCTCAGACACGACTGATGGTGATGGTAGGGGATGAAAAGAAAGCCACCTCTCCTCCCTATCTCCTTCCTCAACACACACAAGCCACCCTCCAGGCTTAAAGATTTCAGCACCGCAGTCACTGTGTGGTCATTTTATTTTTTCCCTCTCTCTCTCTCTCTCTCTCTCTCTCTCTCTCTCTCTCTCTCTCTCTCTCTCTCNTCTCTCTCTCTCTCCCTCTTCCTTTCCATATTTCTTAATATTCCAGTCATCCAAATTTCAATGATCTTAGAGCCGCAGGAGGAGGAGGGACGGATGAGGGCAACGGCACCGGAGCAAGACTGTGGGGTATGGGGTCACAATTTCAGGGGCGAAGAGAGAGAGAGACAGAGAGACAGAGAGAAAGAAAGAGATGAGGAGGAGGAGGAGGAAAGGAAAGGCAAAAGAGAGGAAAGCCAGTAGATAGGGAGATAGTTGTTCTAAACTGGTTTGGGGGGGGGGGGGGGGGGGGGGGG
>JAWQUT010000180.1:1354586-1375427 GCA_033807755.1 Ellobium chinense | reverse complement strand
CCCCCCCCCCCCCCCCCCCCCCCCTCATTTCCTTTTTCTCTCTCTCTCTTTCCCTCTCGCTCTCCCTCCCACTCTCATTCCTGGATTCTTCGATATTATCATTTTACATGACACAGCGAGATGTAAATCGGCAGTGGAAGATATGCTGCGGAGGGTTGAGCCAAAGTCAGGATGGTCTAGAAAGTGTTAACGTAATATTTTAAGAATATAGCCGATACAGGCTGACCCGTGGCAATGATAGGAATGTAGCTAAAACCTCCCTCTCTCTCTCTCTCTCTCTCTCTCTCTCTCTCTCTCTCTCTCTCTCTTTCTCTCTCTCTTTCTCTCTTTGATACTACTGTTTTACATTACAAAGCAATCGGCAATGGAAATAAAGGATAGAATTGAGGGTGGAGACGAGGTTAAAATGTCGAGGAAAGTGCACGTAATAAGAATATATAACTGATACATGGGGATCTGTGGAAATGGTAATAATGTAGCTAAAAGTCTCTCTCTCTCTCTCTTTTTCTCTCTTTCTCTCTTTCTCTCTCTCTCTCTCTCTCTCTCTCTCTCTCTCTCTCTCTCTCTCTCTCTCTCTCCTGTTTTACGAAGTAATTAGCGAGACAAAAACTGACAATGGAAAAAGGAATAATACCAAGAGTGGAGCCGATGTATCCCGTATGTCGAATAAAGGATGAGAATTAATGACAATGGTAGGAATGTAGGTAAAAACCCCCTTTCCTTTTTTCCTTTCTATCTCTCTCTCTTTCTCTCTCTCTCTCTCTCTCTCTCTCTCACACACACACACAGACATACACACTCACTCTCTTTCTCGCCCTCATTTTAAGCCCCTTGATAGTACTGTTTACTTAATTAGAACGATCAAAGTCGATTGGGGAAGACTGGATAACTGTACAAGGGTGGAAGCGAAGCATCCGGGAGAAAGAGTAGATCTAGGTCTACGTAATTCAATAGTATGATAATCAATTGCAGCGGAAGAAACATAATTATAATAACATAATTTTGTAGACTTCCCTTTTCTTTCTCTCTCTCTCTCTCTCTCTCTCTCTCTCTCTCTCTCTCTCTCTCTCTCTCTCTCTCTCTCTCTCTCTCTCTCTCTTCAGGATAACATGGAAGGTAGAAGTGATGCATCTATGAGGAATAATAAAGGCTGTAATAATTTGACTGTGATAACGGTCAGAATTAAAGGCAGTGGAAAGAACCTAACTAGAAACCCATTTTCTCCCGCCCTCCCTTTCTCTTTCACACTCTCTTTCTCTTCCTCTCTCTCTCTTTCTTTCTCTTTCTCTCTCTTTCTTCCTATCTCTCTTTCTTCCGCTCTCTTTCTCTTTTTGATCTCTTCAGGATGATGTTGAAGGTAGAGGTGATTCGTCTATGAGAAAGAATAGAGGACGTAATAGAGTGAGAATCGAAGGCAGTGGAAAGAACCTAACGAATCCCATTTCTCTCTCTCTCTCTCTCTCTCTCTCTCTCTCTCTCTCTTTCTTTCTCTCTCTCTCTCTCTCCTTTTTATCATTCTGACAGTTTCAGGAAATACTGATAAAGACAATGACGGATGTGTGAATCAGCCAATGATATCTAAATAATGTAAAGTAGGATGATGCTGTTTGCGAGGATGGGCGACCTTACATTATCTCTTCTATGCTGGACAGAGTTACTTTATTACTACATATACTTATGAAATGTATTATCATGAAATGCATCCGGCATCTTCTCCCATGATAGCTGTCAATCGCTGAAAGCCGAGAACATTCTGACTTAAGGCTATTTTCACATCGTAAATGGACAACAACATTATGTGGGTATGAGGGCGTTGTTTCACAGTAAAACAATGTGCTTTTTGGACAGACTTAGTAGATGTGATCCTATATTTTTTGCTAATCTGACTGCACGTTACTGCGGATTCTGTCCTGAGCTATCAATGTCACTGAAATTTTGATGTTTATTCATTGCAGTGTGTGCAGAGTACGATTACAAGTATAAATTGTCGTCACTGAGAACATGTTTCCCGTGGCTGTAGACTATTTACAACACAAACCAACCTCAAAAGCCGTATACTTATAAATAGGTCAGTTAGACTATCAGAACCTAAAAGAGGACCAACTTTGGGACAAAAGGAACCTGCGTATGAAATTTCACGCAATTCTGATCACATATAGCCATGTTGTGTCCCTTCATAAATCGAGCAAGTTTTTGTTTATTTTTTGTTTGTTTGTTTTTTTGTTTGTTTGTTTGTTTTTACCAGTGGAGACCTCACATATTTGGTGGTCATCAAGCATTTACGCTGCCTTGCTTAACCCTGTAAGTACCACTGTGCCATATGTGGCACATTAGGTTGGAGCATTTGTTCTCTTTAAGTCTTTAAAAACCAGCATACCATCATGTGGCACCACATAAAGAGAGATGACTATAAACCCTGAATTTCTTTAATAGTTACTCAGCTAAACCAATTACCTTAATACACAGAAAGGTAATCGTTCTTGGCACGGTAGATTTTACTCATGGGTATTAGAGGGTTAAAATAGGTATTGTATTCAGATCAGTGAACATAACACTTATTTTCTCTGATGACTATGCCATCTATTTAAAGAAGAAATTATAAGAAGTTGGCATCATAAAGCCAAACTGACAAGCTTACTATTCAAGCTGCACAAAAAGACAGTGACATCACGCCCATGTTTGACAAAAATGGGGGCCAATTAAAACAGTAAAAAAAAACTCGGCTATGAGAAAATCCATTTTCCACCAATTCGGAGACAAGAGATACACCGCTACAAACAAAAACAAAAAAATGAAAAAAAAAAGAACCATCTACTTTGAATTCGTAGCTCACTCAGCAAATTTGATCCAAATCAGCAGAGAAATAAACTCACATGGCATGTGACAGAAAAAAAAAAATCCTTATCACTTTTTAAGGTTGCGGAAGCCTACTTGGTCCAAATTCCAAAACGATCACAGTCAGTGATAGCAGGGTATAAAATATGTCCTTTGGACAAATTGTGAAAGAAATAATCGTATAGCCTGAAAGCACACACACACAAAAAAAAGATAGTGAAATGCAGTCCTGAATTAAGTTTTTAAAAAATAAAATTGTTGCAGGCAGTGTTTCTCAATAGCTTCTGCGGATTTCACATGTGCGCGCCTGTGGTCTGCAAAAGAACGTCAAGCTTTTATGTAACTTAAATGTTTGAAAAATCTAAATGAAGGACCTCAACGGATAATAGCATAGCTCCAGGCCAACGGGATAATCTTGGCCATCTCGGATCGTTCCTGTGTTTAGAGGAGAAATTTTTATCAATAACTGAAAGAGACTTTGACAGTTTAACTCCTGGCTCATTAACACATCACTGCGCGGTCACCACAAAAGAGCGTGTATGGTAAATCCAAATCTTTCGTTAGCGAATTTGCGTCGTCTCCGAGTCGTGCAAATAGGCTGTATAATGAAGAAATTGGTAGGATATTGGTAGAAGATCGATTTGCCTTTTGTACTTAGAATGAGGACATACATACAACGGACTAAGATAGGTTGGACAGCTGGGTAAACTCTGTAACATTGGAGTATGTTTTTTTGTGCAAAGAAAACAAAAGTTTATATGTTGTTATATTCAGCATACGAAAAGTGGCACTATAAAGGCTTCAGTTTTACTACTGCCTATGAGTTTAAAAGATACAGCAACTTTCACCTCCAAAGGGTATTTCAAGATGGTTTGTTTACGTCTAATGTTTAACATTAATTATATTCTATTTTCATCTATGCTACTGAGTAATGGAAGGCTGACACACCAATACCTTGCCTTGAAATTCATTAGACAAGCTTATCAACACAACAGTCTAATAAAACTAGTTCGGATTGTACAAGAAAACAGGTTGTGAACAATTTCAATTAAAGTAGAAATCAGGTTACCGGGATGATCCAACTTCAGATAGGAAACCAACCAACGAACAGTCTTGTCATTACAGCTCATTGAATCATACCTTTTTCCGGAAGAGGGCCAAGAGTAAATATCTTCACTCAGCAGATTACTGGTATTAATGAAGCGCTTGGATTTGTAATACGTAAATGCTTCAAAGTCCCGTAAAAATGAATGGGCGCACCTCTAGATTTCCCATGCAAGCTGACGAAGCCTATTGTCCACTGAACTGAGAATGCTTATCAACTTAGCATTCACAGAGTGGTCATTGTCCTTCAGTCTAGTGCAAAACAAGCACTGTGCTCTTACAGTGGTCTCGTGAATTAGATAATACAGTAAGAGGCGTAGCGAAGGCGTGATCTTCAAACTGGCGACTTCGCTTAATCGCAACAAGAAAAGGGCAAGGAAAAAAATTGTTGCGTGGTTGATGTTTAAAAGATTTGCAATTACAGTATTCAGTGCTTTTAACGACAATATTGAAATCATATAGCTTTACGAAGAAAAGTTGCCATGAGGCGAATATTGCGATTTGAAGGATTGTCATTCATTAGAGTCGATCAATAGCATGGGCATCTATTTCCTGAATACAGTATATCGAAAAGTTATTAAGTATTATCATTTTACTGTTAATTAACAGTGTGAAGGCGCATGAGTGAACATTAGCCTGGATCCGAGATTTATATACCGCATTATTATTATTATTATTATTATTATTATTATTATTATCATTATTATTATTATTACTACAAGTAATACTTGGTATCTGATATTCAATGCATTCACGAGGTCTATCTCAATCATAGATCTATGGTCATTCTATTTATCTATCTACGAGTTAACCCAATCTCAATCCCTAAAGAATAAAAAAAGCAGCTAACAAGACTACCATGGCAGTTGCTATATCTCTGCCTTTCACGGCGTGCACATTTGAGAACGATCAAGCAATAATTTCATATCTTGACGTGGGTGTCGACTTATCATTTGTCGCTTCATTTTCAGAGGTAGACTAATTCATTCTGAAAGTCGGCGATGAAAAGAAAACAAATCATGCGCCTTTGATTATATTCAGGGTATGGCTAGAAAATTACAGAGTAAACCTGTTGTTTTGTTGTTTTTTTCCATGAGGAAAAGAATGGATATTGCCTCTCCTTCAATTATTCATACAATGTTAAGCTGTAATATTAATCAAAGTCAGTCCAGAATCCCCAAGACGAGCTGATATTTGAAACGGCAATCATGCACATAAGTAGAGGGAATAATTTAACTGAGAAAACTGCGTCTCACAGGTGGTGGTTACGTTGCTTGTGAAGATTTGGTTTGTTTAACATTATTTAACTGATGTCAACAGGCCTGGACAGGTAAACTCCGCCTCGAAATAGACTAGACATGACAGACAACCATCAGCCGACTGCATTTACTTCACAACAACAACAACAACGACGACGACGACGACGACGACGACAACAACGACAACAAAATGAGTCGTAGATAGTGAATAAATTGTAATTCGTCTGAAAATCTTGGACTCAATTAATGGTTGCATCATCTTCGCAGCGAACCTCTGAAACCGTTAATCTAAATATTATATTGACGTTTGTGCTCATGGCGTTACTATTATGGTGGCTGCAGCCAAGTTGGCATTTTGAGGCTAAATTCCTCAAATATGGCGGCTTTTTAGAGGTTGGCGTCAAGAAAAATTGTTTGTGTGTTTGTTGGCTTTTTTTTTTCAGCTTAACCGATATGTTTACATACAATGACGTATTAGAGCACACTAATTACAAAAAGAGGAACAGTGTAAATGCTGTGGATGTAGTTTGGTCGTTTGCTTCGCACGATAACTCCGCAAATTTGCGGGTGCTTTGACTAGTGTTATAGAGAAAAGAGTTACATGTATAAAGCATGAGAGTAACAACATGGGGCTTAAACACTAGAATATCTATAACACCTTCATCCTAACGCACGAGTGCAATAAGCCGTTAGCAATTTACGCCTGTCTTTGAAGTAATGTGCACATAATATGCAGCCTGAACCTGTTGCAGCTCCCCTTTTTTTGGGATTGTTAAACTGATGTGGAACGTGTGATCACCGATTCATGCTCGTGGATGATGTTAAGTGAGTAGTGAAGATACAACTGTTCGTGGAGAAAAAAAAAGCGGCGCCTATGATAGCATAAAGGCGAAAAATAAACACGTTCAAGACGATTTGTTGTTTCTTCAAAACATATGCCAAAGTTTCAAGGCGGGGACTGATGGAAGATATAGGTAATAAAATGCCGATAGTACTTGGCATAGCGATATGCAATTCTAAACAACCCCTTTAAAACCAGAATACTGGCCATGGGGAAAAGTGGGAAGGGGTTGGATTTTAATTCCAAAGGCTTGGATAGATGCAAATACTTTCGTAGATTCAGAATAGGTGGGCTTTTGCCACTCAAAAATCAACTGTGTGGTTGTTGTTGGGTGCTAGGTTTGCGGTGTGAAAAGGTCTAAAATATTAGGTAGTCTAATTCACTGCCACAGTTTTCAAAATCCAGTTGGTTTTTGGTGTATGTATCTATGTGTCAAAAGTTGGAGGAAAAATTCAACAATAAGTGTGGAAAATATTTTAGCAAGGAATCCCTTGATGAATTAATGACGGGTGTAAAACCTTACATGTGAAAAAAAAATGTCATCTTCTTACACATATGACGGGTAACATAGTTTCACTAGTCATAAAGACAAGAAAGTTCGACATGATGATAGCACAGAGACACCAAACACCGCAAGTGAACAGGTATGACAAAGATAGAACCGTGGTTATGAGTTTAGGGACGCAACGAAAAGTTTCTCTGGCTTGCAGTGCTATGTCCTGATGAACAAAAAAAAAAAACAAAACGCTCGAGAAGTCCTGGGATGATGCTGATGAAAACAGTATGGCGACTATGAAATTCGTGATGATGATGATGACGACGGTAATTGATTTTCACTTATTTTACATTTATGATGATGATGAGTGCATATTTTAGTATTTTTATGATATAATGCTATTACTACATATATTAAACGGCCGTTTTCAAACTCTTTACAATCGTTGGCATGACGAAACTTCTTAGCTTTTTATCTTTATTTTTTATCTTTTTTTTTTCCTGCGTTGTTATTCCTGCGTCCAAGCCTTTGAGTGTACCCTTCCCCCCGCGCACGAGTTGTTCTCCTATTTTTTTGTGTGTGACTATATTTGTCTCTTGTAAACGTTTCTCATCCCCGTTCTGAGTTGTTGTCCGTCCTTCTCATATTTGTTGTTTATCTTTAGTATTCATGTCACATTCTGTGTAGTGTCCCTGACGAAGGAACATACTAGTTCCGAAAATTTGGATTGTTTTTTTGATTGTTTTTTCAATTAAAGCCCAGCTTTACTATTGGAGAACGCCTTCTTTCCTTTTTTCAATGATGATGATGATGATGATGATGATGATGATGATAATGATGATGATTATTTATAATGACAAGGACAATAATGACGATATTATGATTATGAAGTTTTATGATATTAATTTTCCCAATACAAATAATTCATATAGTCCACATATACATAATGCACACTACAAATAATTATATCAGGAGGTAAACATTCCAACACCAAGAGGTGACAATTTCCTCACGAAAAATTTCTAAGGCACCACAAACTACAAAGTGATTACAGTATTATGTAATTGTGACGAGGATTATAGTGATGATACTGAATATAGCGCATATTTACATCGTGAAAATTAGACTATAATATTGTGCTGTAGTAGTATATTCTTTAACTTTCACCAGCAGATTTATTCTTAATGTAAGTAATTACATTTCTTTAAATTAATCTGTGCTTCTGGTCAAACAATTTTTATAGCTTTTTCCCGTCACACAAGATTAGAATAAAGATGATGATGATGACGATGATGATGATAATCATAGTGGTGATGATGATGGTAGTGATGAGGATGATCATGTTGACAATAATGATAATATTTCTTACCAGAAGAGAAGAACAGTCAAATATAACTGTATAACCACAAACTATAAAAATCAAGAAGAAATAATAATAATAACCATTACAATGTAATGTCACAAACACCGCTACGCAAAGAATGTAACATCAAGCGTGGAGAAATTGCACACACGATGTAAACACACGTTATCATAATAATAGATAGTATCGCACCGTACACAAGTAGACTGTACTTTCGGCTCCTGACCAGTAAAGCATCGTTTATACTTACCGAATGTTCAGTATAGTCAACTTCTAGACCGATTACTACTGTAGTAGTCCCTGTTCTCCTGCATGTAAACGTCTTATATACTCCTATGGGAGAATGGAAACGCGGGTGAGGAGCAGAGTTTGTTTTCACTGCCTTCCTCTCTCTTGGAACTGAACAACGTGAGGATGGAAGGGGGTAGGTGTGTGGGAGGCAAGAAAAACAACCACGGTAACCCCCGAAACAAGTGCTCTCTACATCGTTGCCAAAATAATGGTTTTCCCTCTCTCATTCACTCTCCTGCTGCCTGGCTCCTGTTCTGAGTGACAAAGGTCAAAGGTTATAATGTTAGCCAGAAACATTGGGTTCTGGTAACCAGCATGAACCATGATGTGACGGTAAGTGGCGTAAATACATGCGCCATGCTGGGATAACGCGATAGCCAAGCCAGCCATTGAGGGCACCCTGCCACTGCTATGATCGGATGTTGAGGCAGGGGCGGCAGGTACGCACGCGACAGTGGGCCTGTTCTCTCCAAAGAATGTCAGACATTCATTGAAGAATGTGAAATATTCCCCGACAAAATGCATTGCCACTTCTGACAACTATTCGAACCAGTTTCTCATTTCTCAGTTACATTTTTGCTAATAACACCATGGTCTCGACGAAAAGGGGACATGCAAGTGAGCTGGTTTGGGCAGAGGCGGCAGATATGCAAACGGTGGGATGGCCCTCACCAAGAATGTGAGGTACTGCATGACAAAATGCGATATATCCAATCAGTATAATCGGAATCTTGGGTAATTTCATCCATCAGTGAGTGATTTCGTCCTTCAGTGGGCTGAGCGAAAAGAACTCTCTAAACCTGGCAGGAGGAGGTGGGGGGTGGGGAGAGACATGGACTAGCTATAGGGCCAAGAATATGAAAAGGTCTATGGCAAAACGCGTTGAAACTTCTCAAAGCATGTCTAGTAAAATAATGCCATTCCCCCATTTCTTACCATCATTTGCTGTAAATCTGAGTGGGTGTTTATGTGCACGGACGCACGTGTGTATATTTGTGCACACATGTTACACATAGGCAAGATTTACACTCGTCCTGCTCATTGATTCATGTCAAAAAGGACATTGAACTGATTATTTTGTCTTCTCACTATATTTTTCACAGGGACACAGCACTATAAGGGTTAATGCACAAATGGCAGGATTTAAGGGCAGCTGCGGTACCGGTACGTGTACTCTGAGCTAGTTCTCAAAAAGAGTGAAGAAGTCTGTGACGTTGTGCGACATGTCCAGTAAGAGCAGTCCGAGGTATTTTTGCCCTTCATTGTATCATATATTGGATAGATACAAACAAAAAATTAGGCAGGGTGAGATAAAACTGTCGACCTTGTTTAATGTGTTTTTTTGTTTTTTTTTTGAAGGATAACAAATATTTTTAGAACATGATACAAATTTGGGGGGNGGGGGGGGGGAGGTTGCTTTATGGAACCATCCTCTTAAATCAAACTTACCGTTTAATTGCCACATTTTTCCATGCTACTTTGGAATTGCTGTTACTTAAATCGATTGCGTTGTGAAAAAAAGCACATTGGTACTTACAAGGCCTTGAATGTAACGGCTGACAACAGCTGTGTTCACTTGTATGGATACAATTTGAAATTGTGTGAGAATAACTTGGAGACTGAGATCTATCCTAGCTAGGGGTAACAGTTGCAGTGTGTAGATTCCCAACCTGTGTACAAAGATATTGTGTCTAGATATCACTCTTTGTTAATGCGAAGCAGAGGAGACGACGAAGATCTGGGAAGATGGAGAAGAAGGGGTGTAATCACGTATTTTAAATAACGCGAACTGAGTTTCAATTCAAGCACATTATGCAGGATCTCTCTTCCCCTGAAAAACCGGAACTTTTTTCAGAAATTATGGTATGAAGATGCCGATGTTTTTTTCCACTGTTGGCTTTTTAAACATTAATTTATACCCCTCACTAACTTATCAATGTGTCAGGTGTCCCGAGCCAAAATATTTTACATACACATTGCTTGACTCTTTCTCGTGCCCCAAGACAATTAGGTATTTAATACTTCCGAAGCAAATGAGACTATCTAAGAATGTAGGTCTTTTTACATAGTAAACGGGATAACCTCATGTATCCAGCATCAACTACGAAGTTTATACTTAAATAGCAAACTAACCCCCCTCCCTCCCCCGCCCCCATTCTAAGTCCACAAAAATTGGGGTATTTGCATTTATCTGGGCCTTTAGAATCAAAATCCATCATCTTCCTCCCTTCCCCCCACCCCCANACCCCCACCCCCACCTTCCGGCCAATTTCTG
The DNA here is from genome assembly GCA_033807755.1 of Ellobium chinense. Taxonomy (NCBI): domain Eukaryota; kingdom Metazoa; phylum Mollusca; class Gastropoda; order Ellobiida; family Ellobiidae; genus Ellobium; species Ellobium chinense. The sequence continues at coordinate 1,364,963 of JAWQUT010000180.1, read as the reverse complement.
ATTTTATGGGAACAATATAAAATTGCATATCCTCTTGCGTGGACGATTGGCATCTTTAAACCTAATCGCCTACAGCAGATGAATGATTTTTACATTTACACCAGTTCCCTCTTGAATTGGTTATCCTTAGTCCAATGTAAATCCAACTCTAATCAGTGCTTTTCAAATGCTTCTAACCTTGGTCCCCACTACTGATGATGCACGGTGAGATCCCGTCACTGCAAGACCTTTTCATCTGCTGCGACGCCCATGACCGAGTTCAGGGCTATTACAGATAACACGACCGGAATGCTGAACTATATAATAAGTTTTAAGTTTGTAGCAAACCTTCCAGTCAGAGGCGGACTCTTTAGGCCAGTGTTTGTTTGCTGAGTGTTTGTTTGGTAAGGGGCAAAGAAAGGGCCAGCTGCACATTTTACACCGTTTATTAGCTTTGTCAGGAACAGAACCCTATCCCCGAAGCTTACAAGACTCAGTCACTGTATGTTTTTTTTTTCTTATTTTCTTTTTTCAAATTAACATTCAGCTCAGTAGTTCCAGGGGCGAATCGGAGGTTGGGAAGGGTGGCTAGGGGCTTAGGTCCATTAAGGCTGCATCACCCTTATATATAAAGTAAATCATGCTGAAAAATATTCGTCTAATTTCAACTTGAGTCACCACACCCCTTACCGGCACTTTCCCCTACCGGCACTTTCACCACCTCACCAACATTGCGACAAGTTTTTTTTATCTTCTCCGCACGCGTAATAATGCTGATTGGCCTAGCCGGAAGGAGAACTAGATGTTTTAGCCGCCACACAGCTTCGATTTCGTTTTCGGGTGCCACGGGCTCACTCAGAGGGTACCGACTACCTCGAATCGAGGTGAGGTATGGCTTTCTTCCGACTTGCTTAGTTTTCACATCCATAACTGATAACCCGGAAGCACTTCCTACTTCCGTTAAACTAATGTTGGCAGTGGTTCCGATGCCTTGTAGTGTATTCCTAGAGGTCATGCACCCATTGTTATTCCCTCATTTCGCCATAATAGGTAACTTATACGGGTGCCGGTAAGGAAATTATAATTTGTGTAATAATTTCCTCACCGGCACAAGTGGAAAGGCTAATGGACATAGACTAATATATTTAGTCTATGTTCTTGTGCAGCTGTATTTATTATTGTAAATGATGCTGTAGTCCACTACAGGGTGGACTGTGTCAGATTTCTGGCAGGTCCAACGCCGACGGTTCCACAACCCGACGAAACCAACTATGCCACTTACCTTAACTGGTCTTCTTCTGTTTATTTTTTTTTATGTTTCTTTATTTTGTTTGTGAAAACTGTATTTTTGTGTCAAATAATTAATTACAAGGCAAAAACAATGCTTTATTAATTACTATGGCTGAGTTTGGTGGGAGTTCCACTTGTTGCCAACTACTATGATCATTTGAAACTGGTGCCGGTAGGGAAATGAGGAGTGCCGGTAAGGAATAATGTGCCGGTAAGGCAAAAAACACAGGCAAAATTAAATAGTCTAAAACAGAAGTAAATCTTTTGAGTGGGAATGCTAAACGCAATTTTCCTTACCGGCACGAAGTACTGTTTATTTTACGACCTTGACAAACAGATTTTGTATTAATTGTGGCAGCACTTGAGCCTTATTTCCAAAGCCAGTACGCACAAGCTTAGGGTGCCGGTAAGGGGTGTGGTGACTCTAGAAATGACCCTAACTTGCTCTCGAGTTTCTTTTTCAAAAAAGAAAAATATGTCCTAGGGATTACATATCCGCTTTTGACGAGCTTTAGCCGTCTTCCCCACCTCCATCCCTGTTCCCAAGCAGAAACCATCGTGATTCGAACCCGGGACCACCCGCGCCCCGACACATTTATAAGAGAAACACACGGATACTATGATATTGTATGAGGAATTAACGTAAATAGCAGGTGGCCGAGGTGGGGAATATGCTACTTTCCCAGATGATGTGAATCCCAACCCGATCCCAGCTACTGTGTATGCAAAGTGGTGAAAATTGCTGGCACCTATTGACTGGCCAAATCACTCACTGTGATAGACGCTATTGACCAACTTGGACCGCACCAGCGAATGCTAGGGTGTCAAAATGTATAAAAAGACCTGTGATTTAAAAAACGCACTCAAAGCAGATCAGTCACAATTTGAACCGTATAAATCTAAAAAATATAGTGCATTTAATGTATTGACCAGCTTAATAAAAAAAAATTGCAGACCAAGTCTCAAGAGAGTGGTGTCCGTCTTTGAAGAATTCTGGGCGATGACTCCCTCTAAAATTATTTCACTAGCTAACTAGGGCAAAAGAAGTACAGTACTTCCTCCATGAAAAAAAAATACGACCCAAATTACTGTATACTTTTTAGAATTGTATAATTTATTTACAGCCCAAAGAAGTGAAATAAAATATTCAGTGTCAAGGGAAACAACCGAATGATTTCGTCTCTAAAACGACATATATCCGAATCACCTCCTTTCATCTGTCCAGCAGTTCTATCTCAAAATAACCACAGTGAAAACGATATAAAGTATGCCTTGATGGATGGAAAAAGTATACATAGTATCGAGGTATATTTATCGAGGTCTACCTTAATGATGAAATTATTGAGTAAACATGACTCCGTGATTCCCCCCCCCCCCCNAAAAAAAAAACTCCCAACGAACATAGTATCCGGAATTCATCTGTAATCTATAAGAAAGTTTTCATTGTTTATGTGGGAATGGACTCGCTTGAGTGCAACCCCCAATGATATATCAACCTGTTCGCCTGTGAAGGAGATAAATAGACATGCATTTTTTTTCCTACCAGCCTTTACCGATCCGATACCCGACCCTCTTTCCACAGAAAATACAAAACAAAAAAAAAATTGTCCTCAGCAGTGGAACATTTGTGCAGGTACACATCTAGATCTGTCACCCTGAAGTATTAAACTAAACCCAAGATGTTTTATGAATGCGGCCAGCGTTCCTGGAAACTTATTGATTATGAAGAATGCCTGGGGTGGACACTAATTCTGGTGAGCATTCAGCAATGCTTATTTACCTGTATTGACAAGTAGCCTTCTTGTATTCATGTACTATAGTCTCTATTCAAACTTTCCATTTATTTGTCACCCAATCTTCAAACACAGAAACACAACATAAATACTCAACTCATTTTTATATCAAATTCATTTATCTCAGTATGTGAAATTATATTCAGACACCACCAAAAAAACCCCAACAAAACCCCGAGAACATCCTATTACAAAACCTTTAAATGCAATAAACAAAATGGCTATTTCACATTAAGACGTACAATATATTTCATGTTGAAGTGAAAAGGAAATACAAACTGGCTGCCATTTCTTGACGACCTCGCTAACCATGCGGAAGTGATTTTGGGTCCAAGAGGAATTGTTTATTGCCACGATGACAATGACCGCAGGGTTAAGTGAGGACGTAAATAGGCTATAGAAGATTTACATCGACAACCTACAGCAAAAAACAAAGCTCTTTTCACAACTACCTAAAGCCTAAGCACGCTATCCTCACATAAAACTACTAATGAAATGTTAGCGCATTTAGGCTTTGGGATGTCGAGAAAGAATTTTTCTGCTTCAAGTAACTCATGAAAAGAAACGTAATTTATGCACAAATCAGATCTGCATGACATGTGATGAATGGGCATAAACTTCTCCGTCCCCGGAAATCACCCAAGACAAGTAAGTTTTGCCAAAACCTAAGTGTGCAATATCCGACATGCTTTGGGTGATTTTCGGAAGTAAGAGTTGTAACCACAATACCAACTGAACAATGTCGTGCAATTATATGGTATATATATGTATTTCTCTTTACATCCTATGTCAGAAAAACCGAAAAATTATTACCACCGTTTACATGCATTATACGTCATATGTCTATAATGAGACAGTACATCAGTTCACAAGCACCGTGTAAATGGTATAACTATACCAAGGCATTCCAGCGGTTTATAAGCACTGCATCATGTCTTATGACATTAAAAGCAATTTGCAAGCACTGAACAAATGGCAAACTGTGCCACGGCCTTTCCAGCTTACAGAACTTAATTTCATTGTACGCCACTCTGGCCAAAGCTCAGAAAGGTTTAGGTGTCTATGGAAATTGCTCAGATTTTAGTAAAAGAACTGGAAAGCGAAGTAAACAAAAATTAAGGGATTTCCATGTACACCAACATTATTATGATATACAAAAAAAAGAAAGTGATCTGAGCAGAAAACAAGTGATCTTAATAATCGAGACACGTATCTTTTGAAATATAAACTATGAATTGTTCAGAACGGAAAGGTTAAAATTCTTTCGCAACCACTCAAAGCCAAACCACACTATCCTTGCTGAAAAGTATGGCAGAGATAGCATCGTAGGGCTTTGGGAAGTCAAGATAGATAATGTCTTGCCATTCTAAACATCCCATACCATGTACATTTTGCAGCATAATGAAACCTTACATAGAAGTTAAAAATCATAGTTTGAAGCGAAATCAGGTGTATACTTACTTTCATTCACATTAACGCAATATTTACAGTATTTCCCAAACTATTATGCTGTTGTAAGGAAATTTAAATTGATCTTGTATCAACATTTAGTAAACTTAATAAAGCTCGGCCAGATACATGTCTAAAGCATGATATTCTGCAATATATCTTGTGTAAACATAAATTTAGAAGTAAGAGCTCATAAATGACAAACAAGTGGTAGGTACTAAAAGTAGAATACGTATTCTATATAGCTTTATCGACTCCACAGAGCGAAAAGGCTTAACGCTCAAGCAAACCACTCAAAACCCAAACACACCATCCGCATTTAAAAATATGCTTGTTAAAAAAAAAAAGTGAATTTTAAGCTTTGAGAAGGCAAGAAAGTTAAAATTTCTTGACAAGATGGAGTAGTACCAATCAAACAGTATGCAATATGACATTCACTTCAGTTAACCAAGCAACAAGTTTAATTTGGCTTTACAAATTTGACACTGGCAGAAAAACTATCATAAGGGACTTACGGAAAGAATGTCAAGGTGCCATGAAAATTACATTCTGCATGGCATGATTCAACGAATGAAAATATCTTAGACGCTTACGCATGCTCATTTTTTAACAGCCATAAAGCACCGATGGAATATAACGTGAACAAAATCTCATAACTAAAGAGATTATCATGTGCTAATTCATAGAGGGATTTTCTGCACATTATACTCCACGGATGGAATAATGCTGGTAAAAGGCGAGTGTCATGCAGATATGCATGAAATCAGAATGCAGATGTTAAAGAGCAGTGAGATTCGTAACTGGGTGCATTTTACACTAAGTATTTTTATATAGATTTTTTAAGTATTACAGACACATTATGTTTTGTATTAAGAGCGAGGAGCTCCATATTTTCTTCACAAATCTGAGCTGTACACAGACATAATAAATATGCCTCAAACTCTTCCAGTCGCCTCCACCCCCTCTCCAAACAAAAAAAATTATTAAAACACCATTCAACAAAACTCGGATCATTTTGGTGCACTCAGTACATAAACTGTCACTTCCTCTCCATCTCCAGCCATTCAAATGTCATGAAACAAGACCTGAAACGTCTGCAAACTACTATCCCAATAACAATTCCTTTAATATGCAAAAACAATCCTAAACTGTACCTCACCACAGGACCCCAAATTTCAAATTTAAATTAATTTGTTACATTTCAAGAGAGAATTATCACTGGCTGTAATAACACATGCTTCTGGAAATTGCGATCTTATAAACTGACAAGGGAACTTCATTCTACGACGTAATTTTAACATATATTGGCATGGGTAGGACTTTTAACAAAACAAACAAGGGCCGACTGAAAGTTGTGGCATCTGTTGTCCCAGAAAACTATCAAACCCATTACATCTTGAGAATTTTAAGTCCTCTATTTTATGGTGCCATAGCAGTTACATGTATTTACTGCCAGTTATCAGATACCATGCGACTAATTTTATAGAGTGGGGAAACATCTGGATTCACTTGCTTTCACAGTATGTTGATGTCAACAAAATTCACTCAAATTTTGAATGCCGAGGAAAAGACACAAAAGTGCCTACTTAGAGGAATTTGGCTGAATTTCGTGGACACCAGCAAAACCAGCCATGAAGTACTTCTGAGCGTGGGTTTCAGAATGCTGATATTGGGCACATTCAAATAATGATACAATATTATATTGTTCAGAAAATCTTAAAATAATGCTTTACGGTATCAATGCTCAACTATCAACTAGGATAGTTACAGTACTCTGGTATATATTCAATAAGGAAACATTTCAACTGCGAAATAACCGCTTAAATTCAGTTCATGCATCTGAAGAAGTGATCTGCACTCTCTGCAAGGAGCGCTCTCGTGCAAACCTTTAAAAGCAAGACATACTTTGGGGTCCAGGAAAATTGCTCAAATTCAGTATGATGGTGAAAGCATGTCGACCAGAATTTGGAGTATTTTTCACAAACACCAGCAATGTTGTGACCATAGAGGTTTGCAGGGAGCGCCCTTCAAGATACGAAGATGCACAGGTCAGTCGAGAAATATACAGCTGTCTTTACAATAATCAAATTTCTAGACGCATTCACACCTTACAACATGATTCAACTATGTACATAGCAAAAGACAAACTTGTGTTATTACAGCTGTTGTGCATAATATACACGACGACTTTAATTCAGTAGTAGCTTAATCGTAGTGTTCTAATACGACTTTCTACCATGCTCTTTCTATTTCATTCCACGGTCTGGACGGTTTTGGTGTTCCAGGATAATCTACTCAAGTTCAGGATAATACACATTGTAAATTAAGACTTGCACTCGGCAAATGTGAATTTGAGTAAAATTTCCTGAACGCCAATGGTGTCGTGACCATGCAATGCAACAACGAAAGCCAGTCCTACCCATGCACAAAACATGCCATCAAATAAAACTATTGATATCCTCACCTTATCAGCTAAAATAAAGAATGTAACGAGAGAATGTAAACCCCACTTTGTGTGAAGTGGCTGCCCATGTCTGCGGTCCACCTTGTCGTGCGCTCACATCGACGATTAAACGATTTAAACAGATTTGGTGGTCTTGGAAATTACCCAACTTCATTAAGCTGAGGATTAGAAGATGCACATTGAGCAGGAATTTGGAGTATTTTCAATTACCACCAATGAAGTTATGATCGTAAAACGATGAGGTGAAACCATAGCAAGCTGGCACACACTGATCACTAAATTTTGGTGACTATTGTAATGTATTAAAGGGACAATACTGGTAACCTAAACCAATGTTGACAAAATGTTACCAGACCGCAAACGGTCTGTGTTCATCATCTGATTAAGATATTCAGTGATATCTATATTATTCTCATTCCCAATCATTTTGCTGTTAAATGGCCTAATTTGTCAAGCGTTAACACTTGTTACAGTTATTTATTGGACAAACCTGAAGTTCCGGAAAAGCATTAAACAAGAAGAATTACGATTATGTTTAGTATGGCTTTTTTGAACACCAAGGCTTCAAGGATTTATTGATATGGCAAAAATAAGGTTTTACAATGGATAACCCAAAGTTGTAAGCTATTAAGACACTACTCAACACAGCTTTGACGCAATCATTATACATATGTGGTATGTTGGACTAACAAAACAATCTGCAGTATGTGTGCAAATGGCAGTGGATTAATATACAAGTTAAATTTTTTCAAGAATAGTATAATTTTAAAACACCATAAAGAAGCTTGAATATCTTTTGGGGCCCTATGAGGCCACCCCTTCAGGCCGTCCATGTTTAACGCATCAGATTGTAAGTCACAATTTAGGTCAAATGCAGATATTGGCATTAAAAATTTTGTTTAGAATTATTAGCTCACGGCATAACAGGGCTTTTATTTTCAAGCTTGGACCTTTTACATACTGATGTAGCAGAAATTGGCTTGTGCATATGACATCATCTAGTGCCATGCGTGCAAGTAACACTAGAAAATGTCATATGCCCATCCTTGCCACAAAGGTCCATAAAAGATTCGAACTTGAAAAATAAAAGCCCGTCCGTGTTGAGCATGAGGTCTAATTCATAATATAGGTTAAATGCAAATATTGGTTATTTGTTCACAATTCTAAGCACAAAGATATCAAATTGCATACTGTACAAGTTCAAAAAGGTACGAAATATTGTCCCGATAATTTTGCTCTTCTCATTCTAACATTAACAGTTGTATGCTAGGCCTATATGGCAATTTCTTTCAATCTTGTTTTGGTACTAGACTTAGGAAGACAAAGGATTTGTTGTCTTTATAAATTAGTGTAGAATTCACTATCATTGGTCGTCCGAGTTGTCTTCCCTGACTCNTCCCACCCCGAAACCCACGAAACTGCAAGTGCGGCGTGAAAATGTCTGTATGCAAAGCCTTTCACATTTTTTAAAAGATTAGTGCTAAGCTATCAATTACAAGAGGCATCAGTGGATGCATGATAAAAAGTCCAGGTTTTCATAAAAGTAACCATACCTATGAATAAGCACAAGTCAGGATGGCAGGGAAGAATAATTAGACCATAGTCTATTTCATCGAGGGAGAAAGAGGCTTTTAGGGAGTATCTTTCCTTTCCCACTGAACTTGTTCCAGATCGTCTAGGAAGCTGTCATTCAATTTCTCATAATATGAATATCATCCTTGAAGTTAATCTGTTGTTACATCTTAGAATTTTAGGGCAGTGGTAGAGATGTGAGACACCACCACAGTGATTGCGTGGTACATAGGCCATCACAAATATGAATGCAGTAAGGAAATTGTTTCCCTTTCTTTAACGAGTAAAAGTTAAAATTCTGAAGAAGACTTGCCTACTTGCTGGAACACCCTGGGAGACGAAAGTTTCCTAAAAAACACTTTCCTTAGTTATAAAATGGACTGTACATGCCAGTGGATAATACAACTCGTGAATTAACATCATTGTGAAAACAAGGACTATTGTCACATGTAGCTAATAAAATTTGCTGTCGTCGTATGAAGGCTGTAAAAGTATTGTGTTTTTCAGAGTTACAAATCAGCAGCATTATGTCCCTGCGAGCACATATTCTAGTTATTCCCCAGTCCTTTTCTGCGATTTACTTCCGGCTTGTCTTGAAATGCTATTGTCCAAATAGCTGGCTGTAGTGAAGTGACTGCATCATCTCCATGTCCCCTGCTTGGTCACTTGTTGACGAGGGCTTGAATAATTTGGTGATAATCTTGTTGGAATGTTCATTTTGTTCCGACGCAATCACATTTTCGTAGTTGCAATGGACTGAATTCTTCCCGAAGCTCCATCGGAAGTCTCGCATCCACATAGAAAAACAGAAAACAATAAAATAAAATTAGCATAGTTCGCACTTATGCGAGATGCATAAAAAAAAAATGAAAATGCCAAACTTTTTAAAGTTCTTACTATTGTCAAAGTATTTTTTGGAACACATGACGAAAGTCGAACTGTGTATGCCTCTAACATCTTTGGAATATTTCAGCAAGGGGTGTAACTCAGCCAGCTTTTCGTTTTTAGGTTGCAGTGATTATTTGCGCAAAGCAAGGACTGACGCAAAGAATTTCGCTGGACAAGTTGTCCACACTGGTATGAGCGCAAAGCCACACGGTCTGCAGAATGCGGCAGGGTGACAAAACAAAGCCAGCTCTATATAATCCTGACATTAATCAAATGGCTGTTGGCATTATGATATCCCAACTGCCTGAGTTACCCCCATCACCATCCCTCATCACAACACGTCAAGTCTAGATATTGTATTTAAATATGCGGAATTTGTCATTCAGTTTAACATATTTCAAACAAATTTGCCTATGGTCTATAGTAAAACTGGAGGAGCAGACGGACCATAAATTTATTTACATCATACATGAAATTGTTTCCTCCTACATATTTACATTTTTGCTGAATTAATACTGTCTTGACGCCCAACATATGTGCTTAAGTGTCCAGAAAAAAAAACAACTATCGGCGCTTCCAAATTCAAAAAATTGCGAACTATCCAACTGTGCACAACTTCATTGCCTAGAAGAAATTTTCATAACGACTATAAACAGAACCAGGCTGTGTAGGACTGCTCGGTGTTCAGTGTCTGTAATGTGGCAGCGCCATTGTGTTGTCCTCAGGGAGTTGAACATCATGGCTCGATAGGTGGAGTGGGAGGGGGGGAAGGGGAGGGGGTGGAAAAGCAGAGGGCACAACACGAAATTAACCACAGCAAATAGTCCCATACCGGAATTTATTTGTATGGTCAACATCAGACACATCTCTATTTACGGTACCAAGATACGTACCACAGAGTATCCCGTTATTTTAGACTATTCTTTCCGCCTACCCACACCC
>JAWQUT010000180.1:1323727-1344527 GCA_033807755.1 Ellobium chinense | reverse complement strand
GGGGGAGGAGAGGGTATCAAGACTGCTTGGGGGTGTGGAAACCAGGACCCTGTGCACGATAAGGTGACACTGTTCGAGTTTTACTAGCTACTGCCGGAGATTGCTCTATATAGTATGACAAACAAGACAATCATGAACCCTTGCAAATAGTGCAGGAAGTTAAAAAAAACAACAACACATGACCTGCATTATGGCAGCCTATGCGTTCTCCCCTAGATGATGGACGGTAGGACTTGGGCAAGGTTTTTCAGGATGGGCCTCCAACTACCCCAAGCTCAAGGATCCTGATTCTCTCGGCATATGGGTGTGTTTCCATAGTTATCTGCTATCCTGTAAAAACGTCAAGGCACAATATTAGACCCAATTAACGAGACAGCTTTGAGGCTAACGTAATTATCCAATCAGGTTTATAAGATATACGTTTAACAATACATTTTGCACACTTCACATTGATGGAAGAAACTAAACAATCATTAAAAGTGATGATGGCGGGCAGCATCCCAGAAATCCACGATCAAATTATACCCACTTGAAGCTGTGATCACCGGAATTTGGAACATGTTTCAGAGAAAGATACCAGAGTAAGGAAATAAGCCATCCTTTTGCTATGGGTATTTATTTGTATGGAAGGACAAGGGAGGGGGTCGATTAGATCCATCGGTGAAAGCTTGTCTATTCACACAAATCTCATTTAGTTTAAGGATTTCAGTATACAATACGTGCAACTTGAAATTCGCTGTGAAAATTTCAATAATCATGTAAACTTTATATTATGTAACATCAGAACACTATTTGATCCTACAAATCGAGGCTCGTGCGCTCGGCCTTAGGCGCAGCGAGGTATAAGATGCATACCTGTACAATGCCACCCGAATTGGCACAATGGGTCTGGTTCCATCCAGTAATATATGTCCAGCGGCTGCGAAGAGATGCAAGAAATCAACAGATGAAATCATGAATGGACAGATTCCTGAGCTCATGTTGCTCAAGCGACTTTTGGTGCAACATGTAGAGACGTAATTTCTCAAAATTATCACATTTTTTGTTTTTTGTTTTTGAAAGATTTTCGGAAGGATTTCCAAACGCGCCTCACCGCCAACGGTGACTGAGTGGAGATCGAACCCTGAGAAGGAATTCCTTAGGAGTCTCACAGCCCTATCCAGAGCTTATACTTCCCATTACAACCCCAAAGCTGACCCTAACCCTGACCCTATCCTTAACCCTAACCCTAATGTCCATCGATACAGGAGCAAGAGGTGTGAGTCATTCGAAAATCCTCCCAGGTTGTTTTTTGCGCCCCACATCTCTAACAGACATAAGTGAAATGGCGTCCCTGAGGCTTACAGATGTAGGTGCGGGATGTATTATGGAAATCATGCGCCGTCCCCCTCCCCCCTCTTTTTTGTCTTTAAATCGTATATAACTTCCAAAACTGTGATGAACACTTGACTAAAATCTACACATTGCCTAGTGCGTAAAATACAGTCTTGCAGAAAGGATTTCCATATGTGTGGCATCCAACATGCAGCAACAAAAAATGATGGTAAGATCTGAAAAATACTTTTCTTTGTGTATCCCCACAAGCAAAAAAAAAACAAAACCAAACGTTTATACCGGTACTAATCCCATTAAAATCATCCAAATTTAGTCTCTTTAGTTAGTTGCATGTTGTGGGCTGGCACACATAATAAATGGAAATCCTTCCGTCTTGCATATCAGCACGGAGGAATAGTATGGAAAGACTACCCCAAAACCTCTAACACATACACATCAGAGAAACGGCGCCGATGAGGCGGAGGTGTGGGTTGCATATGGAAGTCTTTGCCAATTTTGCAACCGATGTGGATCCCAAGCCATTAAGATAACGTGACAAACTGAAAATCTAGTCACCAAATTGAGCACTTTGGTGTTGTGGATGGATTAGTGCAACGATTTGTAATGTTCAGCTCGTCTTTACATTTTGTCTTACAGATTTTGTTTCTCATCCATGATAGACCTGTCACCATTCGAAGACTTGGCTGTGTTACTTTAACTGTATTACTCCTTACACGACTTTCAAGATTTGGCTAAAACTTATTGTGTCAATGGCAAGAAGAAGATTCGGATTCTAGATCTATTCTAATTTCTATATTCTCGAGTAAGTTGGTAAGTTTCTCACCTGGCTTGGCTCAGGGTTCACCTGAAGTCAGTCTTGTGATTATTAGACATCAGAGAGCGACGTTCACTGAACGAATGCGGCGGGAAAGGCTGACTGAAGGAAGGAACCTTAGTTTTTATAGTGCCCCGGCTAGACTTCTGAACACATATCAGCACGCTTTTTAGGATGAACATGAAGGTCGTTTGATTTTCTCCTCAGTTAGCAGTTCTCAAAATAAAGCAAACAAAGACAAAACAAAACAAACCATTAATGATTAAGGTGTCGTTTCTTCTTCTTATTCCCACCTTCCCCGACCCCAGTCAGTTCCCACACTTCAGCCTTAATGTCTTGAGAACCAACTCATATAAAACTTTATATAACTTCATGTTATAGGAGGAAAGTATTAAATATTTAAAAGCATTCACCAGTTGACATCATCAGTTTGGATTTTCGTGCTGATGGTGGTGTGTATGTGGAAAGGTGGGGGAGTGGGGAGAAAAGGGAGCAGCTGAAAGACATATTTTTTTACAGCAGCAAAGGAGCACAGGTCTGGAGTACTAAAAGGGGCCCGTGTATCATGTCCTCAAGTGCACATCCGTCTTCATGTGAACACTTCATCAAAAGTGTTAACTTTTTGAATACATTTTTATGATAAGTAGGATCTCTATCATTATAAAGCATGCCTGTCTCGTGTATTGTTAGTTTTTTTTGTTTTTTTTTATATGAGTTCTCCGTGTCATCTACTTTTAAACCTAATAAAATACAATAGAGTTGTATCCGTCATGGGCGGCACCAAGAGATCAAACTAGAGACCGTATCTGTGGGAGACACACAAAAAAGAAGGGAGGGGAGTTCCCCCCTTCCTCCTCACACACATATTACTGACTCCTTCCTGGGTATCGATTAGACATGAGACAACTCTAGGTTTCATAATATAGAAGAATTAACACTACATCCCCTCTCCCCACCCCCAAGCCAGTTTTACATATTTCAAGGCCAAATGGAAGGAGCTACGGTATGAATAGCCTCTTAGCACTACCGACAAGTGAAGGGTGAATTTTGTAAACAGTATTTAGAGCAATAATTATAGAAAAATTCGAGTAGAAGATGGATGGGGAGAGAAAATATATACGGGCACCACCCCCACCCCCCCCCCCCCCCCNGGGGGGGGGGGGGGGGGGGGGGGGGGGGGGGGGGGGGGGGGGGGGGGGGGGGGGGGGGGGGGGGGGGGGGGGGGGGGGAGACCAGGGCACTGCACCGCGGACGACCAACAATGACTTTGTGATGTATAGCATTTATAAAATAATGTAGCTTCATGTGTAGTGTTTTGTATGTTTGTATTGTGAAAGAGACGTATACCACTGTATGGCATTGTATACCAATTTTCCTAAAAGGTAAATAAAAAGTCGTGTTTTGTTTGTATTTTCATCCACCCATCCACCCATCCGTTTGTCTGTCCATCGCTCTGTCCATCAGTCTACACACACACACACACACACACACACACACACACACACACACACGCACATACACACCGAAACACTTATACTNCACACACACACACACACACACACACACACACACACACACACACTCACACACACACACACACACACACACATTTTAAACACCAAAAGCCTTAGTAAGTCTGGTTACTCGTAACATGAGGCAAACAGAGGGTATTAATTATATGAGGAGCATAAGACTTGCATGCATTAGGCATTATAATATCAGGTATTGCTTGTTTGTGACCACAGATGAGTTTGGGCCGCCTTCCCCGCCCCCACCACCCCTTTCAGCGCAGTTTTCTGTTTCCCATTTAAGACAGTATCACCGTGCTATGAAAATGCAAGAGCTACACAGTCGCTGCACACTCCGAGTAAGAGGATGTCCAGTCTAAGCTGAGATACTCAGACAAGAAGCTCATTAGTGGGAGTAAAAAGTGTTTTCAGATAAACTGAGAAACTTTTAAGTGACCAGGGATCATTTCATGCACAGAATTGTATGCTGTGTGCAGCTGTGCTGCTACTATGCCAGTTGAGCAGCCCAAATCTCAAAAAGGGTTTTCTTGACCATGCGTGGGTTTTGGTGGTATTTATGGTCTTCTTGAGGCTTGCAAAAACCCCAACATAATTTTCCGAGATGACGAGCGGTAGTTTGTGTGAAGACCTTGCTCGGGAAAGAGGGAATTGTGTTTCTAAACATAGTCTAGTATTCAGCCATGCTATTCGGAGAAACATTCTACAATATATTCAAACTAATATGTGACAAAACATGGTCTTTTCTAGCTGAGAATACGCGTTGTCTTGTAGATAACCAGATATCAATGTTATACTTTATCAAGCAACTTTCGCAGCATGTAACTTTTGCAGTTCTGACTTGTATACTTTTGGTATGAATCGAAGTAGGCCTTTTTTTTTTAAGCTAAGCCTGTGTAAGAAGATTTTGTAAGCCCCGTCTAAGAGGCAAATAGTATTTCACCGGCCCTGTTTATAAGCACCATATTATGCCAAACGGTTAAGTCTGTAATCACCATTCAGGCTAAAGAACAAAAACTTTGCTATACTTTTGACAAACTGGCAAATAATTGTACCACAAAGAAAATGAGAAATCTGGTCATTCCGTTGCCTGTCGCTTCAGGCTCTAAAAATAAATCTAATGTTTCTGCAATGTAACTTCCCAATATTACGAAGCTGATCGTTACCGTTCAAGGTTGGCGCAGCAAATTCTGGAAAGATTATTCGGCCAAGAGCCAGTGGTCTTGGAAAGTCAATGTCTGAATATGACAAATTCAAACCCGGACAGCTCTCAATGGCTTTCGGTAACAGAAGACACTTTGTTTTTGCACGACGGCCTTCTTAGAGTCACCGACCTTGTTGAGCTTCCTAAAAATGTGGAAAGCTGTGGATCCAGGGACAACGAAGTTGTCACATTTGATTCAAAAGATCCGGAGGAATTAAGTGCAAAACTGCTTGAAATTTGTGGCACACGTAACAATGCATTCAACACTCTCTTAGAATACCGTCTCAATGCACTGAAAGGGCTTTGGAAGGCTCAGAACTCATTCAGTCAGGAAGAGCAAGGTGACAGAGAAAGCTCCAGTCAAGATGAAGCTATTGCTCTATTGAAAAAACAGGGCCTATTGAAAGACACAGATCAGGCATCATTTTCCACTCGAATAAGCCTTCTGCTCATCCTACCACTCTTGCAGTCTCAAAGCAAGACCGATCCAGAGTTATGTGCAGTGACCTCAGGAGTTATTCTTCAGTGTCTTCGGGACTGTTCTCCACTGAGTTTAGCAAAGGAGCCCAGTGATTGTTTAAATGGCCTAGAATCTCTTCTTTGTGGATGGCTTGGTGAAAAAACAGGGCCCACAGGTGCTGCACAATGTGTCAAGGACAAAAAACATCAAGAAAATGCTGCCGCAGCTCTAGTTGCCCTTGCTTGTGCCAGGTGTGAATTTATTATTGTCATCACCACAGTTTTCAGCATATCGTGTAGTCTGCAACATTTTGACTGTAGTAAGAAAAAAAGCATCAACCAATTATTTCATTGTCAAGAGTAGGAGAAAGCTCAGAAAACAGCCTGGATAAGATACTTACCTCTGGAACCAATATATATTAAGTTAGCAGTAAGAATTGTCAGACAAAAAATTATAAGCTGTGGGCATAGCAAGAAAATATGTTTCACCTGTAAGTTTTGTTATCCTGAGAAAGATCTCAAGGTAACTTTATTGCCCTTTTTCATGTAATATTAGTGAAAATTTGTCTATTTTCCTGGAGTAGCCCTTATAATCTGGAGTGTAATATCTGTTTATAAAGGATAGCATGGCCTTCATATATGACTGTCTTTCATTTCTTAACATGCTGTACATTTTATGATCTCTTTCAGAGGACATGTCAAAACCTTCATTCATGCAGTTCATCTGCTTCAGCAGCTTGCAGATGTTCCACCATTACCTGTTGCAGAAATTCTGTCCTCACTGCTGGAATGTGAGGGAGGGCACGGTCAGATCTCCTCATTTCTTGGCTCCAAGTACATCCTGAGCTGGGGATTGGATGATCTTCTGGGCCCTACAAATCCTGATAGTGCTGCGTCAGAATCTAAAGAGAGCAATGATAAAGACAAAGACAAGGGTAAGTAAGCTGGATTTAACTGTCGTGTAGGACCAGTGATGTGTAGGACCAGTGATGTGTAGTATGACATTTGGTTTGTTTGACAATAAAATACTGATCTGTGTACGACTTAGCAGAATTTTCTCCAGACTGCACAATTGTGTGATTTGCCCCTTAAATTTCAAAATCCACCGCCCAAAATAATTTGAACGCACACCAATAATCTCGCCTTCTTTCTTGCACTCCAAAGTTTGCATTTCTTGAGAAAAACCTAAAATCCTTCTAAAAAGTTACAAATCCCCCCCTTCAAATTTGTGGCAAAGGGGGAATGTCTCCCCCTGCTCATGTAACCTGGAGAAAACACTTATTTAGTTTGGTGAATGATTCATCTTCTGGGTTAAATGAGTGATTTCCCACCAGTTTAAGTAGGTCTCTGTTTGACATGACTGCATAATTTGAAGGTTTTGTATCTAGGTTTCAAGTGAGCATGCTCGAAATGCACGGAGGCCTAATTTCTGCCACATTGAGACTAAAGTAATTATATCAAATGATGTCACAAGCAGAGATATATGTTTTAGAGGTTAAGCTTTCAGTTGCTGGGTAAGGTAATTTTTCTGAAACAGGCAACTTGAGCAAAAGATAAATTGAATGTGAAATAGAATTTGTGCATTATATTCTGATATATTTCTATCAGACTGAAGCTTCTGTTTGTTGTGGGAGAAGAAACACAATTGACCTCTGTAGATTGCCATAATTAACAGTCCATTGAATGTTTGGCTTTCAGTCCATGGAAAAGAATGTTAATGTCACAGAGAAGGGGTCATCGACCTCAGATCACAAGGAGTCAGATCAAGCCTTAGTCACTGGCAAACAGGAAGATAACCCAATCAGATTTTAGTAATGTCTATTTTTAGGTGGAGTTCTTAAACTGCCCTGAGAGATAGTATTGCACTAGTTTTTTAGATTCATTATCCCATATCTTCCTCACATCCTCATGGCCTTTTGCCTTATGTTTTGAAAGATAATTGGATGCATCTGCTCTTGTATTCTCTGTCTCTTTGTTTCACAGTTTCTCTTACCTGCTACTGTCTTGTTCCCAGATAAAAACACATACCAGTAATTTTTGATTGAGAGCTTTTAATGTGTGATGTAGTCACAAAAAATGAAATATTGATGGTTATTTTAACTCTACCTTTGCAGTAAACAAAAGTGGAAACTTGCACACATCTCCAAAATTCAAACAATTCATTTCTGTTATGAATTTGTACAGAACTGTATTACTTTTTTGTTAATATACAAGATCTCAATAATATATATATATAATATATTGTTATTCTTCATAGATTCAGAGATTGGTAGTAGAGTGAGCCACTGATATTTATTGTCATGTACCTGAAATTAAGGTTTTTCACCACACTTTCATCTGTTTATAAAACTGAAAGGACATTTTATAAACATAATCCAGATGCTGACCTCTGATGGTGAAAATGTTCATTTTAGGCACCTTAACGCACTGAAGACTGGACAGTTTTTGAATGACATGAACTTACCATGTTAAAACTATACAGTTTCCAAGAGTTATGTATGACCTAAAGCATAAGAGAGTTGAACTGGAACTGACAGAGTAAATGCGTCAGGGTCTTACTTCATAGTTAGTATTCAAGCATGTGCAAGGAAGATTTTGTCAAAGCGCATTGTCGGGTTTTGGCTGATGGATTGTAGAGGATGTGTAAATATGTCTTCAATCCTAAGTGAATTAAGACACAGTTCGCTAAACATCTTTCTCTATTTGATGCTTATTTGTTCTTACACTGTCCCTATGTGCAGATCAAGATCTTGGCAGGAGCATCACCTCAGATGGACTGTATTTGTATACAACCAACAGTTTTGGCAAAGGGATTGCCAAAGTTGGTTCTGGATTACATGGAACACTCAGGTAATTCTGCTTTTGTAAATATAACTACTAGTTCATCAGAGACATTTGATGTCTGCAAGAGTATGGAGTAGGAAAATTTAATTTCCAAGCATCATATAACTGAAATAAGAGGGGAGGCTGGTTATTAATTTTTTATTCTGGTCACATGCTGTATGTGTTATAAAGCAGTAGTTTTAAACTTAAGTTATTTACATTGGAAGCCCTCATAAAGAGTATTTAATTCTTACTTGTTATTCTTGTGTCCTTGATAAGTGGTCTGATGAAGGGAGGAAATCATTTGTATGATGGATTCAACATTCCTGGGCTATTTCACTGATGCCTTTTTAGAGGAGTATGCTCTTTACGTCTGTTTCAGTTGTGTATTGATGATGTAGGTGAAACTGCTAGAATTGAGGATGTCTGTTGGGGTCACTGTTTGCAGGATGAAGATCATCTGTATTTATAGAAATCTGTTTTGTAGTTATCTGATAAAATGCTGTTTTTTCTTATGCAGGGGATATGTCTACAATAAAAATACAGAACCTGGTCCAGGTTGGTTGGCATATGGGGCTGAAATGCTCTTGTTTAGACCACAGAAGTATGATGCTGATGCAGAGTCAGAAAATTTTGTACAGCTGATTGACAGAGACACTCTTGAAGTAAGTTTATTGGTTAAGGCTATTGGTATAGAAATGGTTACGCGAGAATCTACCACAGATTTCAGGATTAGCAAAATGGTAATCCTAAATTTCAGTATTTTCAGCCATAAGTGAGTTATGTTTTTTTCATTTTAAAATGAAACATAGAATCCCAGAACGTTGATTCTTTATATATTCTCCAAGTTTCTTCTTAGCAGTGTACTGATACCCCTTGATTTTGTTTCACATATGAAAAGCACATACAAACAAGCAGTGCATTTTTACTACCTTTGCAGACATATGTTGGTTCCTGAGTTACCCATATTCTTCATTGTGAGGGTTAGGAAGCATCAGTGGTTAAAATGAGGACCAAAGCATTTCACGTACATGTAGTCTAGCACTTTATAGCAACTTCTTCCCAAGGCATTTGTTGATACTTTCATGCACCACATTTTCAATAGTAAAGTAGAGGATGTAGATAACATAATGCCCCATGAAGGCTTCCAAAGGTTGCCAAAAATGAATGGGTGAAAGGGTTAAGATGTCATCATTTTTGGTCTATGTATCATCAGCTGACAATATTTTCATTCTCTGTGAAGCATAATCTATCATTTCTTCTATGTCATGTAGGTGTTGAAGGAGATCCCCAAGCCAAGTGTGTTCATCCAACCTGGACCCTGCACAACAGTTGGTTTCTGCAGTGATGGAGTTTATTTCTACTGGTTGTGGTGTCCAGCCCTTGTCCAGGACAAAAATGCAAAGGGTGTCAGTGTGATTGTCCAAGCCTTTGTAGTCGAGGTATGAGAACCATGCTTAACTCTTGTAACACCTGTAAGGCTATGATCAAACCCGTTCTCACCTACGCTCCATACTCCTGGACATAACAGTCAAGTAAATTTGCATGTCTGTGCCAACTGTGTGATGTGGCGATAGAATTTTGCAGCCCAGTAACAGACAACACGTGAGATTCTTAATATCCTTAACACTGGGTCACACAGCCAGTGGGTGGCTGGATCCAGGCACCTTGTGCTACAAGAGTTAAGAGATGGAGGAGGACAGGCTTGGAAGATAGAAAAGGGATATTAATCTTAGAGTAGGGCATCAAGTGATTTAGAGTAAAATCTGTGGTACTTGCTTTTTAAGGTGTTCAGTATAGGGATGGTGAAGCTTATTTCTGTTAATATGGTGGACTTCACAGTGTAAAGTAGATCAGTTTTCAAACCTTTTTTATTAAATTCAATTCAAAATGTAGAAGGACTTGGAAGTACGGCCCTTGAGACCAAGTGTCACTCTGCAGAAGAAAGAGGAGGTGGTGCACAAAAATGTCAATGAGGCCATCATGAATCGCCTGCGTCCTCTACGAGGATCCAACAGTGCCGCTACCCTGATGGCTCTCACTGGTGGAGAGGCTCTTATACCCACCAGGAAAGATGATGGTATGTAGGTTTATATTACTGTTGGCTGATGGCTTGTAAATGGATATATGCTTGTGGTTGCAACCCCTCAGTATTAGTTGGGCTGAGTTAATCAACTTTTTAAATATGTAATTATCAATTAAAATTTCGAAAATGATAAAGAGCTCTGTAATGCAGTGGAGTTCCCAAGAAAAGGTCTTAACTGGGAGGGAGTCTTAACTGAAAGGTTCGCACTAATATCAGCGCAAGATGATCACCAAATCTATTCGGCGATTATTGCACTTATATACAGTATAACCTGTGATGTAGGGACACAAGGGAAATCAGAAATGGTGGTCCTTCATCGCAAAGAGGATTTTTACAGATGTTTGTGTAGTTGGGTCTCCATGTATATTGAGGTAAACAATGTCTCCTGTGGCATATTCTTGAAAAGTGTATCACAAACTATCAGGCTCATATCATGAGGCAAATATGTACAAATGCAAACTGCATGTACGGTATTGAAAAAAATAAAGGCATTTGAAGATACTCTTTAACAATTTGAATTACAGCATGCTGGACACCATTTACAGTAACTTTTATTTGGCCTTCAGTTTAATTATTCCCTTTTACCCCTCAATGTTTATAAAACAAAACAGCCCTTGGTAATAGAAAAAGCAGAGTAGTAAGCTTGCAGTTGGGGCATATCTGTCTTCCTCACAATAGTCTGTAATGTGTGATAGTGTGGATTAAAAACCCTCAAACGGTGCAAGAAATCCTGACTTCAGTCATGTTATGGTTATAATTATAACCCGTTCCCCCTTTAATCGAGAACCCAGTCACGGAAAGTCACACAGCAATATTATAGCCCTATCTGCTCATTGGGAATAAAAAGTTGTCATCCGTCCCGCCTGCTCAGGTTTGTCTAGGTGAGTTTAGACAAGAGAGAAGAAGAGCACAATTTCCGAATAGACAACCTGCGTGGGTGGCTTACTCGATTTTTTTTCTCCCCTGTGCTGGTGTTTCCTGCAGTGACAAGTCATTTGATAGATTTTGGACTTGCTTTCAATGTCCTTTCAAAATCCCGTTTTGCCCACTCAGTAGAGATCAGCAGTTAGGCCTACCGTTCACTTTACTGCAGTTTATTCCTAATCACAGAATATATTTTTCTTTACTTTCTTTTCTTTACTTCTCAAGCTAAATTAATGTTGTTTGTGCGGTCTTTTTCATCTGTGAACCAATATTACATCAGGGTGGGCACACGCAAGACATGGTCTTTTTCCCACCCTCATCTCCCCACCACCACAGTTACCATGCCATAAGCTCTGCTCTTTGATGTAAGTCTAGGCAGGGATATTTGGACTGTGGATTTCCATCTCAGGAAAATTGATAGGGCATACGTGGTCACCTGTCACGGTGAAAAGGGGCTCTTTGATCGGTATCCTTGCTTCGTGATCAGAGGGAGCTACTGATCGGAGGTCAGTTTCAATGAGAAAACGTGTAAGTAGAACGGAGGGGTCGCTTGTCGTAGGGACCGCAGAGGACAGGTTTTACTGTGCTGTAAAATAACCCCAATTTACCTTGCAAACACCCACACATTAACTTGATTATAGTCTGAATATTGGGTTTGCCCGAACGAATGAGTGACCACCCAAGTACTAAAGACATCATAGGGAAAAATAACATAAACAACACAAACACCGAACGTCTAGCCAAGGCGTACCCTCCCTGGCCAGTCAGTCATTGGCCAAATCAACGAGGCTCGGGCGGCTCGCTGTTATGTCATGAGGCAGACCGACCGGCATCAAACTACACAATTACACTTGTTCGAACCATGCGGGCGGTTCACAATTCAGATGGGAGGGGTGAATGAACAAAGCTAG
Organism: Ellobium chinense; assembly: GCA_033807755.1. Taxonomy (NCBI): domain Eukaryota; kingdom Metazoa; phylum Mollusca; class Gastropoda; order Ellobiida; family Ellobiidae; genus Ellobium; species Ellobium chinense. The sequence goes on along the minus strand of JAWQUT010000180.1, from coordinate 1,332,445 downwards.
GGTGAGTGGAATGTCAGATTTCGAAGGAAGTCGCTATTCGGAGGTCTTTCATACAAAGAAACCGATCCGTCATGAGATTTTAGGTTGTAATTGAGAGGGTCTTATCTCAGAGGGTCTACTGTAATTAATTTACAGAATCCATTGGTTATGTGAAACATTGTATAAAATGGGGAGAAGTAATGTATGGTATCATCTTCTATGAGAATAGTGAGACTTGGACATCAGAGGTATAATATTTGCAATTATTTCTAGCGAATAGTCCTCATGTATAGAGAAAGTTTATGAGTTTTATAAGATTTTGTTTTACAGTAGGACCTCACAGACTTAAATCCTATATATTCACAAAAGCTTTGTTTTCATTGTAAAGTAATTCCTAGGTCCTTTGAATTTTCTTTTAAATTATACTAGTGAACTTAAACACCTCACACATTGAAAATGATGGGCTGTCTATTGGAATTTGAGTTCATAAGGCTCAGAAGCTGTTGCTGTGTTTTGTTCATAAATACACATTGCCATAAATGTATTGTATATTTTTACTTCATTTTACTCTCTTGCAGCCCCAAGTGCTGGCAGCACAAGCTGTGGTGTGCAGCTAAAGACATTAGTGAAAACCCCAATCTACTGTGATGGAAATCATATTGTGATGCTCACCCTTCCTCCGGGAACAGCACCAGGGGGTGCAGGTCGCTCCCTCTTTGGGGGAGGAGGTCCCATATCCAGTCTTAGATGTGAGTTATTCATTATATGACAGCTGTAGGGAATGGTACTGTAAGCATTACTGCATGAACACTAGTGGCAAGTTTGTGGAGCAGAACAGCAAAACCTTCAGGTTTACTCACCAATTCTGAAAAACAAAACTACAAGACATCTAGGATCGTTATTTAGATGCAGCCCCATCCTTCAGGTATCTGGAAGTAACAGTCAAAATATTTGTTTGATGAGACCTCTTCCTAAGAAGATCTAAAGGAAATGAAAAAATGAAAATAGGGCTTTCATCTACCCAATAGGGAAATTTGTGTACAATGCCATACAGTGTTATATATCTCTCATTCATCATACAAACACATAGAACAGTACACATTATACATGACAATAACTGATGTTACTGAAAAAAATCAATTATTATGCTTTCTGCATGGAGTTTTTTTGTTTTTTTTTATCTCAGCATGGAGATGGTTTTTGTGTTGTCTCCAATGGCATTCCCAAATCAGTCTGTTTTCATACATTATTTTTCTTTCATTACCTGATAATCACTTTGATACATATGTACATTTAATTAGTAGATAGATGCAATAACGGGTGATTTGTAGGATACTGCTGACATATGCAGCTAAGTATCAGAATATCATCATTACATTCAGTATCTTAGTTATCATTTATAAAGGGCTTCCTGCCGAGGGTTGCTTTTGCTGAATAACATGAAACTAATGTCAATAGAGATCAAACTCCAGTGATGAAATTTGTCTGTGAAAAGCCTACTATTGTTTAGTATAGATGTTCTTTTATTAATAAGGTCACTATACCTACATACCTATTTGTTGTCACCTTGATGATGTGTTTGAAAGGTAGTCAAGTTCAGTGGCAATAAAATTACATGATGAGTAAGATAATCTATTGTATATCACATTCTTGAGATAGAGCAATATTAGAGGAAGATGGGGAGATTTTCTGGATGCTTCTCATGGCCTATGCCATCTGTTGCCACTGAACAAACAACCCATATTATGATCGGTTGTACAGCTTATTACTCATGTTAATCTTATGTAGTTTGGATATTTCCATCCTCTTCAGCCTTGGCAAGTAACATGTGCTTTAATGTGAAAACCGGCTTCTTCAGTGCCCGCATGGATTTGATGGAAGCTCATTCAAGTTCTGTTGGCAGAGGCACGTCCCTCACTGGACTAGGTATCGGTCTATAATAATTTTGCACCTGTAACCCAGGGCAGCTAACTGATAATTGTAACAAAATCATGGGCATTTCCATGACAATGATGTCGCATAATTATATTTTATTAGGGAAACTCGGCATAAAACATTATTAACGCATTAATTTGATATATTATTTGACAAGAATGAGAAGAACTCCCTATTATAGCAAACTTAATCTCGTTTTTGATGCCCTGTATGACTTGTGAATATGTATTCAGCTTGGTAATGTTGTCATTTGTTCATCTCTTAATAGTCTCAGGATATACGTGAGTGGTATATAATTCATTAATCTTCAGACTGAATTTCATGTCATGTTGTTTTGATGTAACACTATTATTAAAACATAAATATGTATATTTACTGTCTTCGTTTGGAAAACAGCAACATAACCTGCAGTTTTGCATTTTTCTTTTACTCACAGGTGCTTGTTTTGACATTGTGAATAACTTGCTGTGGATGTCCAGTGGAGAGTATGTGGATCAGTTCCACAATCCAGGCAACCTCCCTCCTCATCACATCTACTCAAGGCTGGGGATCACCGATACCTCACTGCCAGTCAATCTAGATGGTATGTTTCAGTTCAATACAGTAATTATGGTGTTTTTCTGTTGTTTCAGTTCAATACAGTAATTGTGGTGTTCTGTTGTACAATCCTTTGGTTACAGAAGAAACAAAGGTCACAATCCCAACCAGAATGGCTTACCTTGAGTAATACTTAGTGACTCTATCATATCAGAGTCTCTTATCATGATTCTAAATGATCTTACATTTACAAGAAACAGCAAATGTTTTCTTTCAGGAAAGGTTTCAATGCCTAATGGACTTTGCATGTTATACTATAAAAAAACTCACGGAATTTAGTTGGAGCTATATCTCAACTAATTGTGCACCAACTGACCAAAAATTTTCCGTACGCCTTCCTTTTAGTCTAAAGGTGTTTCTTTTGGTAATTTCTTAGCCTTAAACCGTCCGTGAGTATTATTTTGAAAATTATGTGAGTTTCCTTTGTTTCGTGGATACGGTCCCAATTCGATGTTTTTAAATGGTCATATGACTTATATGACATTGGCTTTTGTGGTTTACCATGAAATGTTTACTTCCGGTCCACAAAGTTAAAACCAAGCACTGATGACATTCGTATCAGATGCTGGATAGAGAATATTTAGGCTATGTCGCAGAGTCAATCGCCAGAGTGAACATAATCATCAGTACGAAAAGGATCAGATTCAATAGAATGAACATGATTTAAGTCATATGAACAACTAGTGTGAAAACCGATGCTTTCCATTAGAAAGATGAAAGTTCAGGACTTCGCTCTACCAAGTAAAGCTTCCTCCCATTTATGCCGTGTGAGTTAATTTCTCCACCGATTTCATCAAAATTGCTGTGTCAGTCACAAATCCACCATAATAACTCCTTTTCCTCTTTTAAATATTGAGCAGTGGGGTTCCCGACTGTCTCTGAAATGTGTAGAAAGTGGATTTTCCCATATCCGAAAGACCTATTCCATTTCTTAAAATTCGTTCCCATAATCATGACGTCACTACTAATGGGGTGTCTGCAACCAAGCTGGCGTTTTAAGGCCAAATTCCTTGAGTATGGCGAATTTTTAAAGAGGCTGGCGTCAAGAATAATGGTTTTGTATTTTTTTATTCTTCAACCTAATTCAGCTTTCAATTCAGTTTTATTCAGTCAAACCCAGTGTTAGAAGGCAGTGTAAATGTTGTAGCTGTAATGTGGTTGTTTGCTGCACATAATAACCCCGCAAATTTGCAGGTGCTTTGACTAATGTTTAAACAAAAAAATATCTTTATGTTCTTTGTGAATCTTAACTTTTAACTCTAGTGCCAAGTGAGCCTGGCTACTTCAGCTAGTTACATATTGCTACTGCCTCACTGTGCAAGCTGCTGACTGTGTGTAAATGATATACTCCCAATGTTACTGAATGTAAACAAAATTAGCTAAAATTACAAGATGGTTGATAATGCATTTTGTTCTGAAACTCTTCATACATCCTTTGTATTTCCTGATTGGACAGGAAGCATTAAATTTATTCATCCCTTGCTTAAATAGGAGCACATTGAGGTATAAAATTGTTTGTTATGCTACAACTATAAATATCATATATTATATTGTGTGTATTATATATGTATAAGTTTTTTTTTCTTCTGAGCAGGGAGTAATCTAGTGCCTGTCAATGTAGTGGCCAGCACTCTCTTACACAATGTGAGCAGCATGTGCCTGCATCAGATGACAAGTGATGCTTCACTCAGAAACAGTCAGTCATCAGGTGCCAGTGCCAGCACCAGCACCAGTCAGATGGAGCAGCCTGTGGACCTGTGCCATCTCACTAGAGTCACTGATATTCTTGCCAGGGCTGTCAGAGATAAAGATGAACAGGCCATCATTTGTTGTTTGGTCGTATTGCAGGTAATGTTAATTTGGATGGGCCATTTGGCATTAAATTCTGACTTATAGCGCTGTTCAAGGTGCAGATCATGGTCAAGGTGCAGATCAAGGTGCAGAGTTGTAAATGAAGAGTTTGTGAACTGCTTCCGGAGTATTTTGCTAGGATTTGGTTTCTTTTGTTCACTGGAAGAGCATACTGCGTAGAAGGACTAATGTATTTTTTAAGGTAGTGATGATAATAATTACTTTGAATAGATAACGCAGATTTTACCACGTAGAGCCACATTTAATTCATACTCATAGCTGGTATGAAGCGTAGCTGACGTCCAAAGCTGACAGTATTTTTCCAAAATAAAAAGGACTCGCATTATTTTTGTAATACAGAGTTGGCAGTCCAGTGTTAAGAGGAGCACATATGAAATAATTATTACTTTCTCTGAGGGAGAAGAGTGAAACACAAATCTGTCCACTCAGTTTAAATGCCAGACAGACTTGTTATTAAGATATTATAATTATATTTTGTCTTGAAATTTTACAGTTAATCTTCAAAACGAGCATCATCAAAACTGAAAAGGATCAAGCAGGTGAACAAATCAAAACTACAAGGTAATATTTTATGGTAATGAGAGTGTGATTAGTGATGTTTTAAGTAGAGTTACCAGATTTTAACTCATCACTTTGAAAATGAAGCCTTATCAGTTCAAAATTCAAAGAAGTTTTTCAGAATTTGTTGCTTATCATTACTGTGGACAAAAAGGTGTGTTTGAAATCACTGAGAGGCTATATGACATCCTCACTTGGGAATACAATTGAGCTAATATGAGGAGTTTTTTTACCTGTTCGAGAGCTTTGTGTTGTGTTTGGAAAGAGCGGTCTAAAAGATTGCAAAGAAAGTATAGCATTATATTATATAAGTCACAGCATGAATTGTCATACCCTTAGGGTTGAGTGAATAAGATTTAATGTATTCTTACATGACTGTTGAATTTTTAAATGGTTATCTGCTAATCTTTGGTCTTGCAGGATCTATATGTTTTGAAAGGAATGTAGATAGCAGATCAGGGTTCCGAGATTCCTGTTTTGTTTTTTCCAGATCTTTGATATGGAAGCTCCTGACATCATCACCACTGCAAGGAGGTAGTAAAGAACTCTTAAAATCTGTAAAAACTGAAGCTTGCCATGTGATCACAGTTGGTCTGAGATCCTTGTACCCAACTCCTCAAGACAGACACAACTTGTTTTATCAGCTGCTTACATCAGGTCAGTTCAGTGTACAAGAACTTGCTGTGCATGTGAATGTATGTTACTGAGGTAGAAATGGATGGCAATAAGTCAGTGAGGAAATTTACAAGTTTATATAACTTGATGGGAATGTTGTGCAGCTTTACATTGAGGAAGGGTAGGCTATAATTTGAGTATTTTGGTGGTGTATTACTGACCTTTAGATGCTCTTGTGCCCTTGTAAAGCATGAGAGAGAGAAATCACTCTGTGCAGTTTGGTCGTAGACATTACATTATCGTCTCGTCACCAATTGGATATCCCTGTCCACTGTCTGGCACAGTCCACTTCCTTGCTTTCTCATGTCTGCGGGGATGAACTGGTTTGGATGAAATAAAGGCTGTCAGTCTCACTTGAATATTGCCAAGAGTAATTCTTGACGGTTTCTCTGATGTAAAGTGAAACAAGGTTAAATATATATGAGGATGACAAAATGGCTGGATTGAAGTAATTGTATTCACTCATAGCTTTATATAAAATGATTTTTTCCACCAAGCCATTTGCCATTCTTAATTCATATTATGGAATATTTTAACCTTTTAGATCGTGCTGGTCATGGCTCTTGCTTCCTGTTGCATGATTTTACTCCACAAAGTGTTCAGGTGGAAGGCAAAAGTTCAGTGCAGGGTTCAGTTCAGTTTAGTATCAGAAGATGCGTGCCAAGCAGAATGCAACATCCTCTGACAGGAGCAGTTTGAAAGTGATAGCAACAGTGTATATACAGTGTATTAGTTGTAAAGTGGTGTCTTCCCAGGAGTGCAGTATGATGCAAAAAAGTTAATGTTCTTTCTGTAATTAACAATTCAGGAGATGACAATACTGCTTTGATACAACTAAGGGACATGATACTGACAGAGTTCTCAGCTCAGCTCAGTTCACAGCAGCCTGATGCCAAAGAAGGGGACATGCTGCAGTAAGTAGACCGATAATTCTTTCTTGTTTATGTGTGTGATTGAGCTTCTGTATGCCTTCATGCATTCATATATGTATGTTTGTGTAGGTGGATGGATCCATTTGTGTTTACATGGGGACATAAGGAATGTAAAAGTGGGTGCGTTCTTGTGTGATTGCCTGTCCATATCTACTACAAGCTTGTTGTACCTGTTCCTATGAAGGATTAATAAAGTGTATTCTTAATTTATCTTACCTTAATTGTGCAACCACTGTAACTTGTCTATGGGTTAAAATTGTCTCATTGATGCAGGGAAATCAAAGCCTTTTCTCAGGCTGTGGATAACCTTTTCACGTCACTCTAATCACAGGTCTTGCCCCCTCCTGAGGCTAACTTTCTGGAAAATCATCTCTGAAAATCGTCATGATGATGGGTGTAGTGTACAAAAGCAGACTGATTACAACACAATTTTTAAAAAAACTCAGCAACAAATTTAGCTGTTTCAGTTAGAGTAGAGTAAATATGACTGTGCAGGCTGCCCTTATCTCTTTAACCTGTGATGTCCAGTTTATCTCTAGTCTTCTGTCCTGCTTTTATAAACTTGTGATCTTTAATCTGCCCACAGACTTGCAGATGACTTAGTGCACTATATCCTCAAGCTGGCTGTGAAGGAATCCTGTTCCTTACTGAAGCGGGCTCAATCCAGCAACAAGGTGGAGTTTCAGAAAATGATGTCTAATCTACCGGTAAGCCCCAGAAAAATTTGAAAATGTGACACAGTGTGATAAAATTGTTACGACCAATCACTCACTTGACGGATCAGATTTGGCATATCGGTGTTTTGCTCAGTCTTTGGGTGGATGTCCGTGGGAAGCAAGAAATTTACTGAAGAGGTGTGCTAAACTGTAAAATATGGTGTGGAAGAAAGATTTTCGCCCTGTAAGTGAGATGCCCTTAAGATTATTTCTTGGGAGGGGGCAATAAAAGATATTTTTTTTGGTTATTCCCCATTCGTTTTTGAAAGCACCTTAATATTGATGTTGGGTGGCCTTATGTACTAGTATTGTCCATAATTTCAATTTCAGCCTCTTCAACTAGATGTACTTTACATTATTAGTACTGTAATTTTTTTCTTCCTGCAGGATGGATTATATGTGTTTTGGGAACTGGCTTAATCACGATGATTTACAAATGCAGGGGCAATTTAAAAGGAGTTAATTATAGTTCCAACAGCAATTTGGGTTAGGATTGGTTGCATGCTTTCAAGGAAAGAAATTAAATCTATAAGTTAAACTAACTCTTCAAGACAAAGTGTGACTGGGCAGATTTAATGGATCTGGGTTATTGTTTTCATTGTTTGTGTGTTTGTATGTTCTTGTTTTTTTCTTTTGCAAAAAGGTGAAATCAATATCATACATGGCTATATTAAAATTATCAGGGAATTAATACTGAGGTTACCCACCGCATTCACATGTATTCAAAGACTCATCAGACCATCCTGTCAGCAATTATTGCAAATAATATCTCTGCTTGGCTAGTGATTGTAAGCTTAGATAAATTAAATTTGCTGGTTCATTACTGTTTCCAAATCAGTTTTGTTACAAGACAGGTTCTCTCCTGAAATCAAACTGGCTGAAAGCACATTAACCCCTTGACTGCTCTTTTGACGTAAGCTGTACATCATGAAATCTGTGATGGTCCAGTGCGCTGTTGACATATACCATACGTCATGCTAAATCACAGTTTTGTTTCGCCTATATCCGGAGACAGTCACACTTTTGAACAATGAGATTTAGTTCCTCTGAAAGCCAGGTGACTGATCATTTCGTGTGGTCAATTCCACGCCCACCGAGTTCGCCAAGTCGCCCCTCCAAAGAACACAGGAGGGGACACCCGTGAGTTGCAAAGAGGCTTTTTATGAACTCCTATGGGGCCGGACGGGTGGTAACCTCCGGACAAGAATTGAAATGGGGGTGTGGAGTCGTAGCTTATCCCCGCTTAGGATCACCGTGCCGGCAGGCCAATGACTGGGCCTGCTTTCGGGCCTCTGAGTGCAATGAGGTCTTAGCTGGCTACCCCGACTCGCCACTCCACGGGGGTAGTCTGCGTTCGAGGGGAAGTGGGATGAAGGGCCACCCGCCCTAAGAAATCGGTGGCTCTGCGGACCGCCCCCGTTCTCCGAAGGGTCTAAGGCTGCGAGCGAGCACAA
>JAWQUT010000180.1:1298493-1323431 GCA_033807755.1 Ellobium chinense | reverse complement strand
TTTCTCTTATATTTAAGGGGGAGGAAGGTGAGCTTAGTCTGATAATTTTTCAGATGTTACGTATTATTTTAAGGAAGTGTGTCACCAGAGATTTTACCAAATTACTGTGAATGATCAATTTAGAGAAGATGGGCCGAAAAAACCTACTCTATAAATTTTTGTCCCTGCCGGGGATCGAACCAGGGTCTCTCAGCTTGCAAGACAGAGCGTGTTACCACTACACCACGGGGACGCTAACTTCACAGCAATTTAATTCTTAAATACCTACTGCCTGAATCGGTCCCTAACTTCCACGTGCGAACCTAGTGTTCACCCGTGACCCTAACACACTTCCCGACTGCTCACATTAGTCTTTGGGTGGATGTCCATGGGAAACAAGAAATCTACTGAAGAGTTGTGCTAAAGTGTAAAATATGGTGTGGAAGAATGATTTTCGCCCTGTAAGTGAGATGCCCTTACGATTATTTTTTGGGGGGAGGAATGAAAGATCTTTTTTGGTTATTCCCCACTCTTGTTTTTGAAAGCACCTTAATGTTGATGTTGGGTGGCCTTATGTACTAGTATTGTCCATAATTTCAATTTCAGCCACATCAACTAGATGTATTTTACATTAGTAGTACTGTAATTTTTTTCTTCCTGCAGGATGGATTATGTTTTTTGGGAACTGGCTTAATCACAATGATGTACAAATGCAGGGGCAATTTAAAAGGAGTTAATTATAGTTCCAGCAGCAATTTGGGTTAGGATTGGTTGCATGCTTACAAGGAAAGAAATTAAATCTATGATTTAATCTAACTCTTCAAGACAAAGTGTGACTGGGCAGATCTAATGGATCTGGGTGTATTGTTTTTTCTGTTTGTGTGTTCTTGTTTTTTCCTTCTGTAAAAAGGTGAACATCAATATTATACATGGCTATGTTAAAATTATCAGGGAATTAATACTGAGGTTACCCACCATATTCACATGCATTCAAAGACTCATCAGACCATCCTGTCAGCGATTATTGCAAATAATATCTCCGCTTGGCTAGTGATTGTAAGCTTAGATAAATTAATTTTGCTGGTTCATTACTGTTTCCAAATCAGTTTTGTTACAAGACAGGTTCTCTCCTGAAATCAAATTGGCTGAAAGCACATTTAACATACCTATCCAGATATGTAGAAATATTGCCTCCTATCCCCTTTCCCACCGCTGCAGAGCAATATCATGAGAGTATGTTGTTGCCATTTCATTTTCGTCATCCTCTCCACTCTTCCCCAGCTTGCCTCTCCTGCTGTGCAGTATCTAGCTTCCCTGCGCTCCTTCTACCTGAGATGTGCTGTGCTAAATGAACCGACAGATGGTGATGGTGCTGAGAACATGATGTCTCTGGAGGTAGGTGGGCTGATCTTGCAGGAGATTGTGGGGGTTGTACATTTTCTTCACTGGAGCAGTCTACATTTTAAGATGGTCTTAGAATGTTCTGTTTCTTTTCATAGCTCTCCTTTCCTCATAATTATAGGGTGCAAAGTGGCACATACTGGGATTCACGCTGTGTGAATCAGAAAAGTATCTATTTTTTATGATAGTGTGCAAAAATGGTTATGATGAGTGTCATTTAAGATGAATCAAGAAAGTCTGCAAATATTTAACTTTGTAACAGATAGTAAAAGCTTCTTAAAAGTGTTTTGAACTTTGGAATGTGTTACAAGACACATGTATCTGTACAATAAACATATTGTTTGTGGTGATATATAATGATGTTACCTATGATAATGAGTTTGGGAGAAAGTTGTGGTTGCATCCAACCATTTTCTTAGCAGAGGAAATTAGCTTCCTGAAGATATTTTTAAAAAACCTTAAATTTTTTATCTCATACGTTGATCATGTTATCAGGAATGGCTTAAAATTCTGAACAGAGTGATCCTGATCTGTGAAATACGACTTTCGACATCAATATGAATGAAAGTACAAGTAGATTCACTACGCACTGCATATCATTCAGAGTGATTGCAGCTAATGGATTTGCCCCAGAAAAGAAATCCAGAGTTGAAATTTTGAAAGTAGCTCTGTCTGACATGCATGATGATGGTATGATCTGCAACTTTGTGTTCTTCAGGATCTGCAAGCAGCTGTACTCAGCCTGTCATCCAAAATGATCACTGGTGCATGTGAAGTCTTGGAGAGCTATCTGGAGACTTGCAGTGCCATTCTGAGCTCACATGGGGGAGCTGGAGATGACCTGGAGAGCTGGTTGGCAGGCCTGGAACGACTGGCCAAGAGCACCATTCTGGGTTCCCTGATGCCTGTCCTTATCACTACACTGACCCATCCCAGCCTGCAGTGTTTGAAGGTGGCAGATGCCCTTATGCCTTCACTGGTCACTCTTAGCCTTCTTGCTAGTCAGGTCAGTCTTATAAGGGACACTTAGTTGTTAGAATAGTTTCTGAGAGAGACTGAGGTCATATTTGAAGTGTCTCTCTACATGTGTAATGCTGTTGTAAATCTAGTGTGGAAGTGCAAGAGGTTGTTGAATCCATAGAACTTGTAGGAATTTTGCTTTTCTGTTTCTGAGATGGCAAGAAAGTTTCAGATGTGGTTAAATCTAGAAAGCTTATTTCAGAAGCATTGAATTTCTTTTCTTTCACAAATACAGCCCATGAGCTTCATGTTTTAAATCAAAATGCCATATTATTCATTTGCTTTAGATGCATGTCCAGAGCTAGGTTACAGTCATATTTATTGCATCACTAATGTATTCAGCATCAGTGCCTGAGTTTCATAGTGATCTTCACAAAGCAACCTTGATTAATCAGCAGGGAATTTTTTTCATGCCACAGGCTGCCCTTGTGATGAAAAGCCAAGAGCTAGCTGCAAACACTTCCTTATCAGCATCAACAGATCTTGATCTCAGTACAGACAGAGAGATGGTGGAGCTCATTGGGGAGGCCTTGAGTGCTGACCAGTGAGTTTATTTATGCATTGTTACAGTGTTGGTAACTAATGGTGCCAGTGATGGCAATAAAATTTTTTAATGTGGTTGTGATATCACCACCACTTCAGTGGCTGTTGCCAGTAAAGTATTTTGTGATACATCAGTAATTCATAGTGAAAATCAAATAGCTTTATTTATGATAGAGATGAAGACTTTTGATATTTGCACTAAAAAATTATCTTTAACCACATGAATTATCAAACTATAAATAAGTGCAAAGTGTTACTCATTTGGGATAATGGACATATAACAACTGATACATCTTTAACAGGGGTATTGGTGACTTCAAGATTTCTGGTCAATCACCATTTTTCTTGTTTTCAATCCTTACCCTTTAAACATGCTGTAAATATTTTTCATTCCAGTTTTGGAAAGTGTAACTCACCTGGGATGGTTTACCATATTCAGCAATGAATTCCCTTTCTAAGAATACCAAGTGCTCCATATTCATAAAATTGCACTTGTGCCCCATTTTCCCATGTCACCAATTAATTTCTGCTTAATTACAACATAATTTGACTACAGAATATTGTGCTGTCTTTATAAAAGTCACTGGACAGTTACAACTCCTTGAAATCACAACTTTTTTATGCTCCTTAAGAGGTTGCATTCAGTATCATCAGCAATGCAACGAAAATGACAGAATGCGAATTGTTTAAAAATCTGAAAATCAGTTCTGAAAAGTGAATTTTTTTGAACAGGGGAATAGATAGAAAGAATGACAAACCAACTTCCGTTTTTAATAAACACCCTTATGTTGGACATGGTATCAGAAATTTTTGCTTTTGGCTGCCATCCCTGGTATAAGAGTAAAACCCTCACTTAATTTTGTGAGTGCTAAGTCATTCCCCATCCTGTCCTTATCAGTGGTGAGATGAGCATGGAGGAGGAGGAAGGCTTCCTGACAGGTCTAAAGATCCCCACCCCTTGGGCCTCTGGGAAGACGGTGGAGACCATCCATCCTGTGAGGGACAACTACAAGTTCAAGGAAACAGTGCATATCCCTGGTGCCCGCTGCCTGTATCTTAGATTTGATCCCAGATGCTCCTCTCAGTATGATTATGACAAGGTCAGCAAAACACTTTATCTTTTAGCTCTTTTATTCTTCCACAAGTATGAATGTTGCCCTTCCATCAGCATGAACAAGCCTGAACATGTCAGCTGGTTAGGCACGTATACTGCCTCACAATGCAAGTTGCTGCCTGGACCTTTGATGTCAGGGGATATGTTTATATGTCTCTTGCATTAGCCTGGCAGATGGTGTGAGGGTATTTACGTCTGCCATGCCATGATGTTTCAGGACCAGAAGAAAATAATTTGTAACACAGCTAAATGAAATACGTCACATGTTAGTACTAGCCTGTCCAGTCTGTACTTAACTAACATGTAGGGAAGAAAAAGAATTATTGACTGTTTTATATCAAGAAATTCAGTGGCTGATCTAATTTTTTTTTATGAAGTGAAAAAGTAAAAAGGGAAAAGAATATTCCACTTGTAATATTTTTGAAATTTTATTTGGAGGTATGGGGGAATGGGACGATTCGCTCAGAATCAATACCATGAGACTCAAGATAATTTCACATGGCTGCATCACCTGACCACTCTGCATTAAATGCTGTCTGTAGTTTTAACATTTGAGAAGTTAGGTGAGGCTTGCAAATCCTTAGTAAATTTTTGAAAGGTGGCAATATCATATGATGAGTTGTCAAAAAATAATTCTCTTTTTGTGTACCTGTCTTTGAATTAACTGCCCATTTAAAATTAGGTGTAGATAATACTGGAATTTGAATTCTGGTTTTTGGAAAGGATAGAAATCATAATAATCTTGTGGGTTGAAATGTTTAGCTGTCCTTGGTGGTATAGTAGAAAGGCAGACTTGGACATGGACAGTCTCTGTCTTTATAAAGACTGGTGTTTGCTTTATCACATATGATTCTTTCCTCAGGTTGTGGTGTATGCAGGTGCAGGTATCAGTGGCAAGAAAGTGGTAGAGTATGGTGGTAACTCCTTTGGATATGGGAGTCGCAGTGTGCTTGGTAGTGGATGGCCAAAGGACTTAGTCAAGGTATAAGATGGAGAAATCAGTATTGATCAAACAGTGAAGATGTTTCTGGAATTTGTGATAGCCAATGCAACAAAAACAAATTTGCCTTAGATGAAAAGTGACCCAGAAGGATCTGCCGAGCCTTCAGGAACTATAAACATGGCTAATGAAATCAGTTGTATCTATCAGAATGAGAGATTTGGCTAGTATGACAGTCTTAACTGTTTTCCTTTTAACACATGAGAGAGTTCCCAGACAATGATAATGGTGGAGTGAAATAATACTTCGAATTGCCACAATTTGTTGAGTTAGAATGTAAAACTGAGAACATTATCATGTGCTATTTATGAAAGGTATTTTGTGCTGTTTTATGAAAGGTATTTCATGAATATCAGTTTAGATTTCTGAGGTTATGTTATGTGTACATTCTGTGTAGGTGGAAGGTGACACAGTGACCCTGACCTTTGAGATGCGCAGTGGACGAGAACACAATACTCCTGACAAAGCCATGTGGGGATTTGCTTGTACCATAAGAGCTCAGGTAAGGGAAGAACAAATGCGTATATCAGAATGCAGATGAGAAAACTGAGTATGTTGTAGGTATGTAGGTGTAAAATGTTTAAGAAGTTTCAGTCTGGAGAAGTGGAGAAAAGAAGTTTGAAACAGAAAGTGAAGAAATTAGTGAATGAAGTATGGAAATGTGTTGCTATAGATTTTATAAATAGATGCGCTATCATCACCTGGGGTGATGGAGTGGAAACATTCTCTTTAGTGGCAGATCTTAACTTACTCTTCCTTCTTCACTTGTCATCTCTTCCCTTACTTTGTTTTGCACACAATCATTACAGCAAGACATTTGCTTAATCAACTTGCTTATGTTGTGCTGCTGTGGATCATATACAGTAGAATCCTGTTAACTGAAAATTGGAGGTACTGTCCAAATCTTTGCATGTTACACAAGTTTTGTGTTATGTACCCAGTATGCTGTAATGGAAAATGAAAGTCTTTAATGATAACTGATAAGAATCTTCACACACCCAGCCATGGATGGACGAGGGAAAAGTAAGTGGGGATGACAGCGGTTCATTTCTTCCTCTCTCCGTTACATTTTTCTCTCCCAGTGGCACAACAGTTGTTATATTATTGAAGGTTCCCTGAAAATGGTTATTGGGCTATGGAGAGTATTTTACGGTGGATGAAGAGTGCCTTTGGACAGGGATTTCTTTTCATTCATGTTCGCTGAGATTTCAGGTAAAGTTCTGTCATACTGAGTGAACTCTACTGAAGGCAGATCCACTGTCATTATCTGGGAAAGATGATTCTCTCCACCAGTGTCCTGTAGATCTTAAGCTGTGATAATCTCAAGCTGTGACAACAATTATTTGCACTTTTTACATCTTAGATCTTATTCCCTTCCTAGCCCTGAATGACCATTTTATTTAGATGCTAACTTAAAGTGAATGTTTAACTTAACTAAAAGTGAATATAAAACGTATTGCAGGAATCTGCAGAAGAGGTTACCCCTGGGCTCCCATTCCTCTCTGACCTGGCTCTGGGCCTGTCTGTGCTTGTCTGCACACAGCTGGCTCTTCTCTATCATGGGTCCCCTCCTACACAGGATGAGACTGACTGTCAGCATCTGCTCAAGTCCAGGATACTGCAGAGGTAATATGTCACATTATGCTTTCCTATCTCATCACAGCCTCCAGTCTGATAACAAGGGCATACCCTAGGCCTAGCGGGCACCTGTTGTTAGGGAATTGCAGTCCATAATCCATAAAATTACTTAGATTATTCAACCAACCGCTACAATAAAAGATTAAAAAACTGTTTGTAAGGGCTTCACAGAGATTGTTTTCTTAGATCAGCTAAAAAATTACCATCATGCTTAAATTCAAAAGGACATGTTTCAATCCTTGGATGTCTTTAAATTTCCATTTTATGTTGACATGTCTAAACTAAAGACACTGTCATTGTTAAAAATGTGTCATTGTATGACTTTTAAATATTGTAGCATACTTTCTAACAAGTTCATAATTTGCTATTTTTTTCTCTTCTGTGAAAAGTTCAATTTCTTTCAGTATAGACATAAAATACAAATATAGATTGCTTTTCACTTTACTTTTCTTTTTCCACACTGAAGGATTATCTTGTACCCATAGCCATAGTATGACATTAGCACATATAATGCCAACACATGCAAAATAGTAGTTTCAGTAGAGATACTGGCAGAAAATTGCGTCTTAATATTTGAAGCTACCCTTGTTGATTTGCACTTAGGTCTCTTTTTTTCTGTCTGGTAGGTGTATCTGGAAAACTGAACGTTGTGTGGAGACAACAGAAAAGGCCCAAGACACAGCAAATTCTGCCTTGACCCCAGCATCTCCTCCACCCATGACCAAAAAAGCATGCGGAGGGGAAGCAGAATCTGGAGTTGTTGCCAGTGCACGACTGCCCCGCATCAAGCTTTCTGCAGACATCATGGAGCGACTGAGGAAATTGACTAAACGCCAACCGGTCAGACTTCGAGCATCAATTAAGTGAGTGATATAAAATGTAATTATTTTATTTAAGCTATTGAAAACTTGGTATTGTTTTTATGGGAAGAATGCAGCAGCAATTAAAAAAAAGGATTGGATTTTGTAGTCTTTGTAGAAATATAAAGCCCATCATGAAGCTATTTCATCATAGTCTCATATGTGTATTGATTTCATCTGTGAGATGAATGTCGCAAAACACAAAGAAAAAGTACATGTCTGCACAAGTGTTAAATATAAGGAAATGGAATTGCTGTCATATTATAATTATGGTACAGCAAATTAATGTGTATATAGAGGGACTTCTCAGCTGCACTTGGACAGATTTCATTTTATATGTTAAATGCCAATACATACATTTTTTTCCTTTGCACTAGCAAACGCACATCCATGCATTCAATGTCTTTATTGTGAGACATCTTGCCTGTGTGTCATTTATAAAAAATTCAGCCTGCTTAGTAAAGTGCTATATTTGCAGTCATGTGTTGAGCTGCAGTTTCAGATATAGCCCAGCTTTATAAAATGTATTTCAGGTCAGCGGTCCAGTTAGATGTGTTGGAGGAAAGCATTATATCTGCAGTAGCTAAACACTTGGGTTTGACAGACTCACTGAGGGACCTGAAAACTGTTGTGGAAAAGCAAGGGGAGGAGCTAGCAGCATTACTGGCCATCCTAGAAGAAACTTACAGAAGATTTGAAGTGTTGATACGTCAGCTTCAGGTAGCTCAAACTTTCTTAATTTTCAGCATCATTTGCTCAGCCATTCTGATATTGTTTACATCCATGGTGTGAAACATAAGTTTAGTTCATATTGATGATGCCGAAACACAGGAAATAATACTGAAGTCCTTTTAACAAGTGACTCTAATGTCTGAACATTTTGTCTTCAAAACAGTATATTGAATATAAGAAATACACTAAACACCATTAGAAATTATCCAATATGTCCAGATGACCACTCACGATCAGTGGACACACCTTCCCAACCCCACTCTCCCTAATCAACAATTGCTCATCATCATGATCACCACCACCACCACCATCATCTGCCTGGTTGTTCAGAGACTTTCCAGTGAAATTCAGTATATGTTTATGGTTTCTTTCACTTATTTATTGCCACTGATCCATTGATCTCACAGATCATGGGAGAACTAGAGAAACGCTGGGAAGCTGAGGTGGAGGAGAAGGTCATGGAAGCAACATCAGCACCATCAGGAAGTGAAAGCTCAGGACTTGCCAGTCCTGCAGAGCCTCCATTCTTTCATGACTACCATTTACAGGAGGTAAGGGTCTTTATCAGAGGCTGTTATAATTACTATTAGTGTACTCCACCACTTCACTACCAAAAATGTTAGGTTTTCTTCAGAACAAGTAAAACCTGTTTTTCGTAAATAGTTGTTTCAATCAATCATTTGTCTTCATTATTTACATGTTGTCTTCTAAAGTGATATACACAGGAACAGGTAAAAGTGACCTATTGAAGCAAACTTTCCTATTCAGTTTTGCATTCCTCCTGACTAATCACTAATCATGTTCACCATCCATAGATGAGACACAAAGAACTTGCTATCATAGCCTTTCTGAAAGAAGTGCCCATGGAGCCAAATGACATGGAAACCACAATAAAACACCTCCTGTAAGTACCAACTCAGTTTCTAGTCTTTGACTCTTTGACTTTTGATGAGCAGAGATGACTTCATTAGCCTCTTTACAGTGTTAAATATTCTTAACATTTGAATTTTTGATTGCTACAGTGAGATATTCACATTTTTTTTACAGTGCTAATCTTTTTTTATTTTTCAATATTTCACCGCAGAGGAAAACTCTCAATGTTTTCACAAACTAACATTCTTCACAGCTAAACTTTGCATGCGGCAGGCAGAAATTTATCTTTCTCTTTGCAATGGTAGATGGTCTTTGTACATTAGACCATTGATATAAAGATCCATTTAGTTCTTTATAACAGTAGTATGCTATATCCATCAAGTTGTCATTTTCAGTATAACCTAAGGCAAATAAAAGTGCTCTTTATTCCATCAGTGTGTCATAAGACTGTTCTTTATAGGTGTACTGTTTTGCTATCTACAGGGAGAAATTTGAGGAGAATGTGCAGTCTGTCATTGGGGGCAACAAGATGACAGAAGAGAAAAGCTTACTGAAAACCAAGCAGGTGGTGGCTGGAATCTTGTCTCGCTTGGAGCTACTCCTGCATGTCAATAGTGTTCCTGTCGATGCCCAGTCAGCTCTCACTCGCACCATGTCACACACACAGGGTTTTAAAGGTGAGTGATTGCAGTCCATAGCACGTTTATGAAACCATACTTTTATGAACATACTGTCGCTGGTGTAGCATAGGGGTGTAAGTGCTGTCCACCTCTCTGCTATTCCATGGATGTGACCCTTGCCTCAAATGTGGACAGTTGCTTCATTCTCTATAATGATATAGATGAAATACCGACTGCACTTGAGATGAGCGTCACATGTGTGATATAACATGGAGACATATAGCACTTATTCTCTGTGCCATACATTGACAATGTATGAGTTCATAGGCATTAGATCCCTAATGTCTAAATTTCAGACAGATTTGCTTAAATTTTTAATCTACTCTTCAGGAGCTCAGAATTTTATCCATGTTTCGATTGTACTTGTGTAACATGTAGGTAATTAGTATTCGTTATTATAGTAGAGGGATGAATGCTTCTTCTTGTTTAAGAGACAAAGTTTATTGCTTTTCTACAATATTTACAATTACAGAAGACCTGATGGTAAGATCAGACACAGATGTCTCCCGCCCAGCTCAGGGTTTCAGTCGCAGTATGTCAGCCCCTGTTGGAATGGAATCTGATGAGTCCTTGGCATTTAAGCACCAAAGGTAATAATGATAATAATAACATTTGTCAAGAGCACTGTGTTCAGGAACTACCTGTAAAACTGACTTTATCTAGACACTTCTGCATTGCCTCATACAGATGTCCAGACAGCATCTGTGTTGACTGCATGGCTCCAGGGTCTCCTCACCAAATGGCAGTCCCTGTAAAAAAAGATGCAGATAATTTGGTCCACATCAGCAGACAGTGCAGAGACCAGTTGCACTCTGATCTAGAAATGTTAGCATGGCAGGAATCAGCAAACAAGATAGTTCAGGTCCATCTGTAAACCTCCCATTTTAAGTGAAAGCAGTATATTCTATATACATGAACTTATTTATATGAAGAGAATGAATATATTCTCAACAATTATTGTTAGGACTTATAATACTGATATTATTATAATTATACAAGTAATTGTCATGATGGTTTGTTCTTTAACAAATAATGTTAAACACATGAACATGCAAAGTCAGTTCTACGCAAAGGGAAAAGAAAAGGTCCCATCTTGTTGTGTGATGTCAGTTCATCTTGTATCTTTTCCTTTGTTTTTGCCCAAGGCATTTCTAGTGCATGATCTAATTCATCTAGATATGGAGGCTTGCATAGGATTTGATAGAAACTGTCGCCAGTGTCATTTTTTATATCAGCTGTTTTTTATAAAAATTATCCCTAGGTGGAGACATGGTGACAAGCAGCGTTACACAACTTCCATCCTCCAGGATCTCGTAGATGATGGAGATGAAGACAAACCTCCTCATGTGATTGTGATTGATCAAATGTTTGCATTCATCGGCAGTGACCCAGAGAAAGCTGTGAGTGGAAACTCCTCTGGAATATATTTTTTCCATAAATTAAGCCAGTTTGAAATTCAGGAAGTTTGAAGAAAGAGAGTAGAAGGGAAAACTTATGAAAATTAACGATGAGTAGTTTCTCATTCTACAGTCACTCAGTCTGACCATTGCAAATGGTCTGTCCAGTCTGGGTGGACACAGGATCACAAGACTACAGGCAAGAGGTCATCAGAAGTTTCACATAGTTTGCTTTGCAATAAGAGCTCCATTCAGCCAGATCCCCAATCTCTGTCTAGCATAGATTGGACAGTTGTGAAGATTTCATATAGACATACAAAACTGGTAGGTCATATCAAATTATTGGCTGTTTGTTTTTTAATGAGAGCATTTCTACTTCTGTAGAATAAAATGAATCACTGACCCTTTTCTTCAGGTCTCTTGTGTCCAGTTCCTAAAAGCAGCAGAAGAAAGAAGCAAGCGGGGTGTCATTCGCAAGACAGCCTTGAACCACATCAAGAATCTGTTGGCTGCAGCATCCCGTGTGGGAGGGGCCACTCACCTGGTAGCAGCTGTCGCATCTGTCTTGAGACATGGGCCAAAGTAAGAAAAGTTTGCATTAGAATGTTAGGAAATTTGTTTTGTCTACCTCAGAGTGCTTTTTATTCATTAGAGTTGGGAAAAACAATATTGAATTTTGAATTTTGCACCAGTGAAAACCTCAGTGAGTATTGATGTGAATGGCGAAACTATCAATATTATGCTGGAGACTTGAATAAATAGGGCTGTAATAAATTTATTTTCAATTTGTTATTTTATTGCACTTTTTTGTGTCACTAATTTTTCTTTCATTTGTCATCATCCAACAGAGTAGAAGATCTACTGTGTGGCGGAATGGTGAATGATGTGAGAGAAGCATTTGCTGAGGCCATGACCTCAGTGGTCCAGCTGGCAGCCCATCATCCTATAGCAAGTGCCAGCAGTATTGGCCTTCTGTGCACTATCCCCTACACAAGGTGAGAACTGCTGTAATGAACTGTTAACAAGTGCTTATGATGTGTTTGTTTCTTTTTTTTAGCTCTTTATAAATTTGCGTACAGATGGGTCTTAAACAATTCAACTTAGGTATAACACAAAATGGAAATGTAATTGTAATTGAAGTGGGGAATGAGCAAATAATAAAAGATGTCCACATAGGCAGGATGAGCTTGGAAGTTTTTAGGATTACAAATGTAGAGAGAAATTAGAGGAAGGAAGGAAGTGATGTGTCAGGAATTGAACTCACTATCTTTGTCTCTGCACCCACCACTTCACCATCAGCTCGGAATCAGATACACTGGCTACGAATATGACTAGGTATAGACTTCTATCTGATTTCAAGTTGATTATTAGGCAGTGGATGCTGACACAGAGGTTGCAGATTTGATTCCTGCAGCTTCACTTTCTTTCCTTCTTCCATTTTCTCTCTGCATGTCTTCTTGAAGATTTACCTCATTACCCAATCCTAAGTGAGCTTATGGTTGCATCCACTCTCTTCCCACAACCATTCAGTAATGCTGTTTCTTTGCTAGATGCAATAAGCTTTGATCATTGACCTGTTAACATTCTATAGGACCTTTTTCTTACCTTCACAGAGCTGAGGAGAAATGCTTGGTGAGATCTGGCCTTGTCCACCTCCTAGACAAACTCTGTAGCCTTGGAAACCACAGAGCTGATGGCCTGGGTGCTGAAACACAAACTCCCAGACAGAAGGTGTCTGCTCTGGCATGGGCAGGGTTCCAGGTTCTGGCTTCTCGATGCGTCAAGTGGGAGAATGAAGATGGTTAGTTTTGACTGGGTTTTTAATTAGTAGGATTGGTTTTAACTGATTGCACTTGGAGTGTCATGAAGATGTGACTGTTCAGACGCATGTGTTATTTGAGATCTTGATGCTGTGGATAGAAATTGTATCACTGTAGACTAATGGATAAGATATTCATTAATTTCATGATATTTCAGAAAATTTAACAGGACCTATTGTCTGATTTAATATTACTTTGCTTCAGTATCCAGAAAACATTATTTACTGTAGCATGTTCATTATTAATATTTTAAACGTGTTATAATTTAATGTTATAGTGTCAGTGTTTTGACAGTGTTCTTATTTTATTTCAGGTTCACAGGTAGAAGAGCTGGAACACTCTGGTCTGGCCAAACAAGTCTCCATGCTACTAACTCACCACCTGGCCAGGGCCACTGAAGGCATTGGAAATGCTATGGCAGGCACTGAGGCCTTGCAAGAAGTCCTGAGTCTCCTGAATAACTTGTCCAGGTGAGTGCACAACTTTGATAAACTCTAGATACAGTTTAGTAGCCGGGGAAATTTTGTGTCAGCTCCGCCCGTCTTCTTGATGAAAGTTTTTAGGAAATTTGAGGACTTTAGGGAGCTCCTCCTGAGTTTTGAGTTTTTGGGTCATTGTAATATATTGCTGGATCACATTTGACATTGTTTGCTTTCTGAACAAGTTCATCTCTGAGTTGCCGTTCAAGATTTAAACTGGCCACTGTAAAAAATTGTTTAACTTATATTTCTGAATAGCTGGTCACATGTGTCAGGTAAATCATTCACTCATGCAAAATGTTGTCTGTTTTCAGAAGCAAAATGGGCAAGGCCATACTGAGTCAGCCGGCATGTGTTTCTAAACTGCTATCTCTTCTACTCGACCAGAGGTAATAAAGCCCCTAAACTTTTCATATTGATCTAACAGTTTTAGAAACTTCAGCTGCCATATTGTTTCAGTGATTTAAATACATACTTTCATTTAACCCTGACATGTATACAATCTGTTGTGAATTCAGCAGAGGGAATGTAATTGGGAAAAGAATAATTGCAGCAAGTTGATCAAACCTACATTGTAGAATGGTATATGAGTTAGTAGTGAAATGAATGGTTTGAAAAATAAGAACTCTTCTCCACTTAAATGCAGATCCACAGGACTGTGAATAAAATTGGGATAAAACAAATTCAGAGGTTCTTTAGGTTCTTTCTCCATTTGTCGTAGATAAACATGTCTCTCTACTAATATATGCAGCATTAAAGCAGAGAGTGCAGTTAGGCCAAGTGAAATGTCTGAAGATGAACATTTATTGTTTTGATGTTGTAACATTATAGTTATGTTCTGTGTGAACATTTCAAGGATGTTTGCCTAGAGAAGGCTTCTTATTCCTAGTATTTTACTGAATTGTTCAGAGGATGATTTCTCATTTTTCTGAATTTTACAGACCATCTCCCAAGCTTGTGTTGATCATCCTGCAACTGTGTCGTGTGTCTCTGCCCCTCATGAACACCATTGACTGTGAGGAGGTGGAGTTGCCCAGCTGGGGCCAGCAGTTGTATGCCAGTCACTGGAGCACAGCCAGGCCAGTGTCTGACCCACCTGCTAAGATCATTTGCTTATTGCTGGCAAAGCTTGGAGACTTCCTTGTGCCAGGTCAGACTCGGGTGTCAGATGGGATTTTTTTGACAGATGGTCTGTGATTGAGATGTACAAATGTTGAAGGCCAATTTTGCCATTCTGGAGATTATTTAATAAATTAATGTGACCTTGAAGTAGAAGTACAAAAGTTATAGTATATCTTGTTTGACACCTCGTTTAAAATGGTTTTGTTTTCGTAAAATGGCTCCTACATATTGCACTATGGCTAATGGTTTGGAACTTAAATAAGTAGACATGGTCTGCTATCCTTTAGCACCCAGTTAAATTATGTCAGCACAAGTCACTGCATAAAGAATATTTGGCTTTATAGCACTATCATCACTAGCACTATCATCACTAGCACTATCATCTGGTGAAGCAATGCAAATGTTCCATATAATGGGGATTTGAGACAGGTTTCTATATAGCAAAAATTGTGCATGGAACTTAGATCTGGGCCACTGTGGGTCAACATGTCTTCAGTTCTACTCTTCAGGTGCTAATCTGAATAGTAATAATAATCAGCAGCAATATTCTTGGAATAGTTTCAGTCATACTGAGTGATTTTGAAATGTACCACACTACCCTTTTATTTGTCACTTCATTAAGGAACTGGTTGAATGGGTTGGTAGACCTCCCTGATGACT
The DNA here is from genome assembly GCA_033807755.1 of Ellobium chinense. Taxonomy (NCBI): domain Eukaryota; kingdom Metazoa; phylum Mollusca; class Gastropoda; order Ellobiida; family Ellobiidae; genus Ellobium; species Ellobium chinense. Next base: position 1,308,113 of record JAWQUT010000180.1, on the reverse strand, counting down.
GATTGATATATAGACTGACTGATTCATGGATGTATTTTATACTGGGGCGGAATGATGAGGATGTTATGAATCGTGCAGCTATTAGAACAAACCATATCATCCGTATGATGCTGATCATATGAATATGTCCATTAGGTGATCAAGTCCTTCTGTCTAGTCGCTCACCATCTCAGGAGTCATCTGTGCCTGGTCGGGTGGCCAAACCTGGAGATGTTGACAAGCTAGAGGACAGTGACATACAGAGGGGAAAGCTCTCAGTGTTTGTACACAAAAGAGAGGACCAAATGTCTCATGATATCATTCAGCCACTCCTGAGGTCTGTTGCTTTTTTGTTTGTCATTTTGTTTTGTCGGACTCATTCCTTTCTTTGCTTGGTTTTACAATCTTGTTCCTTGATTATAGTGTAGTTACCTGTCAGGTTTCTAGGATTAGAAACTACTCTGTCTTTGGACCTCTAAAGTTGTTGCTATTTTTTAATTGGGCTGCCAGCATTAGTGTAGAAGATGACCTAAAATTGTCATCACTCAAGGCTACAAAGATTTAATATGATTCTTTTTAAACTATCTGATCTTAGGAACATGCTGCTTGGATTATTCACCTTTTTATATATATGTATTTGATACATACAGTATCTTCTTATAGTATCATCATAATAGGATTTCATCATGTCATCATATTTGGGTCAATGATATTTTTTCAGCTGTGAGAACAGGCCATTCCGTTTGGTTGGAAATGCTAACATGGACAAAGTGATGCGTCTAGACAGAGAGCTTGCCAAGGTAAAACATTGTGCAGGTGTACACACTGTCAGTTGTGAAAGAAAAAGTTGTTTTCCTGCTGCTACCTGCTTATAAAATATTTAGGCACATCGTCACTGTTTTGCTATAGTAGGAAATGATAACAGTGACATAGGAAATGTGATGCCCATAAACTGCTTAAGCCAATGATGCCAGGAAGTCAGCAGTGCAGAGTACATATTACTACTTTGAGTTAAGTGAAGAAGGTGAGCCACTTTCCCATGCATTTATAGTCCTTGCTATTTGTTGCTGTTTTATATCTGCTAAATATTTGATATCACCAGATTTTTCACTGTGCAAATTACCTAAAGGTGTACATTAATAGCTTTCAGCATGGGGCATTTCCAGGTTTTGAAAAATATTAATGCCATATGCTTGACTCTTCTCACTCTCAAGTTCTGAGAACATGGAAAATGCTTAAGAGATGTTATGATTATCCAAGTGTCTTGTACTTATATAGAAATACAGTGTTCTGTAATCAGAAAAGCATTGTAATGAAGCAGAAATTACAGTAAGGCAGAATCCAGTGGAACAAGATCAACTATATTTGCATTTTTCTTGTTGTATTTCTCAATGTACAGAGTGGGAAGGCTGAACTGACCACAGAGGATGCAGTGAACGCCTTCAAGAAAGCCTATAAATGGGCCCAGATGGGCCTAGTCATATCTACAGCTCCCCCTACAGATACCAACAGCTCGGAAAACAACAATGGTTCAGACAAAAAGAAAACAGCTTCAGAGGTCATTTGCAAAGAGAAGAACTCAGAGCTGGCCAGGTAATCAGATTCTTTGCAGTATAACATACAAGTTTTATATCATGACTAGCCAATCCGAGTTGAACAGGAGACTTAGATCATGTATCACCATGTTTCTACTCATCCAGATATTTTAAATGCAACGTTAATGATATGTGATTGGTTTCTTTTGACTGATCCAAAAAGAGTTACCATCTTTTTGAAATAGATCTACAAGTAGAGGGAAGACGCTGAGTCATGTGACGTGCTTCTGTGAATTTCACGTGATCAATATCATTTTTAAGATTGTGTATTCGTGACATATTGGGTTAAGCTTTGATGATATATTTGTTGAAGAATGCACAAAAGTGAGTGAAATTGTTAACAGTATGAGAGTAATGTGGGAGTTTTTTTATTGCTCCTCCTGTCACAAAAAAAAATGTTAACATGAACCAGTTTGTTGACATTTTATATGTATATACTGAAGAAACAGTATGTTTATTCATAAGGAATACCCCATAAGGAGTTACACAGCATATGATAACATTTTGGAATTGATAAGATGCTCAGACTATTAAAATGAAACTGAAGGCTTTAAGATAGTCTTACTTTTAGTTAGTCTTACTTTTAGTGAGGTTCTTCCTTATGAGTGAGTTTCTTGAGAATTTTTCTGTTTTTTTGTCTTGAACTGGTTAGAATTTGTTGAATCTGGGGCATGTACATTTTTTTCATGCAGGACGGATCCAGTACGAGCTTTCATCAGTGGCCATGTGGCCAATGCCATGGCANTGGTCTTCTTCCCACCCTCATCTCCCCGCCACCACAGTCACCGTGCCGTACGCTCTGCTCTTTGATGTAGGTCTTCGCGATGATTTTTGGCCTCTGGCTTTCCGACTCGGGAAATGTGTAAGGCACACGTGGTCGCTCGTCACAGGGAAGACGGCTCTTTGATCGGTGTCCGCGCCTCGCGATCAGAGGGGGCCGCTGATTGGAGGTCGGTTTCAGTGTAAAAACGGTCGGTGAACAGTAAAAGTGTCCGTAGATGGGAGGGGGTCGCTCGTCGGAGGGACCGCAGAAGACAGGTTTTACTGTATATTCAATTTATTGGAAATACAAAGGAAAACTCAGGCTGTCTTCATGTCTCATTTTCAGGTTTCTGGCCCATGGTAAGCATTTGTGGGCAGTTGAAACATTTGGAAACAACAGAAATTAATTTGGTTATACATTAAGACAATAGATGTAATGGGAGCAGACCATTAACTGACTAGAACTTTAGCTAGTTGGAAAATTTCTGCAGCTATCTGAGCAAACCTTTACTAGCCAATTTCTTTCAAATGCATGATACAATTAATATTAAATTGATGGCATTTATTGTTAGTAATGAATCCCTCAGCAGGTATTAATCCTTTCAGAGCTTTGACCAAGTCCCTATCTATGGATATACTGTATCCTGCTTTGTCATCAATGGATTTTTTAGTGAGACCTGTGGTCTCATGACTTTCAAGAATGCATAATATGGCTTCGTGTAATCATGGTATTTTTGCTTTGTTTAAGGTTCTAGCCAATGCTTTGTCTGGTCTGCCTCTCCTGCTGTCTTCCCTGGATGGATTGTCATCTCCCAGATCTCCACGCAGTCAGTCCAACAACCAGCTGATGTCACTAGCCAAATTGGCAAATGCAGCGCTGTGTGCCCTGGGTGGTTTTCAAGAAACTCTGAAACCTGGTTGTGAGGTCAAGGTAAGTAAATTACAACTTTTTTTGTACACATCTATGGCATGTGACTTCATTTATTTTTAAAGGGATGATCACCATGAACTGAAATACATGCAGCAGCTCAATTATCAAGTATGTCATATTCAACTTAAATGAAAAAAATGTATTTGGGACACTAAATGGAAGCTCATGATTGTTGTACTATTATGACAGTCATGGTGAAGTAGTTTTCTTACAAATCTTCATTCTGATTTTAATGGTGTGCACTAATGAAAGAGGAAAGACCACTCTCCATATGTGTGGCTGGGAAATGGCAAATGTTTTTCTGTTGCAAAATTTGTCATATGTTCTTTTGAGGTCTAATCTATCAAAGGCAGGACATTAGAATTTTATTTGACCCACAGTGAAGGAAAACAGCATACCATCTCTTGCAACAGCTGCAGCAGACAATTGGCACTGCTGTTTTAAGGAAAAAATACAGTCTACACTAAATTTGGCTAAATTCCTGTCGGCCACCTTTGTTGACAGCCTGTTGTTTTCTGTCTTTCCATCTGGGTTATTTTCACATAGGTATTATAGTTGTCATGATAGCTAAGTGTATGCACCATTGAATAATAGATAAAGAGAGATGCAGCAGAACAGTTTTTGCATCTTCTGAAGAATTATGATTTCTAATTTTTGGGGTGTTATTCCTTACAACAGCAAGGCAAGGCTTAATGTCATAAAATTTTTTGTTCATTAGGTGACAGGAGAAGGTGTAAGGGGTACTTATGGCACAGTTGTATCAGTGTCAGAACAGAATGATGTTGTTACCATTCAGCTGAGCTCTGAAAACACAACTGACGTCAGTGGGTCTCCACCTCCAACCTACAGTGACACAGTCAAGGTACCTTTGGCTAGAGTCCAGCCTGTGAGAAATGAGGTAAGATTAATCTTTGTGTGTTCCACATTTTATGATTTGAAAACAGCATCATGCCTTTGAAAACATTTCTATCTCTGCTCTGCTTTCGGTTGTGGCAGCCAGCATTGAATATTCAGGCACACTCTCCCTGTTAACCAGTAACTGTGGGTCCTATTCATTTTTATTGTTCCTCTGATGAAAGATTCTCCACCCATTCCTTCCTCCTCATTGTTGCACTGTTGTTCAGACACAGTCGTCATTATGTCTTCTTTGTCTAAAGCCTAAGTTGGAGGGACTTATTTAGCACTTGTTCTTGACACTCCTCACCCCTTTTCATAATCTTTGAAATCTGAACAGTTTAAGCTACAAGTGGACAGAGAAATGAATCTCATTTGTTTTTACCCGGCAAAGCTTAAATATTTTTATGTCACAAAATCGCTGTTATTTCTTGTATCTAGGTTATTGTGCCGATGCTGAATTTACCAGTTGGGAACTGTTAATTAACATAATATCACTGATGTGGATACCTATTTTTATTTTTTCTAAGGGACACAGAATCAGAAGTATGATTCATTTGGCTGAGGTTCAAAAGGAAACCTCTAATCTTCTGCATGTTATCTTGTTATTTCCAGCTTTTCTGCAAGCACCAGTCAGAAATGGCTGAGGCAGTTATCTCAGCAGTCAAAGCAGTCATCCTGCCCCCAGATGAAGCCACCTCACCCCTGACTCAGCCACTCCACTCAGCTGGCGATGGGAACACAATGGCAAACCAGATCTGTCGAGTGGTAGCAGAGATTCGAACCCGCACATCCATGGTATTAGCCCAGTGTCTGCAGGACATTGAATTTGCCAAAAACTTCATTGAGTTCTGTGGATACTCAATAGACATGCTGAAGTCCTTGGCCAAAGACTGTCACACAGGTCAGCCATATTTTGATATTTCACATGAGTAATTTGTAATAACCATGTTTTCATGACTCAGTATTACCAGTCATATAACAGTCACATTTTGCAGTGATCATTCTCTTCCATTTCCTTGAAATTGCTCCAAATTCTGCATAGAACGATAACTTAATCTTAATATGAAACATTTTTTTTTTTAAATTTTGGCTGGATTTCAAGGACACTTCTCTCTTAGTTTTCAGTAGTCTGTTGTCACTCACATTCTAGAAATTTACTGTGTGCAATAGACAATAAAACAACACAGTACAACATACTTAACCCAAAGTCCACCAAATTTGAAAGCACCCTCATTGTAAATGCTTTATTAGTTCATCAAGCAAAACAAAGGCAAAAAACATCATTCTGTTGACTGTAGTGTAAAATTGGTTCTTCCCAATGTTTAAAAAGATTTTAAAAAATTAGAACATGTTAAGGCTACTTTAGCTTATAAAATGTTCAGATGGAAAGAAAAGAACACATATGCATAAATAAAAAAGGTATTTTTGCAAAGTTTGGTTTCTTTTTCAGTGGAAAACACTCTAAAAGCTTTTTTCCGGCTTTATTCCTTGTCCTGTCTGGAGATCAGTTTACTCCTTTTTCATTTCTGTAACTTCCCTAAAGCATTCAGCTATGTGTTGTTGTTTCTTTTGTTGTTTGAACACATTAAAATATCATATGGTGATGCTTACCTTTAGAATGACTTGTTTTACTTGGAAAGCTCTAGTAAAATGTGATACTCACACAAAACTTTAAAGACAATTCAGTGATAGGTGTGCTAAATTCATTCGGCTGTTGGTTAATGCAGTTTTCAACGAACATTTTGTTTTTAAATGTTTGTTTATTTTGATTTAGAAAAATGATTCTCTGCTAAATTTTGATTATTGTACATTTCTTCTGTAACATCCAGTATGCTTAGAAAAAAGCAACAAAAACAGGGATAGGGGGTAAAATAGGTCACAGTTTATTTTGACCTGAATCATATTGGCTTGCCATATTTAAAAACAAGGGCTGAAAAAAAATTTTGAACCTGATTATTAGCCATGATTAGACATTCCTGGCCCACTAAAATGCACACATCAATATTTTCCAGCTTGTTATGAGTGAAAAATATCCAAACAAAATCCTTATCAAATTTTACTGTTTGTCAGAGATAAGGAGCCTGGATCCAGTTTTTAACTCCATCATGGCAGTGAGTGAAGGGAGATAAGAAAAACTATCCTTGTGTTGGGGGCTGTTAGGGGGTGGGAAGAAGGATCAGTGCACTGTTTTATTCATGTCTGCACAGCCACTATATAAACATTGATGACAAATTAACTTTAAGAATTATTAGCATGGTATGTGTAGGATGCTTGGCAGAAAGTAGGTCACTGATGAATCTTTCACAAGGAATACACAGTCAAACAGTCTTATCAAAATTGAGAGCTTATGAAATGTAAAAAAAAAAGGAGACCAAAAGAAATCTGAAAAGACAGAGCTTAGAGGAAGAGAAAAACAGAGCTAAATTGTCTTCAGTCAGGAAATTATATGTATTAAAGGTTTAGTTGTCTTGGAATCTCCAAATAGATCAGCTTGCACTATGGGACTATGAATATTGTCTAGTAACCAACCAATCAACCAAACCAAATCTTTGGCTCTAAATAAGGTCCATTTTCAAAGCTGTTTATAGGGCAAAGCAAACAGTAGAATTATACCAAAACAGTATTATTATATATTGTAAAGCAGAACCAGTTTCTTTTTTTTTTCCAGTGGACTGCCCATTGTCATCCAAAGAAAACAGTATGGCACCATTTGAATGATAAGTTTCTCCAACAGGATTTCATAAGGACAGCATATTATTCACATCTTCATTCCACACACAGTAAATAGTTCACATTGAAAAAAAAATAGAAGCAGCAGCAGTAACCAACAATACAGAATACAGGAAGAGAAGCCGTTATCTTACCTCACCTTGAAATATGAAAACCTCTATTGCATGTATAACCATGGTCTCATAATTATATAAAGCTGGTGTAGGTGAAAAGTTCAACACAATATTTTGTATGCAGAAGCATACTAGTTTTCTTCAGGTTTGAAATCAGTTATCACATTTAGGGGAAAAAGCTCCTTGAATGCTTTACCATCTGCAGTTTAAGCAGCAATTTTTTTTTCCCCCACTAGTTTTTGGCTCATGAATGCTGTCGATGTTTAAGGCAGCAATTTTTTTTTTCCCTACCAGTTTTTGGCTCTTGAATGCTGTAGAGAGTGCATTCATCTTTGAGACAGTAGCTAAACTTGTGGAAAAGAAAAAATTGCATTGTTTTGTTTAAACTAAAGTTTCAATATGTAACCATTGTTACCACAAAAGGCTGCTTGCATTTGTGAGCTGGCCCTTGCAACAATATAAGACAGTAAAACAACACAGGGCAACATACTTAAGCCAAAGACCACTGAATTCGAAAGCACTGCTTGCTGTAGTCACTTAAGTCTTTTTAACCACCCACAGATACATTCAAAGAATAGGAGTACACCACTAGTCCCTGATAAATAATGGAAAACCTTAGCAGTTTTCAAAAATTATATTCTAAGTTTACGTACATTTTCATACTCACTGATGTAGTGGGCTTAAATGCAGTATCCCATGGTTAACTGCAAGCATGAGTTATTGTCAAACTAGGTCCTGATATAGACCACACTACCCTGCTTATTTCCCCAGCCCATCAAGCCTCCCTTTTATAATATATTTATATACTCCTGATATTGTTTCATTGTATAGAGTGTCCAACTACACTATTTTTATGCCATATTATTTCATATGTCTGTTTTCCAGGAAGCAGACTCCCTGCTATTGAATCTCACTGTCACAGATTGCGCATGTTGTACCGGGACTGTGCCAAACCACCACCTCCCCCCTGTCGCACTGACATCAGACCAGTAAGAACATCATTACTTGTTTTTCTGACTTCATGTTCTTATGTATTATCAAATGTATGGCTGGTCATCGAATAGACGATTGCCTGTGCGACAACTGGCATTTGTCATGTAGCTTAGACTTCTAATCTCATTTTCGTTTCGGCAATTTTTTTGCAAAAGTTTAAATTTCTGAGCTGATCTACAAATACTGCAGGCCTTATACATTATTTGCGCTAAATGCTTAGGAGCATAACTTTTAGCTCATGAAATTCCTCTCAGTTCCTTTGGTTGGAACTTCCGGAGGGCAAAAACAAGTAAAATGCATTCAAACACAAGAGCTTGACAGCTAATCTGAACTCTTTGATCATGATTAGACTGATGAAAAAGTTTGACCCAGAGTTGAGGAATGGTAGAATCAAGGCTATATCATAAATTATGGCAGGAACTTGGTAAAATTTTGCCATTGAAATACACACCAGTGCTGGACATACAAAGAGAAAGAAATTTCCAAACATCACAAGGAAGAATTTGATGCTTTTCATGTAACTTGTCCTGGTTTCAGTAAAGGCACAGGGCATTGCACTGCTGCCATGCTGGCATTCTCGAATCCCAGAGCTCCGAAGGGAGGTTGTAAATGTGGAGATGGCATGATTTTGTTTGTAGGCTAGTATTGCAATATTGCCATAAGCACATAGAGTAAATAAAAACATGACAGAGAGTAAGACTACAACTGTGTAAACCAGATACTCTGCCGGCAAGTCGCTAACTAAACAGCCACTATTCAGTGTTCCCTGAAACATTATGGGAGCAATGCACATGACACATGCAGCAACCCATGTGCCAATCAGAATCTTTGAAATAGTCTTCTTGGTGAGATACTTCTGGTAGAAATAAGGATGGGCTATGTAAATGTAACGGTCAATGGCAATCAGTCCCATGTGGACACATGAACACCATATCATCCCCACTGAGACTCCGGCCATCAGGGGATTCACTAGAACTGGCCAGTCCACGACACCATATGAGATATAGAGGCTGCCTACAGTGATGGCTAGTAGCCCCACAGTCACATCTGTCACTGCTAGGGATGCAACAAAGATGTTAGTGTTGGTGTGGAGGGCTGGTGTGCGCCATATTGCTGCCACCATTACAACATTTTCCATGGTGATGAAGAAACCAGCAACAATAAACACTCTGTATAGCCAGTGGTGGGGAAAGCATGGCTGGACATCTGAAGTTGAGGTCTGATTCATTATCTGAGACATTCATCTGGGGAAGAGGACCAAAGGATGACCGTAGTTATAGCAAAATACATGTGTGTTTTTAAAGGCCTAAATTTCAGGGGTTTCAGGAAATTCATTGCAACGAAACTGAGCATCTGATGTGGCTTATTCTTCATAAATTCATCCATACAAAATTTAGTCCATTCACTGGAACAACTCTTTTGTTGGATCAAGATTGTGAAGACTTTGCTGTGTGGCAACCATTCAGTAGGCTAACTCCATTTAAAATTTGACGCCCTCTTTCTTTGCAAGGTATGAAGTGTATTATGTGACAGAGCACAAATGTGCATAAAATCCTTGCGTAGCTTTAAAGTTAAATAACTTCAAATGTTTATATAATAGCTGCAGATTTCAAATGCCAT
>JAWQUT010000180.1:1251358-1297758 GCA_033807755.1 Ellobium chinense | reverse complement strand
CCCCCCCCCAAAAAAAAATAGGGATGACCATACAATGTTTGTAATCACATTGTACTCCAATGTGGGTTCTCAGCTGTCCATTTTTAAAGCCATAATATATTTATATCATTGAATGTCATCAGATAACACCCTAGGACAACAAATCCCATGAGGCTTCTCTGTGATGAATAAAAATGGTATCATTTTGATTCATCCAGCAGTTGAAGGCTGAGAGAAGGCTCACAAATTCAAAACTGATGACACCAGAGCAGAAAATATTTAATCAAAACTTGATGTTTGAATGCTAGTCACAGTGTATTAAGTAATATGCAAATCCAAAAGTTCTAATATTGCATTTAGTAGTACAAGGTGGAAATGGAGCACTTAGTAACAGAAGTAAGGAGTGAGCAGATGCTCACACAAGATAGGATAAAGGGAGTGGCGGCGTGGTCATGTATAGACGTCTACTTGATTCCAAACTGACGGCAAGGTGATGGGTGCCGACGCAGAGGTCACGGGTTCGATTCCCACCGCATCACTTTCTTTCCTTCTTCCATTTTCTCTCTGCATTTGTCTTTTTGAGCACTTCCCCCTTTATCTTACCTTGTGTGAGCATCTGTTTGCATCCGCTCACTCCTTACTTCTAATATTGCATTTAGACTTCATATATCATGCATGACAAAATATCAAAGACTGCAGGTTCAGGTTCACAAAGAAACTGTCATCTGAGAAATGTCACTTCCAGAATTTCACTCTTGCAATTCAAATATGACTTGCATCACCATTTGCACTTTGTAGGCTTAGATAATAATAACAACAGATGAATTACAATCACTCTTGCTGACAGACAGGCAGGAACAAGGTGGTTTTGACAGTACCTTATGAGGATAGTCATACAGATTATATGTAGTTGCACTGAATAGAATCTGTGAACATTTTCCTTGCAGTCCTCTCGAGGTTTCCCAGAAAATCTGAAAATTTTATTGAAATGTTTCACCATAAGTCTCAGTTAAGGAAGATGCATAAAGAGTCTGTAGTTGATCGTTGTTACTTTATGTGTTCTGTATTCTTTGGCACTGGAGACACAATTGTGATGCAGAGTTTAGTCCCTGATAGCCAATTTGCTGACACAAATTCAATTTCCCATCATTGCATCACTTGTATAATAATACATCAGAGTTGACATCAGCAGCTGTGTTATCATCTCCCCTAATGTGATAATTGAATCCAAACTGCTGTTTGTCTCATGGTCAGTCCAAAGTTCATATTTACTCACAAGTTGAATTTTAAAGTCCTCTGACAAAAGGATGCATTATTATGTTACTGACGAGACAAAACCATTCTTTGATCATATTATTGCAAGTTTTTGTCTCCCAAAAGACATAAAACTAGAGGTACAAAGGTCCATTTATCAGTGGATTGAGGCTGTGGAGAGTCAGAAAACAAGGTCTGCTCACGAGTTTAATGGCAGCTGCTGGTGCAGGGTTTGGATGTTTGCATTTTGCTGAAAAGCAAACTGGCTTTTTAATCACTGAGTTACTGATAAGCCCTGACAAGGAGATGGGAGCTAGTGAATGATTATCTCAGTAATGTGAGAACTAGCGGGAATCATCAAATCAATGTTAGATATTGCTTGTGAGATGCATAGGCTAGCAAAAAAAAAAAGAGAAGTCGAGGTGACAATGGTGAAGACATTACCCAGCAAACATAGTGTCTGGAATCTATCTGGGGCCTGAATGTATATTTCTACATAAACCTGAGAATGGGCTAACATGTGGTACCCACAAGAATCAGAAGACTTGTTCATTTTTTCAAGATGTCAGTTTACCTGTTTATTTTCTGGATGTGACACAAATGAATTCCACTTGATATCCTATGAGACCCATTCCAAGGGCATGGATGTCACAAAGCAACCCATACAGTGTCAATATGGTATTAATCTGAACATGTCCTGGGGAAGGGATGATCATCAGAATTTAGATCAGTGCTATTACGTTTTCAATAAGCTATATGGACTCTAAAACCCTGACCCCCCATCCCTCACTACACCTTGACCATCATTCTTTTTACCAGTAGTGTGTTCTGCCATATGTTTTTTTTTTAACTGTTTCTGAATCTGTGTTCCAGTTCTTTACCACTTGCATTCCTCGTCCATTCCTTCTATTCATTGGTTTCCCTTCATCATCTATACAATCAATAATTGCTGAGGGACTACTACCTTTAAACCCTTTGCATCTCATGCCTGAGGATTGGAAATACTGCCCATGTTCATATGAGCACATTATATTATAAACATATTTTTTTTTCAGTCAGAAGCTTAAAAGCATGACGTAAAAGTCATTTCTGTATCAAAAAGAGTAAATAGGGAAACAGAAAGTTTCTTTTATATCATTGTTTCTTGCAAGAAGACTGACATTCAGATATTTGTTTTTTTATGTGTATGTAATCTGGGAAATTCATGTCATTGTTTTGTTCTTTGAAAGACATATTTACAGCTTCATGTTTTTAGCAGTCATTGGCTAATATTCATTTTAAATTCACATGAGGTCAGGGGTTCTGTCAATATCTCATATGCTTCTCTGCTTCTCTATTCTGAATATTAATGCCTGTTTTTTTTCATTCTGATGGCCTTGAACATCCTTTTTCTCATTGGCAATTAAAGTATAATTACAGATGTCATTCTTGCCAGTCTTGTGGGAACATAGGGCATTCTCATTTTTATATTTGAATGAAATTTTTATGCCATCCCTATAAGGTTTGAGGAAGCTTTTGGTATATGTTTAGTGAAGCAGTCCTCAGTACAATGATGGTTATCCCTTGCTTCTAAAGGTAGTGTTCTCTACACTCCCCCTTGGTGAACACTGGAATGACTGTGTACAGTTTCAGGCTGGAGTGGCAGATTCTTTAGTAGATGCACTGGAACTCTAAAGATGCAGGGGCAGTTCAGCTCTTTAGCAGCATTTACAAGCTGTTATTTGTTATTGCAATTACTGCTGCTCATAATCTAATAATGTCTGATTCATTCTCCTTCCAGTCCAAAGAAATGGTGTGGGATGTAGCCAGGCCTTTCCCTCCCACTCGAGCCTGTCTCTTCTCTCATGGAATGACTGCAGTCATGTTCCTTGGGGACCCTAGTGCTGGTGTGGGTCTGCCTAGAGGAACTATGGTGTATGCCAATCAGCCTATTCCCAAAGAGGTAACATTAGAAACAGTGAATGATAATAAGGCCAGAGTTCTTGAAAACTAGTCTCATAGGATGGAAATGATTGATTTGAGACTACTGCAAGCAATATGGTAGTGGTTATTTTAAGTTCAAAGGTGATTCATCTTTTGATAAATGTCGTCTGTATCAGTCATAAGGGCAGTGAGGGGATGGACAATAATCAATGATGTTGTGTATCTTTAATTTGTTTTGACTAAAGGGGATCCTTGATGTACTTAGCCTACAGGGATTTAGATTTAGCTCTGAGTTTTTGTTAGATCTCTATTAAAAGATAATTTTGAAAACATCATATTTTGTGTTTGAACACCATTAGATATTTTCTGTGTAGAGAAAAGCAATTGCTATATTCATGAAAGAGGTGATGATGAGTTAAAGAATACCCCTAAAGCTGCTGCACTTTGAGAAATTTATGGTTTGGAAATTTTATTGATCACTAGATGGGTTATCTCTTGGGGCTGTTAGGGTCTTGTTATTTTTGCCTGAAGCTATGAACTTAAGTATCCCAGACTGTGAATTCTTTGGTACAAAATTATGAATGGCATGAACCAAAAAAATCAGCTGCAGATACTTTCAGCCCAGGCATAACTGATAAATTATTAACTCCATTACAGGCACCATCATTTTACTGGGAGCTAGAAGTGGCATCATTTGGAGACTCACAAGATGAAAGTGGTGCTGTGGTCTCCTTTGGGTTTGCACCCCCTGCAGAGAAAAAGGATGGTGCCTGGACCAACCCAGTAGGAACATGCCTATTTCTCAAGTAAGAGCCTTTTTAATTCCAATGTTCAACCATTTTTGCACTATGGTCATCATGCTTACTGCTACTGACAGATCATCAGAAGCCCCCCCACAAAGCCATTAAACACTTGTCCCTGATTTAATGTTGTTAATGGAAATTTTGATCGCTTTTTTACATCTGAAACTGCTTCAGTAAAACTTAATACTTTTCTTGAATTGATATGTTTAATTACACTTTGCAGGTTTTAATGTACTCTGTTCATTGCCTGAAGTCTGGTGGGGATTTAAGCTCCATTCAGCTTTTATGTTTCGGTTTCCTGCAGCACTGGCAAGGCTGTCCACTACAATGGTGCTAGTCTCCTTCAGTGGCGCAGTGTCAGACTGGAGGTTCTCCTCAGTGCAGGTGATGTGGCTGGAATAGGCTGGGAGAGAACAGGAGACGCCACTGACAGTGCACAGACACCTAAAGGTATGCGCAGTGAAACTGAGATAACATATTCCTTGGTTATGCTGGTTATCTGGTTAGCACAATTGATTAATCTGGTTCATCATTGGCTCTATTTTATCTAAGAATATGATAAATGCAGTTCCTTTCAAACTTTTTAGAAGCAGGCCAGTTGTGTAGTTTAGTTATCATGTGAGGACCATCATATCAATGCACACCATCAAATAATACAGTACTTTGTAGTTTAAAATGGTTTTGCAGGCCATGATTTATATCTTGGTGGCAAATCATGGCCTATAGGCTCAGCAGTTGGGCTAGCTCTGATCTAACATGTTTGATCTTATGGGTTATTGTATTAAAAGGGATTTAACGGATATGATTCCTCTGTACTCCTACCTTCATCTTATTGAAGGTATATACTTGATGGTGCACCTGTATAACTGACATTCTTTTTCTGGTTGTTGTGCAGAGTTCTTCATCTCATTCTTCTGTTTTATCTTCAGGCCAAGTGTACTTCACCTACAATGGCCACAGACTGGCTGCTTCTCTGGACAATGTTTCTGGTGCTATGTATCCTGTGGTCCATATTCAGAAAAAGGTATATTTCATATTTATCTTTGTTTGTTGTTTAAGTATAAGATAAGATAAACTTTATTGATCCATGCATGGGAATTTGTTTTGAACAAGTGCATAACAACAAAAGATAAATTAATAACATACCTATTATATCATTGTAAGAATGAAACACATCACACCCAGACACAGCATAGGTCTGCACACCCACTGACCTACATAACACCAGCACACACACGCACGCGCACGCATACCCACACACGTGCACCCACACACACACACACACACAGAGAGAGAGAGAGCGGAATGCCGACCCATTCTCACAGCATATCATAGACTGTAAGACCTTAGTTGTCTTGATGTTGAAGGCACGAAAGATTTGCGGTAGCGCTCAGTTCTAGTATATGGTAGTAAAAAACGGTTACGTATGCCTTCATGAGTAATACAGCTGCTTCAAGATCCTAAGAGAGTGAGAAAGACATTTCATTTTCTCCATGTTTTGCTTTCCTCTTACAGAAAGGCTTAGCCCCTTGAACCCACAAGCTCAGTATCCAGTATACATAATATATGGATGACCCTACACTCTTTCAGATTTGAGTTTGTCTTGTTTACTTTTGTGTATATCTAATTACAAAGCTTCTACTCCTTACTCAGTATCCCTGTCGCTATAGATTGGCTAAAGGTGAAGATGAAGAAACTATGAGATAAATATTAGTTTCTATTTACACAATATCTATATCTTTATTGCCTGGATCAAACCAAATTGGCAGGTGTTACAAGATGATGAGTGATATACAGTTAACTTTAGAATAGTTTATGGGCATATTTAGAGTCCTTTCCCTTTGCCAGAACTGCCGTGTGAAAGCCAACTTTGGGGCTCGGCCATTTGCCTTTGCGGAGGGCCAGCAGCACCGGGATGCTGCAGAGGCAGCTAATGATGTTCTGCGGGACATACGAGAGTCCTTTGGTCACCTCCCCTTCCATACTGCATCAGACAGTGAGAGTGACAGCACAGAGCCTGCCCAGGCCTCATCCCAGTCAGAATCCACTAGGGACAGCAAGACTCCACCCAGAGCTCCATGCAAGGTTGCTGAACCTCCCCCAACTCTCAGAGGTAGCTTTTCCACATGTTATCTTTTCTAAATGACCATGCCATGCCCCTGTCAGAGATGCGACTTTTCTGAGAATTCTCAAAAATTTGAGATTGTTTCTCTTTTGAATAGGTTTTATGATTGTCAAAAAAACATCTGGGGATAAAAGAAGCATAATTCTTAACATGCCATCTGAGGCTATTTTGAAATTTTGATAGTAGTCAGTAACTTCTGTTGTAAGTTTCAGGTCAACTAGAACTTTGTTTTTTGTCTCCGTGTCAGAAATGAACCCTAGTAGACGCTGTGAAATATGGTCTTTTTATGAGAATTGCTTTCCCTGCATGCTGTTTTGCCACATTAAATATCTGTGTATCTATTCTTGGAGACTATAAGTTTATTTCTTAAAATGACTGGGGCTATCTGTAAATTGTCACTAAAAATATGTGTGTTTATAACCTGGGTTTATGATCTTTATGAAGCTACAGAAATTTTAGTGCTATCCCAAATTCTATAAATAGCTTCTGAAGGCTTGGTAAAGTTTTCTCTTCTTCCTGGAAATGTTTGCTTCTCATAGGCTAACCTATGAATCTATGCTCTTTCGGATATAGAGTAAGATATTCACACTGTGGTCTTGCCAGGAAATGGAAGACCCAAGTATCTCAAATTTATTTCCTGTCATAGCATGGGAATTATCTCTTACATGGTATTGCATTAAAGAATAACATGTGAAATGTGGAACTAATCTATACCTATCATGCTTGTAAATCTCATTATGTTAGTCAAAATCTCCAGTACATCATCATAGCCATACGTTGTTCGCCTGCCCACATGACTTGAGTTTTTCAAGAGAGGGAAACAATTGTACTAAACAACACAAGAAGATAATCCCACTGTCAAGCTTTGGTGCTGTTATTTAACTAATGACCTCGTGACTTGTTGTGACCGTGACATTTGATGAATGTACTGGGTTATAGCAAGCAAAAAAATAACCCAGTTACAAATTATTTATCTCTGAGATGGGCAACCTGCCTGTGACGATATCCTGCTCTTGATATAATCAGTTTTGACACCTCTTATGATTTCCCTCCAGAATATGCCACAGATACCAGCATGAACTACAAGCTGCTCCCATGTTATGACAACTTTGTTGTCACCGGACCTGACACCATGTTTGTCCGCCCCAATGAGGAAGACTCTGATGATGAGACGGTCGTCGATGAATCAGCCATGGAGGATCATTACGCCCTATTGGTGAAAGCCTGGGAGCAGAAGGTCTTTCCTGTTATCAGAAGAAGATTTCGCAATGAAGCTGAACGGAAAGATGGTCTAGAGCAGATCAGAGGGGCTCTGCAGTTAGGTGTGTGATAGGCTTTAATGCTCAGAATTATAGATAGATTGTTTCAATAAATAGACAAAAAAAAGACAAACATAGATTCTATTGATAAATAGATGATGGTTGAAAATAAATAAAGAGCATCTGCTGGCTGCATGGATCAGTGGATGAACTAGTAGAAATGTTCAGAAAAGATTTATAACGACATAATAGATGAGAATGATTGACAAAATTAATGAATAAATAAATGAATGTCATACTCAGTAAACATACCGAGCTAACCTACATTCATTTTTAAAGATTTAAGACAGTTAGAATTGAAGTTTTATAGGGTCCTTGAGCATCAATCTTACAGTTTCATTCATTGTTGTCATGAATTTTGAAACATGTATAGAGGGTATCCATTGAGGAAGAGGGGAAGGTTTAAATAAGCATTATGACGTTTTTTTTATAGTAGAGTTATATGGAAGAGATGCAAGGTTGTCAAATAAATTCAGTGCATCATTTGATTCATTCGTATTTTATTCAGGCATGACAGACATTGCAAGGCAAACTGTTGAATTTCTGTATGAAGAGAATGGAGGCATTCCTCGCGATCTTCACCTCCCTACCATTGATGACATCAAGGAAGATTTGGCCAAATTCACCATAGACCGAGTGAAGAAAGGAACAACTGTCAACATTCGCACACCTAGTGGTATCAGTGCCTATGCAACCACCCAGCTGCCAAAATTTGCTGTCAGGAGTATGCTGAAGACTTTCAGTCTCACAGGAACAGTGCTGGATGTGGACAGTGTAAGTTTTAATCATTATTATGATGTTCCCTTATCACTTGTGCATGCTTGGTAGTTCGTAGAAATAAAGAGACAAGTAAAATTCCACAACAGTTGGTTCCAGTACAATAATAAAATACTGATCAAATTTTATTTGAATACAAAGAATGCCGTCTATGATCAGTGCGCTCATTTCTTGACAAAAGTTTTTAGTTCTGATGAAACAAGGCCGAAATAGAAGGAGGCCCACAGGACGTAAGCTCTTTTTGAAACAGCATTAATGGATTCAAGAATTATCATTTAAGATAGTACATTGTGGCTATACAGGAGTTGATGAGTTTAGCCTATTTTGTCAGCTTTAAGGAATTTCATGATGGCTGTAGGTTAGTAGTATGAGAACATTGCCCATTTAATTATCAGTGGCAGCACTTCAGATGTGAGTTTCACCCGTTTGATAGTGTTGAGACACTGTTCTGATGGAGTGGAAAAGATGACCGACAGATGCTATAGAGAAATGTGCTTCACCATTGGTTTTTTATTTGTCGCCTATTTGGCACCTATTAGAGGGGCAAATCACTCATTGTGTTCAACCCAATTAATCCATTAATATATAAAATCCCCTTTTTCTAGGGCCCTGCCAGCAAGTGTCAGGGTGTAGAAAAATTTAAAATGACCTGTGATTTAAATAAAGCATCCAATTTTAAAGTTTCAGATACAATTTAAGCCTTCTACATAAAAAAAATATAAAGTGTGTAGGCCTATGTATTAGCCTGCAGTCAAAAACTTAAAAAATGTAAGGTTTTATATGGACATTATTGGTTGTCTTTAATAGGCTAATGAACTTGTACAAGTCGAGACCTACTTGAGAAGTGAAGGAGTCCTAGTTCGATTCTGGTACCCACTCATCATGCTGGAAAAGCCTGCACAGGGAATGAGGAAAGCTTCCATCACTGGTGGTCAAACCATGGACACATCCAATATTTTTATTCACAGGTTTGTGTTTTTGTGCTTTACTATTTCTTTTTTTTTCAAAATGTACTTCCTTTAATGCCTATCTGGCAGAGAGGCCAGGAATGAACATGTTTATAGAACCATAATGAATTTGCCTCATTTCATTTCCACAGCTCCCTAAGAGCCTAGCACTTGTTACCTTACTGAGAATGATGTACGTGTATGTCCTCATTCTCTTCTGCAATAACCCAGGAGGCTCCCAACAAGTGCTTGGTTTAGGGTTTGGGACAGCACTAGATGGAGGAGTTCCAGGATATTGTCATTGGTGCTTATTTGAAACACTGACAGTTGACTATGTAATGTGATGCAGTTTGTCATTTTACTTATTCTTATTACTAATGCCTATGAGGAAGACATTACTTTTACATATGATCTAGACACATTTTATAAAAAATTTTTTGTTTTGTGTAGAGAGCTGCTGAGCAGTGAATCATCACTGGCTCGCATGTACCTCCGAACAGCCTTCCTGCGTCTTACAGACCACTGTAACTCTCCTGCTATGGAGGTCACATCGTGCTCAGCCAGCCTGGGTTCTGGCATGGCTGCATGTGCTGCCACTTTACAGGTAAGTTGATTTCTAATGTATATAGCATTAGATCAGCCATGCCTTGCCTATCAATTCACCTCATCTTGCATTTGCTGGAGCAATATAACCAACTGGCTGCAGCATGGGTTTAAAATCCAGAGATTATAAGGTTGTGTTGTAAATGGGAAAGCATTTTCATTCATTCTCATTTTGCAGAGTGCGCTTGTCATTAAATGAGTAACTAGCTATAAGCATTTAGAAGTACCTAGTGCCCATATGATAACATCAGCAATGTCTGCAGCTCTAGATGTTTAGTGAGTTTTTAAGCAATCCAGCATGATGGAATATAATGTGAAGTAGCATGAACAGGAAGTGTCTGGATACCACATTTATAAAGCGTGTTGTTTGAAAATATAAACTGTAAGGAACACGAGTGATAGGAGTTATGACATGGATTAGAGTGATTTAGTGTACTCATGCAAGCTATGTTAGAGCACCATGGTGTGGATTTATGATAACACTATGATCTCCTCTGGTCATGATTCTCCAGTATCTTAATATTATGGATATATAGAGTGTTTAATTTTTCTGCTATACATAGGACTCTGTGCTGTGGAACTTGAATGAGATGATATGAAATGTAACTTAAATGAGCCTTTAGGTGTTAAAGCATTTGGGAAGAAAGAAAGTCACAGATTTTAAGTTCCGGAATATTAGTGTTTTCATTGCCATTACAAAAACTGTGATTCAGATAGACATACATTGTGCTATATAATGCGGTCAGAGTATTTGTAATCTTGTCACAGAATGTTGTTTTGTTGGGTTTACTGTTTTTCTCACCAATGGTCGCCAGTGGTAATTTTCATTACCAAGCTGATAAGTTGTGTCATCTTTGTTGGGCTGTTGTTCACTGTAAAGGAAATTAGGGCATCAGATATTGTAATTTTAATATTTGAGATAAGGTCTATCAATAAAGTGAACTTTATCTTAATATAACTTTCTGCTCTTCATAGGAACTAGACCTAGAAAACATCCAGCTGTTGTCAGAGCATCTTCTGGCAGCCCCTTACACCACAGGCACATTGGAAGCTGTGTCTCCATACCAGGCTTCATTACTGTCCCAACTGTCACTGGAGCCACTTGTTTCTCTGACCTCCCTAGTCTACCGCAACAGTTTACGGCTCAAGAGAGAGCTGGCTGTGGCCATTGCCAGGGCATCCAATCAAGGGGAGGACTACCTTATTGAACTGACCAATCAACTATGCATGTGCTTGCAGGTAAGTTTTTATATTGCACTTTGGTGGTACTTTCTTTAGTTTCACCTCTGATGACCCAGTATTCTGATAAAGTCGACTACATGTTACGGCAACCTATCCTAACCATATATTACATTAATTCCAGATAACAGGGTACTTAATTTTGATATGTGATGCAACACATCAGTTTCAGGAATATGTTATATTTTGGTGCCCTGGATACTGGTATACAAAATAGCCTTGAAATGTTTATTCATTATTAACAAACAAAATTATTGAAGTTCATTATAAAGCAAGGGAGAAGTCAGAATTTTGAAATTGTGAACCATCATTTCCCTCATTTTCTTTTTTCAACCACAATGACATTCATACCATGTTACCGATTTTGTATAGACACATCACATATAAGAGCCGCAGAATACTCATAACTCCTTTCAATTGCAACTTTTGCCAGGCTCATGACGAAACAAAAATCTAACTGCATAAATTTTCTCATTTTCACCTGTTTGAAAGCACAGTTTTATGCATTGTGAAATGTACTTTCAGACTGCCCCAGAGATGTTTCCCTGCATGACCTTTACAGTGAATGAGACAAAAGTCAGCACAGACGTTCACTTTCCTGGAGCAGCATGTGTGTTGGTGTCATGTATCAAGAGTGCTGATGCAGGAAATAAAGAGTGAGTTTTGGATCTGAAAAGATTTCCAACAATTATTGCATTATACTCAGAGTTTAAAGTCTTAAGTTCTTGAATTCAGGATTGAAAGGTTATGGATTTAATCCTGGCCACAGTCATGTTGTAATTGTCCAGGAAAATTATTTCACTTGCATATGCCTCTATCACTCATTTATACTATGGGTACACAGTATATGGCTATGAATAACGAAACCCACTCTACTGTCGGAATGCTAATGCTTTGCACCTGTAAAATGGCAGTGTTATTGCATGATTCTCAGAGAATTGAGAAAGTTACGGAGTAATCTGAGCTTGCTGAAGTAGTAATGATGTGAAGTTATATAAATAGAGATTGCATTGACACAAACTATTTGAAGTTTGTCATTATTGTAATTTGTTGTATCAGCAGTTTTTTTCTGAGTTGCCTCGGATTGAAACTCTCTGTACAGAATGTTTTTATGTGATGCAAGATTGATTTGTTAAAGAAATGAATGGATTGATCATGATGTGGTTTGAGTGTGGATTCAAAATATCTTAGAGTGTTGTAAAGTAATCGATCTCTTCTATCAGCTGCCTCTAAAATGATGACAAGTTGAGTCACTTCAGCAAAGAGTAGATTAATTTTACTTCCATATTTTTTTGTTTGAAATCCACATTATTTGTCATATAATCCACTTAGTAGCAGTCCATGTAGTATCAACTTTTACTTTATGGCTACATATTTTGAGCAACAAAACTATTTTGAAATAGCAGTTGCAGGAGAATTCATAGTATTCTTTGTTCATCACATCTTATTCCAATGCTTTGTAAAAATTACATGAAGCAGAGTCAGTGATGTAATGGGCTGTGAACAGTGTTTTAAGGATATGTGATTTTTAACAGATTTTAATGCTCCTGTCTTTTATGAGTCGTTTGCTATTTAATCATTATTTCAGAAACCCACCATACAGAGCACCGTGGGCACGAATCAGCACATACACAGGCAAACGCATCAAGAAGTGTGGGCAGGTTACAAGGCAAGAAGTTGTGTGCTACCCTCGAGATGTCCATAGTCAGACAAGCACGAATGACCAGTTTGCCCCAGCCATTGTACCTGGTGATCGTGTGTATGTGAAACTCGGTGTGTCGCCTCCTCCTGGGGCTGCCATCACCCTGCATGCTCTCCCACCACAATTTTTGCTAGCAGCAGCCTACATGGAAACACTGGTCACTGAGACCTTTGGCTGCGGCACTCAGGCTTGTGGAGTTAGGGGGGAGAAGACCAACAGTCAGAGGGAAGGGAGTGCCAACTCCCAGCTCAGTGTCTCAAGTGCTTCTTCATCTTCTTCTTCCCCGATGAATACAGAGGTGCCAGACTCAAATCCAAGTCTGTGGAGCCTGGAAAACATCCATATCACACCTCCAGTATTTCTCCATATGATTGAGTTCTTGTGTGGCTTCCTCTGGAAGACGGATGTGCCAGCTCAGATGAAGGAGTACATGTTTCATCTTCTTGCTCAGACACTGCGGATCTTACACTTCAGTGAAGGTTGTGAGGGGAGTCTGCTGACGAAGCTCAGTATGCGACTCAGTCCAACTCAGGGCATGCTCAGTGCCCTGCCAAAAGAACTCAAGAAGCTGTATGATATGGAATCTAAGAATATGCCGGAAATGACCACAGCAGCAGGACATGGGATTGGACTCGGAGTGACAGACAGTGGCAGATGGTCAACCTACCTTCATGCCCTCATGGAAGTTTGCCTAGCCATCTCTGAGGTAATACCTTGTGAAATACCTCAGAATAAAGAACAGCCAGAAGTGTCTGTAGAGGCAGGTGCAGCTGGAACCAGCTCTGTGCATACTGCAGGCTCATCTTCCACTGGCAAGAAGAAAAAACTGAAACCGAAGAAAGAACGGATTCCATCTTCAGCACGGCGGTCAAGCCTAGACCAGAGAACTGCAACAGAAGGAGCTGAATCTGATGTATCAGCCAGTTCTAGCACAGTTCATGTGTCTCATTCTCTTGATACCCAGCATACCACACCAGGTGGGGGGGCCACTATATCTCCACCAGTCAAAGCGTCCAGCAATTCTAGCCTCTGCACCTTGTCTGCAGCTTCATCATCCTCTTCAATCAAAGTGGATGACATGGCCTGGTTTGTAGCTGCAGCTTCAACTGCCAAGGTACTTCGTTATCTGGCCCTGAAAGAGCCTCATTGTCGGGAGGAAGTGAATGAAGCAGTGAAATCTGCCACTCAGTCCTTAGCCACACCTACTGCGCACTCACGGCTCCTGATTATTACGGGTATTCCTGCTTACCTAGAACTGGCCACAATCAAGAAAGCCATTCGCAAGGTCTGCAATAGCCATGGGGGTCTTGACAGGGATGAAATTTTTGTGCCAACCCCTGATGATCTCAGTGTAAAAGACACAAAGGGAGCCCTTCCTCAGGTCTCGGTTGTCTCATTGCCCAGCTCAAAAGCATCTACAGACTCAGGAGTGCCTGAAACAGAGGCCAGCATGGAGAGTAAGTCTGATTCATCAGTGTCTCAGCCAACCACCCCGACAACCCCAACACCAGACTCCAAGAAGAAATCCAAACTCATCGAAGGATACGCTGTGATAAGCTTACCGTCCAAAACCAAAATTGACATTGTCCGCAGGGCTTTCCTAAAATCAAAATGGCTGAACTTAGGCCTTGGGGAGGAGGCAGAGGCACCTGATGAAACTCTCAATGTGCAGACTGTCAGTCCAGTATTACTGACTGAACCTGATGCTAATAGTGCCCTGGAGACTTATCTCTCCTTCAAGCTTTCTGGCAGCATGGGAGCACAGAATCTAGGCCCTGCAGCCAACCAGGCTCTTACAGAAATATTTTACAGCTGCTATTTCGTGGATCAGCAGCAAGACTCGGGTGATATCTGTTTGAGCAGAGACCAGATCCTTAACGCTGCCAGTGAGAACCTCCTAGCTCCATTCTTCAATGCTGTGCGACCCAGCAAGAAGCCACTGGCAGAGGCTGTCACTGCGGTGCTAAGGCAGTATGGTATTCACAAATCCAGGGATAAAGACACGTGAGTTTGGAAATACAGCAGCTCTTCCACAGCTTTCTTTTTTCACCAGCTCTTTTGTCTTTAGTCTCTCCCTCAGTTTCTCTCTCTCTCTCTTTCTCATCCTTTTGGCGCATTCAATGTGTTCAATATCAAAATGTGTGTCCTTTCAGCAGAAATGTGAGGTTCATGGCCATCATAATCTGTCTCTCCTTGGAACTCAGCCATCTCATTCCTCCATGCTGTCTCTTTTCCATACTAGACCTCTTGTTGTCATCACATATTGATTACTCTTGCTTGATGATGTTGACCTTGTTCCCAATTTTATTTTTGCATGTTGTGAGTTGTTTTTACTGTTTGTGTATGTCTAGAAAGTGTGTAAACACATTCCTTAAACAACCACTCCTTGCCAGTCCATAATGACTTTGAGGACTCTCATAGGATGATTATAGAGCTTGGGGAAGAGAGTGCATATGTGATAATAAGTAAGATATTTTTCATTTCAAGCTACAGCTGTAACACATGATCCTGTTCTTGAGGTTCCAATCATCAGGATGCTTCTAACCATAGTTAATCCATGACAAAGGCTGATGTTAGGGTTCAACATTCTATAAGTGTTGTGGCAATTACATGTAAGGTCTGCAACTTGGTACTCTCATTCAGTACATCATGATTGTTTCACAGCTGATTGTAGTTCTAACAATTACACCAGCCTTAGATGGATGAGGGATTTCTGGTTTAACATTGTTGTCATACTTACAATAAGTTTAATTCTTTATTTTCGTCAGCTCTCCATCTTCAACCGACAAGAGCAGCAAAGGGAAAACAACTAAGAAACCAGTGTCCAAGTCTCAGAAGGAGAAGCAAGCTTTGACCATGGTGGAGAAAGGACAAGAGGAAAAGTAAATCTGCATTGATTTCATTCTTTTGCACTACCTGGAAGTTTTTTGGCACTACACACTCAATAGAATAGGCTTACACTAATACACCTCACTCTTCGTAAGGGGTTGCAAATATTGTCTCTCTGTTCTCAAAATTACAACTTTTATCCACCTACAGGCTGTTCATATTAAGAACTCTTTGTTTAGCAGTGCTGTTCTTTCGAAGTTTATAACAGTACTGAAATCTCAACAGGTTTGTAAAGAAAGAATGTGACCAAGGAAAATTTCCATACACTTTGGAACTGGAAAATGGCATATTGTTAATGTTGTGTTGTCTGTATTTTGAACAGATCTCAGTCAACAGACAAGGAGAAAAAGAGTGGACCAGGAAAGGAAGAAAGTGAAAAGTCAGAAAAATCACCTAGGGAGAAAGAAGGAGCTACTGCAGATATTTCAGTGAAGGAATCAAAGGTACTACCTGTTTCTCTCACTTCTTCTCTTTTGTCAGATGGCATTTTATACATGCAAGACTTTTTAGGCCTGTATACCACAGCCACTGTATACATCATATACACATCCATGTTGTTTGAAGATGGTGCTCTAGTATTTCTTTGCTGGAATGTGGTAAAGTTAGCTTCGCTTCATTCAGATATCACCAGCCATTTTGCTTGCAGATGATGTGGAAAAGCAAACCATCAAAGCATACTATAAAATGCATGACAACCTAACTTCCAGCGAAGCTCACAAAATGTATTTATTATGTCGAGAGAATGAACACATAGTTAAAATTATCCTAGGGATATCACTTTGTATAGTAGTTTGTTCTTTTAACAACATGTATTATTCTAGAGTGCAACAAAGTGTGAAGGACGCCTGCTGACACTAAGTAGCTTCATGCAGTATTGTGAGGAACTCATGAAACAAGATCTCCGTGCCTTGTGGAAAGGACTCTTTGCCTGTGGACTTGATTTACATCTGGAAAGGTGTGTGGAAGCTGAAATTTATGCATTTGCATCTCAGTGAAAATCCCTAGTACAATCTGGGAAACTTCCTGTTGTTTGAAACTTCAACAAAAATTGTCAGAGAAATACTTAGAAAATCAAAATGCTGTGAAACCTCAGCTCAAGCTGTCCTACCATTAATTTGCTTAGAACAAAAGGGATTTGAAAGTAGAATGTTTGAAATACATGTATCTGTTACTTTGGATGTCAGTTTCGACCTAGTTTATTACAGTTCATGCGCTCTATCTTTCTACTGTCGTACATAGCAACTCTATATAGTTTGATGGATAACTGCAACATGCAAGATGTATGTGGTTAAGCTTCAAGCACATAGACTTTAAACTGGTATTAGACTATACAAGACAGATGCATTATTACTTAATTCTCTGTGCTATGACACCATGCTACTTTTGATGTTTTTCCTCCACCAGATGCTCCTGCCCAGATCTGAATACTGCCAATCAAATTATGTCAGAGTGGACTCTTGAGAAAGACACAGCTTTGGTCACCTACGTCAATGAGTTGTGTTGCCAGCTTGCCATCTCCTCAGCTCGTCTTCATCCCCATGAAGTGCGGCTAACAGAAGCCCATTTTGTCAATGAGAAATATTCCTGTTTGCAGGGTATAATATCTATTGACCAATTTCAGTCACATAAAAAGATATGAGTAAAATTGTGTTGTGTTTAAGAGCTCCAGATAGTTTCTCCTTTTATACAAGCTCACAGGACCAACATATAAGATATTGGTTGAAAATAGCATAATGCTGTTTATGGATTGGGAAAACACTGTGAGTGTTATGTTAGTCGCAGAGGCAACAGCCACATATTTTTGCTTATTAGATAGAATTTTCCTGAAGTTTACTTTAGGACTGATAGCAAACATTTAATAATCATGCCAAAAATTAATAGTGATGTGGGCAAAGGCTTGGTGTTTCTTTCATTTCCATATACTTTGTTTATCCTATAGGTATGGCAGTTGAAAGCATTCGGCTGAGATTTGCATTTTTGCAAGATTTAAATAATGCCCTGGAAACATCTTTCCTTCCTCTCATTGACCTGAGGCCAGCCAGTGTTTACAGTCGGAGCACATCCTTTGTTCTCTCCCAGCTCAGATCTGTCATCTTTTATGACACTAAGGTTTGTGCTGGAGACAGATGTTGTAATTATTTCAATGCTATTACTTTGGGGCGGGGGGGGATTTTAAGTCAAAGTGCTTGTTTGCTGACAAAAGGATTTTGAATTACAGTGCTGCAGGATGGCTATAATATTTTGCTTCAGACGAGAAGGTCATGGTGCATAGCCTGCCATGGTTAGTTGTAAATGCCTTGTGAATACGGAAAGCATGTTGTTATACGCATGATGAACCCTCACATAGAAGAATTTTTGCGAACCTTGATTCTTATTTTTCACAGAAATCTGTAGTTCAGGCTGTTCTTCATCTCCCACCCCATTCACAAAATATTAGACCCAAATTTTATATGTGAGTCTGAAAAAGTCATTAAAACATTTAGGGCAGCAAATCTCCTAATTTCTCACACCAACAGGATGTGCAAATTCAAAGCTCATAATTGTTTGAGAGGATTTGTCATGTGTGAAAGGTGCTCCACCTGCCAATATTTGAAGGTTTTGTAGCGAAAAACTGATTTATTTTCATACCATGGGGTCCCATATACTCGAAATTTTTCACAATACTTTTGCTCTTAGTTATAGGCTGTCTGGTGTCTCTTCTTGATCATTTTGATTAAAAATATTGTTTAGATGATTAGCATATTTGCTGACCTGAAATCCACACAATAAAACCTCCCTGTCCTTCAGAAGGTTTTATCACACACATTTTTCCTCTCCCCACAAGCAAGTTAACTTCCATATCCACTTTTGGAAGTGAATTGTTAGTGTTTCTTCACCTGTTAACTTTTCAAAATCATCTCTGTGAGGTTTTATCATGTGCCCAACAACACCATTCATATTTCACTCAATCCCTCTTTGAAATGAAGGCCAGGATATTGACAGCAAAGGCTGTAAGTGAATGTTTGTCCAGCACCTTCAAAATGCCAGCAACACCATAAGCCCATCAGGGAATTGAGATAGTAATTGATGGTTGGAATAGTAACGTAAAAACACAAACATATCCTAAATGGAAACTTTCATGTACAGTATATCATCACATGAGAAGCTTCAAGTAGGGCCTTACTCACAGACCCTTTGCTTTCTGTTTGCAGGTCAACTTTCTTAACAGAATCCTTAATGCCTCAGCCAAGAGGAAGCCTGACCAAGCAGCGCCAGAGATTACTCTAAACCCTTTGGAAACAATTGGTGCAGGTAAATCAGACTAAATCATGGATGTAGCATGTCCAGTTTAAAGATTCTTTTGTCATTGTGGCTGACAACACATTATTATAATCCAATCCATGTAATTGCACTTTTCAGCAGATCACAACATTTTCAAGGAAATGAAAATGTAGAAGTTGGAAAAAGTAGTGCTGTTTAATAGAATCTCCATAACCCCCACCCCTCATTGTGCCGGCACTGCCGCCTCCCATTTGAAACTGTACACTATTATCTATTTTAATGTAAAGTGACATTAGGGAACAGCTTCTCTGACGCTGCTCAAACATAGCAACACACTGTACAGCTCCTTAAAAGCAAGCGCAGAGAACTTTACTATATCACAGCAAGGCATTGAGCTGAAGAGCGAAAGCTCAAGAGTGGCTGGATCAGTAATCTTTGCATAATCACAATGTTTTTCCATTCTCTCAAGAGTTACAGTTAAGAAGAATCAGCTGAACTCAGCAGCTCAGATTGTAGCTTACAAATTTTGACACTGAACAGTACTGTTATGACAAGGATTTAAAAGGCTGAAAAGAGAAAATGAGAAAAGGTGATCACAAATGTGTTGTGCATAGTCACAATATGGAGTCAAATGTATAGGAAATACAAAGAGTCATCCAGGGAACCCTAGTCATGTCGACAGGTGATTGTGAATAGAGGTAATTACCACTGAAAATGGCAACATAGTTTTCATCAAAATCACAATTATTTTTTAACAGAATGGACATTGTTATACAAGATTTCATAAGATGTGATGTTATTGTATCAGGTGAAAAGTCTAGTCAAGCCAGCATCCTGTGTCAGTCCTTTTGCCAGCTGGCCTCCATCAGCTCTAAGAAACTATGTGTCAGATTGGCTAGTGGAGGAGATCCAACCTATTCTTTCAATGTGAGGATGACTGGAGAAGAGGTGCATGGAACAAGTAAGTTTGTTATTGTGCATGTTTCATATGAGAGCACTGAACCAAGTACAAGAGGATCCTAGGAACTTAATTTCCAGTGGACAACCTCAAACAAGTTTGTCAGATGTTCACGTTTGCAGGGGAAACTTGATAGAAAACATTTTTCCATCCATAGTGATTGTTATGTTTCCTTGTGCCATAGTTGAAACCAGAGACTGTCCACGTATACATGGACAGCAGTACAGACACTGTATATTGGTATAGGAAAAATGATAATGGCAGTACATAGATTGTACATGTTGTTTTTAATTGTGGTTTTGTTTCGTTCATGTATGAGTATGCTTGTTAATTTGCCCTGATTTTTAGGTTTTAGCATGACTAGTGTCAACATGGAGTTCATACGACAATTGCTCATTCTGATCATAGATAAATTTTTGCTAAAACGTTCATCCTCTATCTGGGGCATGTGCTAATGAATTTAATTATTTTTCATGATTTCTTCTTTAGGTGGATCATTCCGTCATTATCTTTGGCAAGTGGCCAGAGAACTTCAGTCCTCTTCAGTAGGTCTTCTTCTGCCTTGCCCAAGCTCAGCAGGAGGAATCAACAAGGGCAGGCTAGTTTTAAAACCTGGAAAGATGACATACCCTGAGGAAAACTTGCTCATATTTATTGGCCAGGTAACTTGAATTATACACTGATAATTTAATCAGCAGATGCCAAAAGATTCTTTTGTGGGGGAACTTTAATGGTATGAATAATTGTAAGAACAGTGAGTGAGAAAATCAGCTCACACATCAGATCAGAGCATCTGATTTCATTTATAAAAGTAGAAAGTCTGCATGGCCCAATTGCAACTGCATGATGTGGTGTATATCTCCATAATAGTTGTGGGGTGAAATGATGAAAGAAACTTGTGTAGAACTCCAATGCGAGGGTCAGATTATTGATTTTTCAAAAAGTTGCCATTGTCTCATTGTTGCTATTAGCCATGAGAAGCCCTAAGTTTTGTTGTCATATTGGCAGATATTTTCTTCATGCTCGTATTTTTCTCTGTGTTATGTATATTTTCAAGTTAAAAAGAGGGAAAAAAAAAGACTTTTGGTTGTATGTTTTTATTTATATTGTTACTTTGTCTTTCAGCTTTTGGGTATCACTATCCGTGCTGACATCCCAATAGGCCTTGACCTTCTCTCCACTGTGTGGAAGCTACTGGTTGGTATGACCCTTGACCCTGTTGTGGATCTTCAGCAGGCAGATGTAATCACTTACAAGTATATCAAGAAGATTGAAATGGTGAGAACAGATACCAGTAGTGTTTGTTGGCCTTGCTAGCATCTGCTAGACCAAAGGTTTTAGGGTTACACCACGAAAAAGGTATGCCATGAAAATTTTGGTGGCTTAATGAAGATCACAATAAACAAAAAAAAAAATATGAGTTTTTGACTGACCTTTTATTGCAAGAAAAGTCTTGGTGAGTGATTTTAGATGGTACACAGGATTGTCAGGTGCTTTCAAGGAGTACACCATACCAGAAATATTGGGATTCCCTCCCCTTGCTCCTTATTTGGAGACTCTTGACCACTGATATGCTGACCTGGGCTCTACCTGTTTCGTCTGTTGACTTGTAACAGGAAGGACCCTTCCCTATATTTACACCACTGAGAGGGTCAGTAAAACCTGTTGCAACAGATGTTAAATATGAGATTTTGCCTTCGACTGTCAATCCCAGAACTGTTTCAGTAACTCAACAGTACTGTCAGCACCACTATACAATAATCAGTCAAGCTTCTCATATGCTGTACTTGTTAACAGGCCGAATCGGAGGCTGAGTTGGAGAATGTGTGTGGTGAGACTGAGACCAGATTTGTATATACATCACTCACTGGCTTGGATGTGGAGGTTCTTTCTAGTGGGAGGAACACTCTTGTCAGGTGAGCAGTCACTTTACTTGTGTACCTTTTAATTGTGTTACAGCTGGTGAAGAACAGATCTTTGTTTACGTTATGGAATAAGTTTCCCCATTCTTACAGAGGCCACAGTTCCTTGAAACATGCCCAGGACATTTTTCAGAGCATAACTGTTAATATTCTTTGTCACAAACTCCAGTTTTTTTTGTTTTTTTTTCAAAATCACATGACTTGGAAAAAGTTGCAATTGTTAAATGACATCTGCAAAAAAAATATGTGCAGTTCGGCAGCAGATGTGATGTAGCAGAGATGAGTGTATGTGGGTAGTGTCAATCTGCTGGTCCATTGCATCTTTTAGCCCATTCAGATATGATACTGTTTGTAACATTTTATACTGTGGCATTTCCACTTGCATTGTAGGCTGTATTCTGCCTACAGGAAGCACTACATTTGGATATGTGAGTGGACACTCCATGAACAACTTTCTTGTTTTTTTGTTGGTTTTTTTTTGCGGGCTAAGGCTGCTTGGTATTTTCGTAGGTGCCAGAATGGAATAGGTACACTTATTGTGAGTCAGATGTTTTTGTCTTATTGTACTGTATTTGCAAGTAGAATGTTGTTAAGCAACTTATATTTTTTAAATTTAACCATTAAAGTTTGTCATGTAGTATATGATCAGTCTTAATGTGAAGGTCATTTTATTCTTCACTCATTAAACACTGTATGATGTTTTTCTTTTCTCATGTCAGCTGGAACAATAAACAGTCTTACATTGATGCCATCAAGCAGCTGCGCATGCGAGAGCTGACCAGTACTCAGAGGGTGGCAGCAGTCATTACAGGCCTATCCAGTCTGCTCCCATACCAGGTCCTGACCCTCATGTCTCCCACAGACCTGGAGGTCAGAACAAGTGGACGGCCGCACATCAGTCTTGACTTTCTCAAGGTAACTGCATCACTATTTCCAGTTTTGTCCCTAGCTTACTGGGATACCAAGATGAGTCGTATGATGTTGGTATTAATTGATCAGAATTGTAGCCTCTCAGATGTCAAATGGGCCATTTATTTATTTTCCAGTTTTAAATTTTGCCATAAGGAATTGACACTTTGTGATTCACAGCCTTGTCAAGTTGATTACCCTTTCAGTCCCAAGGCCCCCTTATGACACTTATTCATGATATAGCTTTGTTTCATTTTTGTGCCACTGGTACACTCATATAAAGTAAAATTAGATGCAATATTGCAATCATGGCACACAAAGTGTTAATATTCACCCATTTGATTTCTTGACCACAGTAAACTCCACAAAACTCTTGAGGGTTTTAAGCAACAGCTCAGTTGAACTTAGATTGGGTAATGCTAATTTAACCTCTTTTTGCCTGCCTGCTTCATTTATATATAGTAGGAACTCACATTACTTACAGACTCAGTGTCTTGATATCAGCCCATATTTTTGACCCAATGAGGTGTTTGAGTTTGTGACTAAAACCTGATATTGAAAATAAGGGACATAGGGCCAGATTTTACACTGAATGCTGTGTCATGCTATGAGATATGAGATCATGAGTCCTTCTTCATTTTATGTTCTTCTTCATTTAAATTCTGTAGCCATTTTATTTATTCCATGCTGTGGATTGAGAATTTGATGTTTTGTATTCAAAACATCTTGTTGGTTTTCTTGACAGAAGATGTAGGAAATGTAACCTGTGTACCATTCCAGGCTCACACAATGTACCAGGTGGGACTAGTGGAGTCCGATTCACACATTGAATATTTCTGGACTGCCCTGGAGTCTTTCAGTCAGGAAGAGCTGGCCAGGTTTATAAAGTTTGCCTGCAACCAGGAACGAATACCTCAGATGTGCCCTTGCCAGGAGGGAGGTCCTGATTCAGCTCATGTTCCTCCGTATCCCATGAAGAT
This sequence comes from Ellobium chinense, assembly GCA_033807755.1. Taxonomy (NCBI): domain Eukaryota; kingdom Metazoa; phylum Mollusca; class Gastropoda; order Ellobiida; family Ellobiidae; genus Ellobium; species Ellobium chinense. The sequence continues at coordinate 1,274,168 of JAWQUT010000180.1, read as the reverse complement.
TGCACCTCCAGATGGCAGTGGTGAGTATCCTTAGATTGTACCTCCAGATGGCAGTGGTGAGTATCCTTAGATTGCACCTCCAGATGGCAGTGATGTGTATTCTTAGACTGTACCTTCAGATGATGAGGTAATTACCTTTAGACTGCACCTTTGCATGGCAGTGTTGAATATCTTCACAATGCACTTTCAGGTCAGCAAGGGTGAGTAGTTTTAGATTACACCTTCAAATGACATTATGAGTATCCTGGTGAGCATCCTTAGATTGCATTTTCAGATTGCGGTGATGAATATCTTCAGACTGCGCCTCCAGATGGCAGTTGTGAATAACCTAGGATTACACCTCCAGATCAGTGGTGATTAGCTTTAGATTACACTTTAGACAGCGATGGTGAATATCCTTAGATTCACCTTCAGATGATGGGATAAGTACCCCTTGACTATACCTTTGAATGGCTGTGATGAATACCCTAAGCTTCTGCTCAGCTGGCAGTAATGAACAGCCTTAGTTTACGGTGAGTAACTCTGAATGCGCCTCTAAATGTCAGTACTGAGTGGTAGCCATAGATTGCACCCTTGGATGGCAGTGGCAGTTGGCCCGGACTGCATGTTCAGATGGTAGTGGTGAGTAGACAGTACCTTAGATGTATCTCTGGATGCTAGTGGTGGGTCCCTTAGATTGCATCTCTGGATAGCAATGGTGATAGCCATATACTACTGCACCCACTGGATGGCTATAATCAATAGTCTTGGACTGCACCTCTGAATAATATTGGTGAGTAGATTTAGATATACCTTTAGACAGCTGTGGTGAATACCGTTTAAGTTCATATGCAGATGTCAGTACAGAGCACCTTGTTTTGTGTCTTTAGCTGGTGTAAACCACATTATTACTTTGCATGTAAACTAATAATTACAGAGGCAAAAAAGTTTGGGCAGGTGAAGTTAATGTTATTTTCCAAAGTTATGACTCTGACAAACTGTTGTTGTTTGTGTCACAGGCCCACCTGACTCTCGCTACATTCGTGTGGAGACCTGCATGTTCATGCTCAAGCTACCCCAGTACTCCTGTCAGGAGGTGATGACCCATAGACTCCGTTATGCCATCAACTGTCGAGAAGATCCCCTCAGTGGATAAGTGGATCACCTTCTCAGCCAGTATTTTCACTGTCTCCTTATATATACACTCAGTGTCTGACTGTGGATAGATTCTTCTTTCACCGGCTTCTTCTTTTATGGATTATGGTAAATCGCCCCACTGTGCATTTGGCCTTCAACATTCAGTGGATAACCTCAGCAATTTCATCTGTCTTGAGATGTGCTTCATCACATTACATTGGACATGTTCATTATCTCTCAAGGATAACTTCACCCACCAAAGATGAAACTTTTTCATCTTACAGCAAAATGGTTTATGGCTCCCCATTAGAGAATTTGAACAATAGCTACCCATAAGATGGGCAGGTTCATTACTTCTCAGTGGATAAATCTTCAAGTGTCAACCGGCTCTCAGAGCACATGTTCATCTCTATCATTTTTCAAAAACTTGGTTACACAGTAATCTTCTAATGTAATTTGTTTTTCCTATCTAGTTCCATAAGGTATGAGTGTAAGGTCAACCTAAAGGAAATAGAACATTTTTTTTTAAATTAAAAATTTCTTTATGTTTTCAGTTGAGGGATGTACTGATTTTCTCCAATAGAAAGTGCTAACCGTAAAATCATGTCTTTTAATTATTCTCTCAGGCGCTTGGTGGAGAGTGATGGAATAGACTGACTCTGGGATATCCTATAGTTTAAATGAATGTATATTCATATATAAGCATATTTTTCTGTGATGTAGAGATGATTACTGAGCATTGATTGTTCTATCTGCTCTACTTGGATTTTCAATTCACTCATGGAACTAAACAGAGACTTCTTTTATGGACAAATTAACAAACCGTAAATGTCCATGTTTTGTCTATTTTGACAACAAAGATTGAAAGTATAAGCAATGTAAATTGGGAAGAGTACAAGAAGAACTTTTAGTCCAAATATTAGGCACATAGATGTCCAATGTAGTCTACAGTAACCGTTAGCACAAGGATTTCTATGAACTGTTCACATCAGCATGTTATATATGAAAACAAAGATTTTAAAGATGTTTTCAGCCTACTAAATATTATAGACCTGGTATCTGCATTTGTCCTTAATTGTTCTTTACTTGTGATATTTCCATATTCGAATATTTCGTGCTGCTTTTGCACCATGGAGCTGACAATATCTCGGATATCTTGATCTTTGTCACGCTTCATTTTCATTTCATATTTCGTTGTTCTTCTGGAAAGTGTTCTGTCGTCTTCTCTGAAACCTTGACAGTTCTTCTATTTGCAAAGGGAATAGCATTTTAATTTTGAATGTTCTTTTTATTTCAGCATCTATATATATGTAGTAACTCTTTAATATTCACTTCTGTATTAGTTTCAGTATAACACTGTCCTCTTGGGTTCATTTCTTGTGTATGTGTGTGTGATGTGACTTATCTCACTATTTGCTTTACATTATTTTAATTTATTAACTCATGCCCATTGGATTGAACCAGTCAGTAATGGGAATCCCATGATTCTCTCCCTTATCAAAATGATGTATAAGGTTTGCACAATTGACTGAGGATTTGTAGCATCAAATGTACAAAAACATCTTGGAATAAAGTGTATACAACACCTCTGAGTGTGAGTCACTCTGGTCATATAACTGATGTCATACATTACCATCACTAATGCACTGTTTTGCACTTTGGTGTGGAATCTTCACATGTCAAAGACAGCCACAGCAGAGTTGCACACTGAAGCATTATCAGTGCGAACTGATCCAAACAACGGGATATTAAATCCGTTTACCTTGAATATGGCCTGGTCTGCAACTCTGATATTGATCTCCTTGAATTTGACATGTGAAGATTGCACATCAAAGTACATAATGGTGCTTTAGTTGTAGTGCTATATTGCTTTAGGCATATGATTAAAGTGATCCACACTGAGAAATGCTGCAAAGACCTCATGATTTTATCACAAAAATATACCACAATCAAACATGCTTATCAAGAAACCCAAGTTTCTTATGATCGTTAAGTTAGATCACACCTCTAAATATTGCAAGATAGTCTTAGCATAAATCTGTCATAAGTTTTGCATGTGTTTTATAATAAGCTTGTTCAAGTGGTTGTTCTTGTACCAGCCAGACCTTTTCTAGAATCAGGGATTTCTTATCTGCATTTCAGTGTGTATTATTGTTGTAGAATGACAGCAGGCTGAAATATCTTGCCTTGGTAGTAAACAGAATTGGTTCATAAAGAAGGATGTGACTGCCATATTGGTACATAGAAGATGCTCAGATCAGAGCTGAGGGTTTACATTATAGCTCAGTAAAATGTAATGGTCAGGTGACTTGGCTAATGATTTGCACTTTTTTGCTCAGAAATAGCAAAGCTTTGAGCTCACTGATTTGCAGATAATAGAAAAATGCAGTGAGCTCTGGATTTGACAGCTTGACCAATCTCAGTGTCACATCACCCTTTTTTTTTTCTTGGCAAGGATTTTGAAACAGGCCATCCTCTGAAAGTTTTTAAGGTGGTCTTGTTTAGCATGTTTTTAAGGTGGTCTTGTTTAGCACTGAATTGAATATATTTCTTCGCCTTTCTCCTATTACTATGTTGCATATCTGCTGGTATGGTTTGTAGCATGGCAGAGAGGTACCTACTGGACGGTGCTTGAGGGAGAACAGACGTTGGTGAGGAGGGGAGAGGGAATACTTATATACTGTAATAATACTCCAGTCATGAGAAACGGCAGGGTATAGTGCAGGAAGGGGTTGGGGCGAAGAACACAAATTAATTTGTGGGGAGAGGACTCCCATCAACTCAACCGAATATGAGAACTGTAGCCCTGTTTGCACAGGACAAATAATCCCAGTCTCATAATGAACCAAGTATGTTTGATACATGTTTAATTTTTAGTTATATGCTGAGCCTGCAGTAAAAAGACAGCAGCAGAGAATGACAGCAATAGTTCTTAGAGATTGTGTGACCTAATGGTGTACAAACAATTCATTAAACTCACTTAACTTGTGTACTAAGAATATCCCTATTCACATTACATTAAGTCTTTCAGTTAACTTATGTCGATGTGATTATTTGAGAACATCGAGCAGGTTGCTCTCTGGCATATCATGTATACAGTGAGGAGTTGTGTAGTGTGTATTAAATATTTGTTGTCACACATATTTAGGTCATGGATTCATTTCAATTTCTCTTCAGTACTGAGAACTTGATCACCTTCTGATTTTGTCAGACCCAGTGGTTTTAAGAACTGTCGCATGCGTCAACCACTGTTTACGTTAGGCCTTTTTGGGACAGAATGGGTGATAATTGTGTTTACACATATGCGTTGGTCCAACACATATCCACAACCCTTTATCAGACAGCACAAGTGAAAGCTGCTACTCAGGCCATGTAGTTTGCAAACCATGTTGAAAATGAACTGTGCAGAATGCAGGAAAGTGGGTTTTATCTGCCAAATGTGAAACCATGCATTGAAAGGTGTGCCTGAGTCTACGTTTGTGTGGACATGGATGAGCAGGGGACACAAGGTGCACACTTTTCTCACAGCGTGGAAGTTTTATTTCAAAACTCAAAAGAGTTTAAGTGAATTTGCGCATGGCACACGCATCACCTGCTTTGTCTGAAAGAGGCCTTAGTGGCTGTCAAAGAGTTAATCACCTGTCCATAACTCACTAAATGTTAGAGACATGCTGGAGCATTAATTATTTTTTAAAGATAAAGTATCTATAGCATTGACCATCTCTGTCTACCATAATCAGAAGTTCAAGACACAACAAGGAAATCTGCCATTTACAAAGAACTCAGATGTGCTCAAGACAGCTGGTCTGACAAAATTCATCTTGTAAGAGTAATTCTTGCAGATGTATCTAACTTCTGGTTAACATTGCAAGAATAGTTAATTCTTTGATGCACGTGGTCCATTTTAGCCTTGACTGAATCTGTGCAGAACAGTATAATTATTTTCTTATGTATGGAAATGGTAAGCAAGATATAGAGATATAGACAGTCATTTCCCTCTCATTTCCTTTCTTTTCTCAGAAAGATCGAATGAAATCTGGCATATGGTTATACTTCATTCAGTGTACTAAGCAGGTCATTCTCTTACTATTATATCTGTATCGCGTACAAATCAAATAGAATCACAACTGTTACATATTACAATATAGAAAACTTACGACTTATTTACATAGAATAACGGCATTGTGCTGAGAGAACTGGAGTTCTGAAGGGAATGTGATGTTAGAGTTGCTTTCTCAAGATTTAAGTGTTGCACATATGATGACTAATGGTAGGTGTGCACTGAGTTTGTGTTGTAACATAATGATGAAAGGGAATACTTGGAATGCATATGAATGATGACCTTAATGGCAGATTTGTTGTTAGTTCACTGTGAGGTGTAATGATGATGAGAAATGTTGCTCCTGTGAGGGTGACCCTAATAATGGACATGCACAAAGTTTGCACTGTACAGTCTTACCTACACACACTAACGTGATGTACATCTTAGCAATATGTTTTAAGTCATGTTTGCTTAATTTATATGATGTCGTTGCTCATATTTTTATTTCTTTCAGCTGTTATGCCAGCAGCTCAGGGTCTCAGATAAAAACTGGGATTTTCATATTACAGTTATGTCAGAGACTCACAAAACAGTATGCTTTGCTCATTGATGGAGAGTGCAGAAACACCAGAATGCTAAGCCTTACCAAATGCCCATTTTGGTTGGTGCTCATTGGTGTCATACAGAGCATACTCAAGCTTTATACTAATGTATTTTTTATAACAAAGCACTCGTACCTTGAACTTCAGCAAAGAGGAATCAAGAATGCCATTCTACTTCAAGCAGGCTATTGAAAGGCATGCAATTCAGGTTGTGGTTTTAAGAGATTGTTGATAAGAAGTATGAATCTCAATATACATAGGAATGCTTTATTATTTTCTGAGGCATTTGCGTTTAGTGGAAATTGCAGTTTAATTGTCTGTTATTTTGAACACGAAGAGACTTGGGTAAATTACCAATAGCAGAGTCTGGTAGATGGTTTGGCACTTTTGAAATCCATATCTAAGGTACCAGACAAGGCAGATGGCATAGGGATTAATTATGCCTTATATTTAAGGACATAAAAGAACTTGTATTTATGAAATCAAGGGCTGATAGGTAAACTAGCACATTTCAGATTCAGATTAGACTAGAGACTATATGATGTCAGCAGTCAGAGGGATTGGCTTCACATTACATTTTCTAAGATATGGACTTTTCTGTTTATTAGGACTAGGTCTATAACTGTTTTGACTTCAAAAACAATGGAGTCAAGCATGCCCTGAGGGTATATCAATTATTCTCCTCCTTTCCATTCCTTCCTCTGTTCTTCCATCATAATGAGAAGACCATATCACACATTTGAAAGCGAACTAGTTATAATCTGATAATTTGTAGTTTTACAGGAGAGTCTAACAAAGGAAAAACAGTAAAGAAAACGATTATACTTTGGAACTTGGAAAGATGAGAAAGCATCAGTGATGGATGAGCCATCATTTTGTTATCACTCACAATAGATGATATATAGAAAATGGGCGTTAACTGTGTTGCGTAACCAGTGAAAAAGCAAATAATTGTTTCAACTATATTCGATAGTCAAGTGCCCAATGATTTATGCACAGCTGTATTCTTTTTCCTCTTGCAATAACATTATCACTGCCATTGACTAGATATTGCACGATTCTGGATATACAGTTACACTGTCTAGAACTGCATGTAATTAGATATGGCTAGATGTTCATGTTAAGTGAATATGCACTAACAGTGGCTAGATAAGCATGTACTTGAGATACAGAGGTCCAGAGGTGTATGAGATAACATTTTTACAGCAGTCGTCCAGTTCAAAAGAGTAAATTTAATACAAACCCCACAAATCTAGATATGTAAGAGTAACACCAAAGAAAAGCAGGCTGTCACTGCCACCATACAAGGTGTCTGTTTCAAATTTTGTCAGCTTTGCTGTTTCAAAGAGGACGAGCATATGTCATTTTTGTTATTTATCTTCTTAGACCCACATGTACTAGATATATAAGTCTCCTTTTATTAGACAGTCATGCTGTCAAGGAGAAAATTTTTCTTTTTTCCTTTGAACTTAATAATTTTGTTCTCACAGGTATTGAGGTACTGTATTGTAATTACTGTTTGTCAGTTCAGTTTGCTTGCATCTACAGAGTTGTTGTTTTTTTTTACCTTCCTACCACTACCACAGTGGACACTGCTTGCTGTTTGTCAATTTTTTTTTGTTTTTTGAGAGCAAGATCACATCATGCGTGTTTAGGGCAAACTTTTTTTTTTTTTTTGGAACCAGCAATGAATAATACCTCAGGGGAAGTGATTTGACATAATGGCATTTAGAAATTCATGTCTAGCATTTATTGTCCTAGCTTATCTTGAAAGCTAAAAGCTGGAGAACCTTGTGTGAAACCAATATTTTTTCATTTATTCAAAGGGCGTTATCAAAGACCAAGGACATAAGAAAGATAAACACCTCAGCTAATAATGTGAAACTGGAATCACTCAAGTGAATTGGATTTAAATCTTTTTTTGTTTCTTATGACTCTTTTGCTTTCATCAAGCCGAAAGTTACCATCCTTGCATAGTCACCAGAAGCTTATGACAGGCAAGGGAGTTCATTTTTTTTTTTTAAAGGACAACCCTGTAGTGAACTTGGCTTATAACTGTGATGATCTTCTGTTAAAAGTCTGTAGTCAGGAGAACATTGAGAACTTAGCAGTTCAGACAGCTGGCTCAGACATTAGAGTACGTGAGATATTCGATATCATGAGATAAATCTTTTGTAGAAAGACAGAGTAGGTGACCAGTGGCTGTATGTATGCATATTCTTTGCGTTAAGCAACACGTCTTTGGTAACCACAAGAACATTAGTAGTGCTCACTGTAGTTAACGCAATGCACAACTTAACACAAAGACTACGCATGCACTAACAGACCTTTGCAATGAAGAGTCAAGGAATATGAGTGTGAGATACGAAGTTGTGAGGTTCTGCTAAGGATATTGTATGACTGAGTGTGAGGTGAAACATGAGAGACAAATGTGTGACCCTGCATGCTTTGTACATAGCCAGCAAGTTGTATAATTTATTACTACCTGAGTGTTGTCATTTGCACGTGTTGGTGTGTGTTTTGGGTTTAGATATGTGTGGGGATTCAAATCACAAGAAGATGCATCCATCACAGGAGACTGATATATATGTGTTCCCTATTTTACATCTGTTACAGTTATTGAGGCATAAGTTTGTATACCAGTCAGTAGATCGTATGTTCTGTGACCTTCTGTGCCAACACAGATCATTTGTGCCTGTGACATCCCAGGTTGGTTCTTCTTCTTTTCCCCTCTCCTAACTCAATCCAGCCTTTACCTGGGATTAAACAAGAGATGCCGAAGGCTCCCCGCACAAATGCACTGTAAAATTTACAGTAAATACCGCTATAAATTGCTTTGAGCCATTGTTATTTATACTTTTATGTGCATTTTGTTATTACTCATGTGTGTTATCATTTTGAATGTACTGTATCATCATTATACACTGTATATATAGGTGTTTTGTGCAAATTTAGCCTGTAACTGCCAGTGTATGTGGATGTTTAATTTCTGCCCGGACCAAACTAGGATCTTTACATCATTTGTACTCTATGTTTGTGATGTTTCAAGATGGAGGTTTTACATGCAGTACTGTAATTGTATAGGGGGAACACAAAAATATAAGAAATTCTGTGATGGATATAGCTGATTTTGACCTGAATCACCTCACTTAATTTTTTCTTCTTTTTTTGCTAATGTATACTATCTAGTACACATTTATTGTTGTACTTTTGATTCAATGTGTTATTAATATGGTCATCTAGCTGTTAGACTGACCTGTCCATGTTTATTTTATATATGGAGTTATGTCCCTATGTGAACAAAACAGGATGTTACATCACAGATAGACCTTCAGATTTAGCAAATGGCATCAACCCTGCTTAATTGCAGTCCTTTCAAGCACTTTCTGCTCTATCGCTATGTATGCCAGGAAACAGATGCAATAGTCAACACAAACAGCACCTCTTAATATCATCCTCTGATCCTTAACGTAATGACTAGTTTCTTTCCCTTTAGTTTTGTGTAACTCAGGCTTTAGATGGGCAATTCCACCAGAGTGACATGTCAGTTATGCTAATTTCTAAAAATGTCTGGCTTACACCAACTAGTTTCAGTTTGTATTTAAACAATAAATTAATCCCTTTTAAAAACCATCAAAACTAATTGCTGTAAAACCAAAACTTTTCAGAAATTTGCACAACTAATGTGGCATTCTGCTGAAATTTCCCAGATAATAACATCACTGAAAAATTACCAGATGGAATAGACATGTCTTGAAGTGGAGTAAACACTGCCCCTACCCAGCTATTCTGCACCATTCGCATGCAGCTGTTTTCTTTCATTCTCTAGATGTAAAGGTTATGGGTTTCCAAAAACTACCTCCTTACCCTACCCTGATCCCCCTCTCCCGCCTCAAATGATTGGAGCCAGACTGTGCACCAAAGGAAAGCTGATATTCTTTCCTGTTGATTTGCACTGTCACTCACAGAATATGACCTTTAGATAGGGTAGTCTATAGCATTTTGATTATGGCCTCCTTGTCATGTAAAGTTAATGCTCTAGAATGTCTGTATGGGTGACTGTCCAAACTGCCTAGCTTACACTTGATGCTCAAACTGTTTTTGCCCAAATGTGAAAATAATTTGTGCATCATAGTTATTTTGACAACCATGGCTGCAGCTGCAGGAACTTGAGGCTAAAAATGTTGCACTGATTTTTTTCTTCTGATGCTTGTGAAGCTGTTATGATGGACAGGGCCCTTCAAAAATTGCTGTGACATTGTGGAAAGTGCAATCCATAGATAGTTCTGATTGACAGAGTGGTGGTAAGCACAGAGTGTTAATTTTGAATAAATATTTTGGATGAACACTGCCCAACATTGCAATTGGTAGCTGTGTTGTCATGGAATTTGACTAGACATTTCAGTGAATGATCCATTCATGAGATCTGAGTGTAAGCTCTTTGGCAGACCTGAGGAACTGTCTTACTGTCAAGGCTGAGGAAGAATCCGGCTTTGATAACATCACAACAGTATGTTATACACTTTTTAAGGTGTTCATTTCATTTGCTTTTTACAATAATATCTTTCCAGCCTTATTTGCCTGCAGTTATCGTTGATTTGTATTGTGACAGATTTGTGCTTGGTAGAGAAAAATAATACAAATAAACGTCAATTTTGAATTGTGGACTAATGTCTTGGTTTATCGTATTAAAATTTGTATGTTGTCTCTTCAGAGGGAAGTGTATGAATGGTATGTCAGTAAGTATCACCTGTTTGTGATAGATCAGAATAACATAACAACCTCTTTACTCTAGAGTCTAATCTTTATATATTTTTGTTCACTTTGTTTCCTTCTTCTTTCTTTCTTCTTTTTCTTCCTCTTAGTTTTGCATTTTTTTAAGATGATGATATTACTAGTCATATTACTGATGGATAAAGTAGAAAACATAATGTTCCAACTCTTGCCAAGGGAAGCAACTAGAGAAATTATTAACCAGGGCTAGTACATGTCCCTTCGATAAAAAATTTCAAAGCAAGTTCGCATCGATAATTTTCTTTGTTAATTCTCTTTGACTGCAAAGTTCACAACCTATTTCTGATGGATATAATAGAAAACATATTGTTGCTGCTATTGTCAATAATGGTGGCCATGATGATAATGGTAGCAGTGAAGATGATGGTAATGTTGATGGTGGATATCCTGATGTTGCTGCTGCGTCTGCTGATGCTTTTAATGGTTTGTATGGTGGCAGTGGTAACGATGGGGATGATACCTGTAACAAAGTTCGGGCAAAAGAACAGTAAAATCAAAATCAAACTAAAAGACGAACAGTCGGAGAAATGCGATGAAGTGATGAAGAGCTAGCGGTATAAGGGAAGCAACCATTAAAATTACTAACTAATGCTAGTAAATACACATTTGCCTCCCATCCATATGGCATTTTATTTAATGATCATGTCCCTTCGTATATATATTTCTTAGCGATTTAGCATCAGTAATTTTCTTGGTTATTTCCCTTCAATTGCAAACCTCACGCGTTTGTGGCACCTTTTAATGGGCCAAATGACTGATTCTGTACAACCCTAGTAATTCGCTAGTGTAGAAAATCTCTTGTCCGAGGGACTTGCCAAGCAAAGTCAAGGTGTAGAAATATGTAACAGGACCTGTACTGTGATCAAGATAAAAATTCCAATTTTGAAGTTTCAGGTACATTGTACAAGTTTAGCCATAAAATTTTTAAAATATGCCTAAGTATTAGCATGCGGTCAAAATCAGCCTAATGAAACAATGGGCACAAAAATTATAAGGAAAGATAAATATTTTTTTAAAGGCATTAATGATATATATATTTTGGGTGTTGACACCTTACCCTTGTCGACACTCCACCACCCACCCCTCACTCATTTTACTTTACCTTAACAGATCGGACAATGTTACCCTTCATAGGGAAAAAAATTGAAGTTACAGTAGACAATTTGTAGAATAACACGTTTCATTTATAGGGCTGACAGGAGAAGGAGCCGCAGAAAAAAACAGATGCTAGTTAAACGTAATAGGTTTGTGACACCTATTAGAAGGGCAAATCACTCATAGTGTACAAGCCAATTAATGCGCTAATATATAAAATCACCCTTTTTGGGGGCCCTGCCAGACAGTGTTAGGGTATAGAATTATGTAAAATGACCTGTGATCTAAGTAAAGCATCCAATTTTAAAATTTCAGATACAATTTTAGCCTTCTAAATAAAAAAAGTAAAATGCGTAGACCTATGTATTCGCACGCGGTCAAAACCAGCCATAATGAAAAATTGGGGACCAAATCAGAATTTGAGGTGATCCTTTTCAAAAGACATTTGTGAAAAGTTTTAGGCGTTGACCCCCCTTTTTCTTCCCGTTAAAAGATCGGGCAAAAGAAGCACCTTAACCTCCATGGAAGAAGTTTCCCCAAATCAAAGTGGTATATTTAGAATAACGCAAAATGTTAATAGGGCCAAAAGAAGAAAAAACAATAGGTGTGAAAGGCCTAGAGTTTTAAGGGAAGCAACTAGTGAAATTATTAATCTCTTCTAGGAAATGCACAGTTGCCTCCCATTTATGCTGCACTTTATTTTAATGATTATGTCCCTTTGACATTAAATTTCATAGTTCCCATTAGTAATTTTCTTGGTTATTTCCCTTCCACCGCAAAACGCTCTCAGGTTACTTATGATAAGAAAGTTTTTATTTCCACACTGTTGTCTTGTCCATTTTCTTTCCGTTTTTTGTTTATTAATTCTTCAGTCATCATTTATTTCTTATTCTTCATTTTATTATTTGGTGTAGTTATTGTTGGTTGTCCTGGCGCCCGTAGATATTTCTTGATAATCTAAACCTGGTCTTGTGCCTAAAGCTACCCTGTTGCTGCTGATAAAGATGATTTATTGATAAAAGTAGTGGCAGTAATAATGATCGTAGTTATGGTGATATTGGGTGTGATAATTGTTGTATAGTAATTATGGTTGTGAGTGTGATGGTGGTGGTAGTGATGATGATGATGAAGATAGTGATGATGGTGGTAGTGGTGATATATATGGTGGTGATGCTGATGACGGTTGCGGTGGTGCAAGAAACGATGTACAAGGCAATGAAACCGGTGACGACCACAATACATCAGTTGTAATGACCAAGGGTGAATCGAAAATATTAGCCACACAGCAGTGGTAGTAATGGTGGATGAGCGACGGTAACAGTGATGCATGTTTGGTCTATCGGATGTTAGGCTAACCAAACGTTTGGCCACCTGGAGGATTGACCGAGCGGATGTTTGTCTGACGATTAGTATTTCATTTATTCATTTATTTTCGTGGGGTTTTTTTGTTTGTTTTGTCTTCTTTATTTCATTTTCAGATGTGTTTCAGTTTTTGATGTAGACGTGCCCAGAGACCAACTCTAAAAGTCCTCCATCACGAAAAACATAATATAAGAAAAAACGTCGGCCAAATGTCCATCGGTGCCCGATGGTAATACTTTGGCAAAATACACATGACAGTTGCAATCCTCATTTGTAAGGGAATCCTTTCAAAATATTCGCTGCAACACCTGTATACAAGGCACTCGTTTGTAGGTGAGAGAACATACAGTCTTCACAAAACAGGACTCTACCATATCCCACCACATAAACTTCCGGAGACATGTGCACAAAGCAGATAGCACATAGTAGGTCTCACTAAAACCGGGTGGCGAATCAAATTATATGTTTCTTCTAATATTCATTATTTTTAAGAGGGAAGGAATGTGAGCCCAGTGTGGTAGTCACACATTATCTTGGGAAGTGTGCCACTAGAGATTTTACCAAACTACTGTGAAAAATAAGTTTTGAGAAGAAAGGCCGAAAAACCTACACTAGAAAATTTCATGTCCCTACCGGGAATCGAACCCAGGGTTTCTCAGCTTGCAAGTCTGAACGTGCGACCACTACACCACAGAGACGCTAATTTTTCACAGCAGTTTAAATCTTACACATACCTACTGCCTGAATACTGCTCTCTAACTTCCATATGTAAGCCTAGTGTTTACCAGTGACCCTAGCACATTTCCCAACTGTTCACACCATGAATATTATTTTATTCAGACAGATAAACTGTGTGTAACCATAGACGCAATTATCCGTATTGATAACTCACTGTTATCTGTACTTTTTACGAAGGTATTCTATTTCAAACCCTAGCACAATACTCCACCAGCAAGCGAAAGATTAACCAGCCAAAACGGATGAATATGAATTTATTGGCATTTCGAATGACACACCGGAGACAATTTTACTCTTGCCGGACGATTACGAAAGGGACAATCAATCGCAGAAATTCAGGACTTAGGAGACAGAGAAATGAGTATGGAAATAAATAACAGTATGTTTATTTCATGCAATGCTGAAAAGTAGTATGAGGAGCAGCTCCCCAGTGAACTTGGAAAGGCAGAAAAAGGTTGAAATTTCAGTGCTAGTTCATATAATTTACTAAATCAGCTGATCCAAGCGTCAAACTGCTGAAATGTTCATTAAATGAAGACTGGCTGTCTGGATTATGGCTTTTTATGTTATAAGGACATTTTCCTGGGGTTGTAAGAGACGTTTAAATTGTCTTATGGCGGGAACAGCAATGAATTTTGGAGCTTATCCACGAACAATGAAAAGGGGAGGGGAAGAATTGAGGAAGGGGCAAATGGTGACTGAATTCTCTTACTAGCACTGGTGACTTTGTCATACGCAAAGCCGTGAAAACACCATATAATCAGGACAGTAACAGTTGCGCAATGGTCTATATCACTAGTCATAAATATTCTAGACTTATCATACAACACCATTCATCATAAATATTCTCGGCTTATCATACGACACCATTCATAAATATTCTCAGGATTTCACAATCTATCCTGAGGAGAATGATCCATTGTTCCAATTCGGATTTTATTTTTTCAACTAAAAGTGCATCAAGGAGGTAATGACGTCACAACACACTCAAGCTCCACAAAACAGCTTTAACTCCAAGTGTCACTTCTAAGCTCCATTTCCAGTTTCAACAGTTTCCTATATTTGCACGGCGCTAAACGGATCAATGCTCACACCTAATTAGATCACCAACTGGTGCAGGCTTAATTTACTTTCCATTTTCTGTACGTGTTGGGTTAATGATAAGGTCTTGATGTCTGTTACATTTACAACCGGGTCCCTGTATTAATAATGCACCTAACCTGAAGTAGGCTATTTTTTGACGATTCAGGTGCAATAGAAATAATTTATATATATTTTTTTTCCTGTGATTGCCGGTCCACTTTAACAATCCTCGTATTACAATATTTATGGCTCATGCCATAAAATCCAATAATGTGTAGTGTCATTTGTGGGTAATATATGAATAGAGATACGTCTATGAGAAATCTGAACCAGCAGTTATCACTGGTTGAAACATTGTAAGCTTTAACTGTGGAACAGCTTCGTGGGACGGTTTATGGCTTTGGACTCAGATCACAAGGTATTGGGTTCTATTCCCACCACCTCATGTTATACTCATAAGTGGACTGCGGAAGCATTTTGCACATTTTCCGTTGATCTAGCCGTCGGTAAAATAAGTACCTGGCTGTGAGCAGAGAAAAACATTCTTAGAATGCTGATGTTCAGGGCTTGTAAAACTGCAGAGGTACTATAATTATGCTCTACATGAGGTATAGAAAGTAAATGGATGATCTGGCTTGCTGTGGTAATAATAATGAAAAGGAGCATTTGTTTAAAAGCTTAATGTTATTCCAACTACCATTATCATCATCATCTTTATTGTCAAAGCGTGAAGTGTTATCAGGGGATGATACATTTTCTAAATCAGCACATGAGAGATGTGAACTATGCGAAACTTTGCTTGATCTTCTTCCTCGGTGGGTTGGTCATCAGTTTTTCAGTCGGTCGGTCAGTCGGTCGGTCGGTCGGTCTGTTGGTCGGTCGGTCTGTTAGTCAGTTGGATGATTTGTTGGTTGTTTAGTTGCTTCCTATCAACTGAGTACGAATCACTCACATCTGTCCAAAATATGATCCCCACATGTTCGTGATTTTATCTGCTGTTTGAAGTCCTCCATCTTATTCAGTGTACAGGACAAAGTACGTGTAGTCACAATTGTTCCAGCCCTCCGCCCTTGATGGCAAGATCAGTGGCGGCTCGTGGCTCCCAAAATTACCTGTGCAACTGCCCCCTCCNATCACCCCCATCACCACTACCCACGCTTTCTTCATCTCTTCCCCCAGTTTTCAGATAACAACATAATTCTAAATCTAGATTAAGTCACAT
Organism: Ellobium chinense; assembly: GCA_033807755.1. Taxonomy (NCBI): domain Eukaryota; kingdom Metazoa; phylum Mollusca; class Gastropoda; order Ellobiida; family Ellobiidae; genus Ellobium; species Ellobium chinense. Next base: position 1,258,114 of record JAWQUT010000180.1, on the reverse strand, counting down.
CCGCTGCTTTTTCTCTAAATAGCCGTAACAAAGATATATATGGCTATACTAAGAGAATAACGCAAGGATGAAAAACAAAGGAAATGCACTGACCAAAGTGAATCTCTAGTTTTTCATTCGTCTCTGTTTTTCTCGAATAAATCAGTTACAATATCTTGATATTACGAGCTAAATTTTACTCAGTACTCAGTACTGCAGTTATCGACGTGCTCCCACTGGGTAAGATCTGTATCATTGAAGGAATACTACATTCTTATAATTCTGTGAACCTTCAGTAACAGTCGTAAGTGTGGTCAATCAGTGATTTACAAATAATGATATTCTACTACCAATACCAGTGGGTAATAGCATGGTGGAATCAATTGGACATACACTAAATCCCAAAGTTTGCCTTGTTATAATTAAAAAGAACAATTCGATGAACTTATTGGATGACTAGAATAGCTGCCCCAAAAAATGCTAGGATGAAAACAGAAACACGTTCACCAACCAACAGATCGGTTAAACGAATTTGCAATTAACTGGTGCATTATCGCACTAGATCATATCAATCCCATCTGCTTAGTGGCGCAGCTGAGTAGCTAACCCACTTCACGGAATTAATTTTGACTCATATAGCCCAATCAATCTCAAATTTGCAGCAACCGTACTTAAGTGGGAGTTCCTGTGGTTTTCTGGATAGTTTCATAGTGACAATCACAGTAGTGCACTGCTGCCCACATGATGAAGATGAGTCCTCTCAGTAAAGTAGTTTTACTCCTGGTGAGTACAGAATTAAAGGAAAAACAATGTTCATAAAGTAGGTTCTTGTTATATTTATTGGGAGGAAAATCTGTAGCACTGGAAAAGTGATTTTTTTGTTGTTGTTCTGCCAGCCTAGATTATGTGTTTAGGAATCAGTGACCTTCATAAGAACAGAAAAAAAGGTAATTAGACTGCATTCAAATGATTAGTTCAGTTAAATTTATATCATCTGAGTTCAGTCTAATTTCTTTCCCACTGAAGTACCAAACAAGTATTTCAGAGGACCTGATGCCATATTATTATAAAAGCTTCCTGTTGGATCGGGGCTCTCAGGTTATTTCTGGCTTCCGCGTCTAGCGCGGAGCAGCTACTGAGACATCAGAACCACGCTGGGAGAAAAGATTGACGGGCTGAATTTATTTCAAGACTTTTTTTGTAACTTGAAAATTTCATGACTATGTCCTCGAATAGGCTGCTAAGGGCATGAAGTTGACTTTAATTAGATTACGGCCCTCATTCGAATAGAAATGTTAGGACAATAAAGACATAGGCCTACAGCATATTTAAGCAATTTTTACAATTTGGAACATAGTGAAGGCCCTCTACTCCCCCCCTCCCCNGAAAAACATATAGCAAAAAAGCTGTCTTTGAGTCCAGTGGCCTTATTCATTATTATTACGTTAGTTAACGCACTGAGATAACCACAGGAAACTACCAAAGCATAAGTGATGTTCACTGTCGTTAACGCAATACATGAACTAAAGTATGGATTCTACACAGGGCCACAGGTGCAAACACGTTTTCATACGAAAAGGTTAGGCTAGGACTTTTCATTGCTTTTTTTCCCGTTGACATGTCAGTATAGGGGATGACCTCAGAAATGACATCATGACAGGTTAATTTGATATTGGCTTAGATATGATTTTAGCTGGTGATACCAAAATTATGAGGCATTGATGATTGTTCTATCCATGGCAACTCGTCGTTAAACGAAATCCGTGCTCTGCTGTGTAAAATTTAGATCAGAATATTTAAAGAAATTGTAACTGATTTCCAAACACCGTAGCGACCCTTTTCGTTCAATGCATTTGTTTTGACTTTGAACTTTGCGATATCCTCTTAGAGCAAGAGCAATGGATCTGACATAGTCTGGATTTAGAGTTATATTTATCGTTATTTAAAGAAAGAAGGGATATAGGATAGTACCGGTAAGTTTGAAACCCACGTACGAGCCAATACGGATTCTGGACTTCAGCTAGTGGGGATATACACAGGCCCGGGTTATCAATGGTGCAGGACGTGGTGGCGACAGATATCATGGGAGACTCTCTTAGATTGAACAAAATTTTAAAGGCGCAAGGTATCCTGGATGTTCGAAAGGCAACTGTCCTCTCTTCCTAAAATTCTAAACATAGATTACCTGGTACTGATAGTTACATGAATGCAACAGATGGCGCTTCGGCGGTGAGTTTGTCTAACCTAACCCAGTTCAGATTAGCAGTGGCCAAGATCCGGAATATTCGGTATTCACAAATCAGAGATCTCAACAGCTGAAGGTTTCAGAATCCAGATTTAAACCCTGAGAGACATTGTGGTATTATCGGCATTCAGAGATTCTCTCCTTTTACTTCTCTTGATAAGTACCGAAAGTCTTAGATTTCAACTTCGAGGGACACAGTGGTCTTAGGAGTGACAAAGATTAAAACACTTCTCGATAGAGAAAAATGAAAGGGATTGGGTCCACTGTATGATTTGCTCTCAGATGAACAACAGCAGCAGCAGCAGCAGCAGCAGCAGCAGTAGCAACAACAACAACAACAACAACAACAACATACGGAAATAGGCGTCTCCAGTACAAATTTAGTCTTCCAAAGTTTGCAGGACGCGCAAATATTTTAGCCACTTTCTGACAGCTGCTTGTCTTTCACGTTTGCTTTAAATCCTAGTTCTAAATCTAGTACTGTATTTAGTAACTGTCAAAGTGTACAAAGCTCTAATTCTGATTCATACAGATAAACATCCAAATAAACCTACACACAGCTTAAACCGACATGAATATTTTATGAATGAAACAGCTGGTGTGCGGAGTCATATGCCATTTTTTTATATGTGTATGTGTGTTTGTATGTGTGTGTGTGTGTGTGTGTGTGTGTGTGTGTGTGTGNTGTGTGTGTGTGTGTGTGTGTGTGTGTGTGTGTGTGTGTGTGTGTGTGTGTGTGTGTGTGTGGTCGGTCTCATTGTGGGACTCATGAAAACTCATGAAGAAAACTTGATCTGAGGGCTGGCGGAAAGCCATGCGAGGTTTAGTCATTAAATTCAATCTCGGTATAAACTTTAATTGGATCGGTCCATAAAACAGACTCGTTTATGGAAATCTCCATTTTAATTAAATCACATAAAATACTGTAATGAAAAATGATTCCGAATCCGCCCGCTTTATACAAACTATATACTGGGCACCAAATCTTGTGGAGGTGGGCATCGTGACGATAGTAATCGACGACTCAGAGTTCCATTGATGTATTCGGCTTTTATATTTAATTTAAAAATCCAAATATCTCATTTAAGCAGCCGATAGCTCTTTTTCAATCTCGATTACGCAGAGATACCCAGCAATGTTTTAAATGTTGCCCATCTGTCAGTATAAAGCCACGTTCAGAATAATCATTTATTACCATCTAGACTTGTTCTCCATTCTACGAATGTGATTGTCATGTTTAAAATGCAAAATTTTGCGTCATATCGACAGACTTTATGCCAACAACAAAGGGATAGAGAGACAGTTTAAGCAGCACTGATTTTGGTGTCACTACAAAGTGACTGATTTATACGTAATCTTGTTGTGAACTGGCATTTTCATCTTGATATTATACCAATGTCTCTTTTATAGTACTTTCAAACTGACAGGAAGATTGGCCTATTTTTAGATTACCGCTAGCGCTTTATCTTTACTTCTCCATCGCTGACTCTATCAGTGTTCTCAACACTGGTTTCCTTAAAAGTACCTGAAAGTGGTCACATGGTTTAGTTCACAGAGATCATTATTCTGATCACATGATTTGGTAGACAAGGGATAAACAGCATTGCACGGGTAGCAGTCTGAGGCAGCTGCCAATGCTTAGACTTAGACAAGCTGTTTATTATAAGTATATACTAGGGCAGCCTTTAATGAGATTATGACGGTCACCATACTGCATTCTGTAATAGATAAGGAGACTTACAGTGGCGTAGTAAAACAGGCACTTGCAGGCACGGTGGTGGTCGCGGAGGGTGGGGAGGGTTGTCATGAGATTTATAACAAATAATCTCGGTCGTTGGAATTAACTGGGCATAAGCACTGGGCATGGGGCTTTTTTTTTTTTTTAAGAAGGGGATACGCACATGTCCAAATATTCCCATCCTTATCAATGCTACTGAAGACATGTAAGAGATGTTGAAACTAGGCTGAAGTCTTGGAGGCGGTCGGAGCAAAACGAGATAAGTACTATACACAGATTTTTCACTGTTGCACTGTAACCTAAGTGCAATGGCATTCACCCTATCATGATTAGTAACGGGGGATGACAGGGCTGCAGCCTTAGAACTACAATCAAAACAGACCCGTTTTTAAATTGGAATCACCGGAATTAAAAATAAAACAAAAAAACTTTTAGTGACCTAAGAAGAATCAGGTACAAAAGATAAGGAAACAGAAAAAAAGATACAGACAGAGAGAGACACAGAGAGAGAGAGAGAGAGAGAGAGAGAGAGAGAGAGAGAGNAGAGAGAGAGAGAGAGAGAGAGAGAGAGAGTGAAAGGAAAAGAGTTAGTCTGGTCTACATCGCACGGCCGATTGGGCTTAAAATAACGTCCTGATATTTGAACTGCATAGAATGACAACTAGACTTCACGAGGTCGAATTCTAAAGGACCAGTTCATATTTTCGAACTTATGAAGTATGAACGAGTCGAATTCCTTAAACGGACAAAGACATATAAGTTTACGTCGTGGATTTACCTCGTTCTGTCCCCAAAACAACTGATTCGATAAGTAGGTTACTTTGCACGTTAAGCAGTGTCAGCGTTTGTAATGAAAACGTTCGTTTAAAACTGGATTTGTGCTTTCATTATCTTAAATTCTACAGGCAACATGTTTTTCATAGTTGGATTCATTGTATTTCAGCTCTTTGTGGTATATGCATCAGGTGGTAAGTATAGAATGGACTATCTCGTGAAGGGAATATTGTTATCATCATTCTGCTCTTCTCGGAATCGTGTGCTGTTGTTGTGATTGTTGTCAAGGTCATATTTCGCTGTTGTTAATGTTGGTGTTGTTAGAATGTGTATTCTTATTGTTATTACTTATTGTTATTGCTTGCCTTGCTAATGATTAGTTTGTTGTTGTGTTTTTAACAGTGGTTATTAGTTTTGTTCAAGTTAGATTTGTTTCGGTGTGTATTCTTACTGTAAATGCTGTTCTTGAGGGTGTTGCTTGAAAGTGTATTTTTATTGTTAACAATTATTTGAGGAATATCAACATCGTTTTGCTCTCCGAGCTCGAAAGTTGAGAGCTTGTGCATTAACGATGGGATCTCTTAACGTCGTAAGAATTAACTTACATTAATACATCGGTGCTGAATAACAAGCAGTCAGCAAAATGACAAGCCGTTCAAATATGCAGATGGCAAGAGATCCCGTCGTTAATGCGCAAGATTTATAATGTTTTCAATAAACTGCTTGGTTCCCGTCCAGCCGATGAGCACTGCAGCAAACCAGCGGATATCGTCTTCTTGCTGGACGATTCCCGCAGTATCTGGTATCTCCACTTCGCCGATGAACTCAACTTTGCCCAGAGCTTGGTGGGCGAGTTCGATATCAGTGACACCACGACCAGGATCGCCGCGGCCACGTTCAGCTCGGGTGTCCGGGAGGAGTTTGCTTTTGGGCAGTACAACACTGTGTCTCAGGTACGAATACAATATTATTTTCTTATGCTATAATCAGGGGCGGATTCAAAGTTTGCGGGGCCCTGGACTCGAGAAAGATACGCAGTCCCCTTTTTTACTATGAGAAGGCCATGACTGGGGGCAAACTCTGTCATAGCAACATATTTAACAGTACAGTTAAACATCTGTCTGGCTCCTTCTCTCGCTCTCTTTCTCTCTCTCTCTCTCTCTCTTTCTTTCTTTCTTTCTTTCTTTCTTTCTATCTCTCTCTCTCTCTCTCTCTCTCACACACACACACACACACACACACACACACACACACACACTCACACACACACTCCCTCTCTCTTTTTCCTTCGTTCTTTTTTTTCTCTCCATAATTTTTTTCTCATCCTCTGGCATGAGGCCGTCCTACAAGCGCGGGGTCCTGAGTACGTGCCCATCGTACCCAGGCCTAGATCGACCACTGGCTATAAAATGGCAATATCCCCACCAATAACTGTTGAAGCATCATTGTTCACTGTTTCATGCACTGAAATAAGCCTAAAAGAAAAGTTACCTGGAAAGAGAGGGAAGAGGGGGGAAGGGAGACCCATATGGATTCATTACATGCGAATTTGATCATGTCAGATTTCCTTGTAAATCACGTTCAGTTTACGCCTTATTGCCTATCATTGACTGTTCACATTAATAAACTATCACAGGCTGGCTTACGTGTGAGAAAGTGAAGGCTGGCAATAACACAAAGCTGTGTCGTGGAAGATTTTGAAAAAACAAGACAATGAGCTGAAGATCTTGCTGCCGTGAAGAAGAAGAGGAAAAAATGAAGCAAGAAGAAGGAGTAGAAGAAGAAGAAGAAGAAAAAGAAAAGGAAAAAAGAGACAAAAAAAGAACAAGGGAAGGAGAAGGAGAAGGAGAAGGAGAAGAAAGGAGGGAGAAGAAAAGCAGGAGGAAGAACAGAAGAAGAAGAGAATAAAAGAGTGAGAGGAAGAAAAGGAAAAAAAAGAGAGGGGGGAGGAGAGAAGAAGATTACGATTATTGCTTGCTACGATTTAAGAGCGTGTAACCAACCCCTACCCCCCCCCCCC
>JAWQUT010000180.1:1215036-1227510 GCA_033807755.1 Ellobium chinense | reverse complement strand
CCTTCACATCCCTTCCTCCCACCTCCCCCTTCCCGCCAGCGCCGGGATACTTCAGCTAGTACATTTAAAACTATATCAGGAACTCATTATTTACCCCATTACACAGACTTTATAAATTAGTCCGTGTTGTCTTCCAAGGGCAATATCATATACAATTGTGATTGCACAACAGTGATATTTCGCATACATGAAGATCTTGTTCGCGGAATCCTCCACAAGTAGTTGCAGATCTAAAATCTTGAGTAAATATTATTTCCCATGGTCAGCTAAGAAATTTATTTGGAATGAGGTAACTTCTACCCATGTGTCAGGCGCTTCCTGGAGTATCACCAAATTAAGAATAAACTTTTGGCATTAGGAATCGGCCGGTCCATACTACAGCGTTGGAAACGGGCCTGCCACTCGCTCCAGCAAAACAACAAAACTATCAGTTAAATTTAATAAAATTAATATCTGGCACATGATAAGCCATTATCTAAATGAGCCTCTGTGGAAACCGCGATCCTGCTAGGTGTGAACTCCACGCAACGTATTAGATCCCGGATCATCTGCTTTATCATGCTATTGGTATAAATATAATCTAAATTCAAGCATGCACCATTTTCGCATTTTCACAGGTGAGTGATTACGTTACACTTTCTCTGTTAGTGAGCAGTTCAAAATGTTATTGGTGCACGCCATTCGAGCGCAGTTCTTTGGTAGGAGATATTATATATAATATTATAGATTCATTTTCAGCATAATACAGATCATGATACAAATAAATCATCCGTTCGGTAATCCGTTTTAGTGAAATAATGACAGGTCAACTGGAATCTCATGAATGACTACTACCATTTCATACCCAAAGTTGTAAAGACAAACTTATCATTATTCATTAACTTCAACAGGATTTTGATACGAGTTTTGCGTCACTGATCCAGCTCACCTGACTATTCAAATGAAGACTGCTCACAGGAAAATTCTCATTTATTATGTAGCTGATAAGATATATGAAACTTCCATATCGTCACGCTTATTCCACAAACGCCTGGGTCATTTTTTGATGGTTTGAGATGTTTATTTCATTATGATATTCCTCTTATTTTGTTTTTCCCATCAATGCAGATGTAGAGTTTTGATTCGATAGGTTATCTCAGTTTTACGAGATTAACCACATTTTCGTCTCATTGTTTTGCTTTGGGAGTGCTAAGTTTAGCAAAACTTCAAACATTCATTCAGGCAGATATGAAATGAGCAAGATGATATTTCATTTCACCTTCAGACTTCTGAGAAACATGGTTCTGTTAAGTAAAGGCAAAATGATTCGCAATGCAAGTTTTTTTTTTCTTTTTTTTTTAATTAAAACATTCAAACCAAATTTTCATTTACGTAGCGTGAAAGATTTTGGTACGGGCTGAAAAAAAAAAAGCATGAAGCATAAATTACAAGTTATTCATCCTTGACTACGCCTATTCATTCTCGGTGTTCACAATTCCTAAAGGAATTTACAGCGTTTTGCTGCCAGGTCGTCGAATACATTGAACGGCGAAATCTGCGAAAGTCCTTTTATCCTGTTTTTGAAACTACGTGACCGAATGGTATTGCGTCGGATTAGGTATCTGAAGGTTGTGGGTTCCATTCCCGCCACAATCTTGTTGTAGATGCCTTGGGAGAGCATTTTCCTTAGTCAATTTGTTTGTAAAAAATAACCCCGGTTGTTTGCAATGAAATACATTGTTATTGTTAGGATGCCGGTGATGAACTCCGTAAATGATGACTTCAGCGTATGCTCACCGCGAAGTTGAGAATGCCCTAGTGTGATGTGCCCTGCGACGGTAACAATTAAGTGAAGTCGCATTATAAACATCATCATTGTTATTACTATTATCGTTATTAATATCCTCCCATCTTCTCTTCTTTTTCTTTTTTTCTATTCTCAGCGAATCCCAGAGGGTCCTCAGCACACCTTTTTTTTCCAATTTCATCATTTGAAGAAAGATGGGACGTCACGTACTCGTCTTCCTGTCAGCCCTGATCTTGCTGCTTCATGGGACTTCAGCAGCCCATGTTGTAAGTTACAAAGAAACTCCTCACACAAGCTACATCTACGTGTAATCTGTATGTTGTCAAATTGAAGGGTTTCATGGCAAAACGCGTTATCCACCAATATGAATTTTTAGCTTATTCTACATACTTCATGTAGCAGTAGGAGTATTTAGTATATATGTATATTTCCATTCCATAGAAGGACATTTGATCTCTATTATTTAAGACTTAAATTTCGCCTTTCACATAAAAATATGCTTTGAATCCGGTCATTTTTGCCACAACCCCCGAATGGTGTAAAATGCGTTTTGCCATGAAGCCCTTCAATTGGACGTAACACCAACTCGTTCTTGAATAGTCTTACTCTTAACATTGTTTTAGCAATACAACCGATTCCCAACACCTGTATTTGGCTCTTAAGGCCAATAAATAAATATCAATCAAGTGTCTCGTAAAATTTTGCAAACCGACGATCCGAACTATTGAAATGAACAAATTTTATTAAAGCATACAGGGATTCTGTACATCAATATATTTTCTCAACAGTCACTAGCCTTTCAGAATTGTTAATCTGTTACAGTACCCACTGAGGATAAGAATATTCATTATTTTATTATCAAAAAATGACTTTGATGTATAAGGTCCCATTTCCTTAGAACCGCAGAACTGTTGAATGAAAATAGTAGGAAATGTTGAAGTGTTTGTTTAACACTGTAACAGTCCTGGAGATATTTCAAACAAAATAACCCACTAGTGTCCAAAATCAGAAAAAGATACAATGTAAGGCAATTGGCTGTTGACAAACGTGAGAGCCATTCTTCACAATATGGCATCAATAACACTTTAAAAAAAAATTGTCATGCCAATCACTCTGGTACCGCTTCTTTAATGAAGTTTATGTAACACTGGTGCCGCTGCCATTATGAAGAAATAGTGGGCATCATGGACGTCATCACTGGCAGTGGCGTAACTACAATGGAGCCATGGTTCCCCCTTGTTTGTATTTGAAAGAATTTCGCTGTACGCTGAAACCATATGCAAATTTGTGTGCATCCAGTGTGCACTCAAATCCCCATCCTGTGCACATTTTTTTTTGGGGGGGGGGCATTACGCCCACATCGATTTTGACCTCCATGTTTAGCGCATGACCTAATCCTGGAAATCATGCACAAACTCTACATGTAAATCGGAAAAAAATTGCGTTCTTGTCTTTACCTTCCTATTAGAGCCGGGCTGAGCGTGATGTCTCGGATATGTTGGAAAGATGTCTACAGGCTTTGAGCAGATGTAATTCGTGAGTGCTGAGATTTTTCTTTCATATCTTCTTCTCGTCCGGTCTTCGTTTTTCTTCGCGATAACTTTACAAGTGTTTTTCTTTTGTTATAATTATACTGCACGTCACTGGAAGGCGTCCGCACAAACAGAATGGCCCACCATGACGGTGGCGGTGATGATCGCGGTAGTGGTGGTGGTAATGAGGATGATGATGGTGATGGGATGATGATGATGATGATGATGATAGAGTCTTAATTCTTTACTAGATTTTTAATAAATTCCTTGAATTAAGATTGAGCTTTTAATTTTTCTCAATTTCAAATGATGATGATAAGGATGATGATGATTAAAGAAATTGGTGTATAAAAAGGATAGTACAAAAGAAATTGGTGTATTCTTGTTTAGTCCTGATCAGCTGTTCACCTTCATTGTTTGTGTTCGCCTTTGTTCCGTTCGATGTTGAATATTTGTGTCCTTTCAAGTTTTTAACTTCCATGACTATTGCTCACGGTCCCCCCTCCTTTCAGAAAATATAAATTTGAAAATGTGTTATGGCATCAGGTATCATTCATGAAGTGAAAAAAGTTTTTACATAGGGCCGTAACAAGAAATCATCCACAAACTTAATTGTAAAAGTGTGCTCTATTGTTCATACCTACTTGCAATAATTACTCCTGATTCCGCTTAATTGCAACTTCCCTGGAGCATGGAAAATTCACAATTGAAAGAAGATGCAATTATCCAGTAACTTGTACAGTAATCATAATATTCTGTTCTCTCAAAACTGCTTTGATTTTAATTTCAGAATTTGCATTAAGCAGCATTAGATTAAGTGACGTTGACCATACTAAACTCATGACTAATGTGCCCACAGGGTGATCAGATGGGGCGTAGATGTTTTCCTGCCCAAACTAGGGATCAACCTCGACGTAGAGCCCTGTGATCCCTACTGCAAAAGCATTGGAAGAGATGGCGGCAACTGCGTGGTTGGTGCTTCAGAATGTCCGGAAATTTCCGAAACTAGAAAAGTGTGCGTGTGCTATGGTTAGCACATTATTATGACAAAGCACTAGTTTTACGAAAACCAGGAAAGAGATATTGGATGGACGGCATACCTGAAAATTGATAACAGTCACTTTGTTTAAAAATTATGAAAATTTGAATTGTATCGATGTTTCTCAAACTCAAATACCAGACGCAATAAAATACCGCCTGACTACATAAACTACCGTATCTCTTTGTCTACCTGCCGGTCTATCGATCTGATGGTCGCTCTGTCTGCCTGCCTGTCTGCTTCTCTACCTGCTTGTCTGTCTGTCTGTCTGCCTGCCTGTCTGCTTCTCTGTCTGTCTGTCTGTCTGTCTGTCTGTCTGTCTGTCTGTCTGTCCTGTCTGTCTGTCTGTCTGTCTGTCTGTCTGTCTGTCTGTCTGTCTGTCTGTCTAAATGAACTAAACTGCACACGAAACGGTGCAAAAAAAGTGAAATGTCTACATAGGACAGAGAGTTCCGATGCGCATGAGTGCACGAAACAAGGCATACAGAAAGAGCAAGAAAACTGAGGGTGGATGTGCAAAATGTTAGAATAGTTTAATACATGAATTCCAAAGTGAACGTCCCAAGCCATCAATATCAGCATAAACGTTTCTGCGGTTACTTCTATGACGATTTGACCTATGCAGGCTTAAACATATTTCCTGTTGGGATGTTGATGTGTTTATCCACCTGTTCGATTGTCTGTCCCTTTTTTCTGAGTGTCTGTCCGTGTTTTGATTGTCTTCCCATTTGTCTGGCTGTACGTATATTTATCTGCTCATGTGCTGTCCAATGGTTCATAGTTTGTAACATTGTTACATTGAAATAAACCAGTGTGTCTGTGAATATGTGGATATCCAAAATATACTGCCTGGCCTTCCTGCTATTTTATTTTGTGATCTTGGGCTCAAGGGCTACTTCTGTGCCTGATTCTGAGAAGCTTGCAGGAAAAGTGGGTCGTTGGCGAGTAGATTTAATGCAGTCACTTCAAAAAACCAATCTTATAATTGAATGTAGTATAATAATAGTACTTTGTATTTCAGTGGTGTCCAGGTTAGTTGTTTAATGTAAAATATCAATGATATGAGTCCATGGAAGATTTTAGATTCTTTTTTATGCAGCTTAAGAAACAAAAATCATTGAATGCTTATAAGGAATACTGGGGCAAATTTTGTTTACGCATCAAAATCAGGTTAGACAGGAGTCCGTGCAAAATACTGGGCTAGTCTAGTAGTTTACAGGCCTGGAATGAAGTTTACTCCTATCTGGGCTATATTAGCCTTTCGAGCTGCCCTCTGAACCCAAAGTTTTAACTTCCATCCAAACCCATATCAGTTCATTGTGTGACCCAAATTTTAAAACTGACCCAACCCTAGCAAGCCTGCTGAAATTTTGAGCTTGGCTGCTATTTGTAAACACACCCTGTCTTTTTCACTGGTCAAGGCCGAAACCCTTCTTTTTCCGCCCGAGCCCACTCTTGACTTGACAGCTCCAGCCCAGAGTTAAACAGTGGTTGGCAAAATAAAGAAAAATGGACAGAGTTTACCATTACATCAAAATTTGCCCCATGGAGCCCTTATAAGCAGGACATGCCGAAAGGGGGAAAAGGGGAGGTCAAAAATAACCTCTAAGCTAGAGGACCCAATCGTGAAGGTAGAATTACAGACCTGTAAACAGTTCATCCAGTGCACTAATGTTAAGATTGAATTTAACACTCCACTCAGTTTGATAACTAACAAAGGCACAACGTTTGCTCAAAGTAAGCTCTGAGGTCTTTATTAAATTATAATATGACTGCATCAATATCCAGATCTGATAAAACCAACACCCACTGATCCACTACATCAACTGAAAAAGGCGAATCAAAGCTTCATTTTCCAGCTGAGGACAGGCCATGCACCAGTCAATATACACCTGAATCGAATCAACCCAACCCAATGCACGAACCAAATTGTCGGCAATAGAACCATCACATGGTCAGTTGAACACCTTTTGCTCCACAGCCAGTGTCTGAGTCACCTGCGACGCCGGTTCCTTCCACAACCCCTAGCCATCGACAAGACACTATACACAACAACAACCCGTAGGTTAGGGCCATTAGAGTGTTTCTAAAGTGCACAGTGAACTGCAGTGTGTAAGATGTGTGAGCAGTGAAGGGTGAAGACGAGAGCGTGGCAGAGTGAGTGACTGGGGCGGCGCATGTATCCTGTAATATGTGTGAGAGTGTGTGAGTCTGTGTCTATTAATCTATATTAATAAAACGCTTCAGCCAAATTTGTGTCACAGATTTCTTGAGAACTACGTAACGTAAAAACATGCGGTTTTCACCTAAATTCGTAGAAAAATACACGAGAGGTAACTATACACATTAGTCCTCTTTATTTTATTTACCCTTTTTTTAAAAAAAAGAATGTGTATAGCAACGAAATACAATCTCCGATAGATCTTTTCAATCCGCCCGATTCGCCAATCGTCCAACTTTTTCATGGAGTCTAATGCATTCGTCTACGATGCCTTTCGGTGCGCTGGGTATTCTTTCGCCGCTGCTGCGTTGCCTGTCTGCCCATTTGTAAAATGGGGTGTTAGTCTTGTGTATGTATAATTGTATGCATCACTGTAACAAAGAAAAATTTCCCCACGGGGATAAATAAAGTATCTTATCTTATCTTATCTTATCTTATCTTATCTTATCTTATCTTATCTTACAACAAAATTCAGGAAGACATGCGGTTTGGTCCGAGAGGCAATGGGCTGTCAAGAGCAAATTGCTCACAGCTAAAGAGACTACATCATCATCATCATAATCATCATCCAAATCTGACACAGTTGTAGACAAACTCTTGAGGGTATTCATCGGATAGTGGAGTGCGTGAATCTCCAGATAACAATTAAGTCATCATGTAACATTAAACACTTTCACAGTTACCAGACTTGCTTGTCTTCAGTCAATGATAAAGCTCCAGATTACAACTGCCAGATCGAAGACCATATTATGCAATTATATCCCCACGTAATTATCATGATAAACTAACATTAATAACTACACAGTGTTTATCTGGAGCTCCCAGCATAGTGTGTTAGTTTTGGGTAGATGGCGAGCATAAACTGGACAGAGGGGAAATACTTTAATTATCTTTTCCAGGATGAAGAACCGTAGTTTGATGAACGAGGAGCGGCTATTTCAAACACGGATTAGGCAGGTAAAATCGACTGCGGAGAGAAGAACGGAGAGTGTGGAATCAGCATGTGATGGGAAAAGTCAGCCTTCACATGCTGTTATGCTGTGATGGATGGCGTGGACTGAGGTTGCCCACCTTGCCATGATCTCGACCTCGAAACTAAGTTGTAAACCACGCATGTTAATGGTGACCTGCCAGGCTGGTGGATAGCATACCCTCATTCCTGTGGGGTTAATTGGGATGGGAAGTGGGAGGTAACAGGGCCTGGGGAAAGCTCACTGCAATATAATCCACTGTCATGTCTAGTGTGAGTAGTGAGCACTGATGAAATCAGTGAGAAAATCATTAGCATTATGCTAGTGCCGCGATATGGAGCCTAAAATAATTGTCTCATCATGGCCTTGAATGCTCGTAGTACTAATTATCACAGAAGGAGTCAATGCATTTTCCCGTAAACATTTTTGATTATGATCTAACATTACAGCCAGTCAAAAGCTGTTATGTTAATAAGTTAATCCGTGAAACGAGCCATTAATTCTCTGTTTGAAGAGATATTTATCGATAATAGAGGACTGCGTTTTTTTTGCACACAGCACTAGTTCAACCCGGAACTCCGGCAAATTTCATACGGACGAGACTATACTGGGGACACCCTTGTCTAGAGCCAGGTTTAGAATTAGGGGCAAGGGTGGGGCAAGGAATAAAAGGAACAGTCTCTAGACATTATTACTGTCAAGGAACTCTTTCATGTATGTTGTCTCTTATCTATTCCTTCCTCTTATCTTAAACTAAACTCTAAACTGCACATGCAGGAAACTCGACAGTTAGATGTACACAATGTCAGACAACCTAAATATGCTTTAAGTTAAGGTCTAGGTTTATGCAGATTTAAGAGCAATACCATGGGATTCTGCCAACGGCTTATGCTAATGGTTAGAGACAGGGGTCGAATTCCGGAAGTCCGGCAAATTTCAAAAACAAAGTCGAGAACATAACTTTAACAAGTTTAACAAGCAAGCTGACACTTCCTTCCCATCTCCCTCCCCCCAACCCTACACACACACACACACACACACACACACACACACACACACACACACACACACACATACACACACATGCATACACACACGCCAAACAAATTAATTATGTGTCTTGACTGACAGAAAGAATAGCATGCCATGTGCATATGCAAGTTATGAAGTAAAATGACACTATGTCCTGGTGTGTCGGGTATGAAATACATGGACTTTACGGCATAAATATAGAATGTGCACCATAACTGGCAACAATAATCTTCAAGGACTTGGACCATCAGCGGTGAAACCTATCATCTCCCTACTCTCATTATTATGCTCATCCTGCATGAGAATTGTAAGGTTCAATAAAGAAGTGTCCCTGAAAGTGCCATTGGTGTATTACTCTATTTCTTCATGCTTCTACAAAAGAGCCTTATGTCATTTCACACTATTATTACCTCAGCAGACCTCTAGAACTTTCTCATTTCCCTGGAGAATGTACAGTGCCGCTGCTATACACAGGCACTGATCAGTAGCATTCTGACATCTTTCACTGTCTTTAGGCAAGTACCCATTTTACAGAGGAGTGGACTGAGGAATAACATGCTTTCCCATGGCACATACAACATGACCAATAATCTTGAGATCTTGAGTCCAACACCACAACCATTCGGCCACGCTGCTCTTCGATGTTAACACACACTGATCAAACGCGTGCTCAAATGAAGGTGTAAATTTCCAGCTCACTTCATTGTCTCTTAGCTGCCACCTCTCTCGGGTTGTGCCTTTCATGAGTCTAAAGATCTGAAAACAAATTTGCTGTTGGTTAGCGTTGTTGATTTTGCTGTCGTCGTCGTCGTCGTCGTTGTTTATGTTGTTGTTTGTTATTCATAAACTGTAACTTCAACAACAACAACAACAACNGTTGTTGTTGTTGTTGTTGTTGTTGTTGTTGTTGTTGTTGTTGTTGTTGTTGTTGTTGTTGAAGTTACAGTTTATGAATAACAGCCTTTGAACAGAAGAATTCTAGAAATTGCCATCCAGGGACAAGCAACGACGATGAGCAGCGGAAGAAGGCGATCGGAATCTGCTGTGTTCAATGGTCTTGGTGGAAGCTATAGAGGCATTGAACATGGTATACTTATGCATTACAGTTCTCCACACAGATCAATTTCGCAATTAAAAAAAAGACCTGAGAGGTTATCCCTTCTCCCTCTTTCTCCTCAACTATGAAAGACGAGTTACTCGCAGGGCAAAGAACGTTACATTTACCGCCTCTGACAGCTTTCGAATCAAAACTTCAATCCAAGCTACTAAAAATCAGTTTTCAAAATGTGATAGTTCGTCATACAGGCAAAAAAAAAAAATGTGTATTTCTGTCTGTCACGTAGCCGTCTCTGCGCTTTTTAAAAGATTTTTATTGGCCTTTGTACATTGGACAGACATAGGTCAGAGGCCCATCCCATGTCTGTCCTTACAAATAACAATCGAATAACTCGCGTATGGACATAAATATACAAATGAGCTTTCATCACTCTTCCAGTCATGACACTCAAGAATAATCTGCTTCTATGTCAGGAAGCATCATTCGCTCGAAAATTATGTCTTTTAAACTTACTACGCCTCTGAATATTCCATTCAGTTATTTTGTTGGTTTTTTTTTCTTATTCCATGGGGTTTTTAGTCTATATTGCACTCTAGGAGACATAATTATTCACTATTTTCAAAACACAGCAACACACACACTAAACTGATCCTCCGTGTTATAACTTTTCACAGTCAGAACTGTAAGACTACTCATTTACCAACGTTACAGCTGAAGTTGATAGAGAATTGTCCTTGTGATACTGATTAGTGATAGACGGTCTTTGTCGCAGAGAATCATGGGATCTGTCACTACACTCTTGATGACAGCAATGTTGTTTCTTCACGTGACGTCAGCTGCTGTTGTCAACTCTCAGACTGTTCTTGTAAGCTAACCTTAGTAGCCTGACTTGTCAGACCCCCCNCCCCCCCCCCCCCCCCCAAAAAAAAAGCAACCCAATTTCGAAGCCTTTAATCAATATATGCACTTTTTACATGTATTTTTACCAATCCGTTTGGAGAAAACAAACCCATTTTGAAGTAATACAAAATTAATGATCGAACACGTACCGTTAATCCACTTGTTTCGCTAATGGAAGAGAAATGCGTTATTTTCATTTCTGTCCATGGAGTTATAAATTAATGCTATAACGCGCTTAGTTAATCAATAAGACGTAGCCTTTAAAATCCAAAATTTGCACTAGCCTCAAAATATTTCATCAGGAGCGCTAAGTGGATTTTCCGGTTTCTGGCACTTATTCTTTTTTTTTCTTTTTTAGGCCCTGTAAACAAAATATTCTACAAATTTTACTCCCTACTATGATTTCCAAATATTTTTCCACGGGCTTAAAGTGCGACTAAAGTACTTTTATGGGTAGTGCACAGAATCCTGTGAAATTACTATTTTAACATGCATCAGTGATTCAAACTTCCCACTGACCTTCTCAAATCCATCAAATCTAACGCGTTTCGAAGAAATCACAAAGAATAACACATGCCCATGCCCTACTGTGTTAGCGTTACCGCTGCTCGCCTCGCCAGAAATACGTGACGTCACCAACACTGTGTACACGCCTNCGTTAATCCACTTGTTTCGCTAATGGAAGAGAAATGCGTTATTTTCATTTCTGTCCATGGAGTTATAAATTAATGCTATAACGCGCTTAGTTAATCAATAAGACGTAGCCTTTAAAATCCAAAATTTGCACTAGCCTCAAAATATTTCATCAGGAGCGCTAAGTGGATTTTCCGGTTTCTGGCACTTATTCTTTTTTTTTTTCTCTTTTAGGCCCTGTAAACAAAATATTCTACAAATTTTACTCCCTACTATGATTTCCAAATATTTTTCCACGGGCTTAAAGTACTCCTTTTGCCCCATCTTTCAAGGGGAAGAAAAAGAGGGGCTAACACCCCAGATTTTTCACACTTTTTTTTCAGAAATTTATAGTCACCTAGCCTTCTGATTTGGGTCTCAATTCCTCATTCTCTATGTCTTAACACACGGTTTCGAGCGCGTGCTAATACGTGGGCTTAACACACTTTATTTTCATATCCATAAGGCTCAAATTGTACCTGAAACTTTAAATCAGATGCTTTTTCTAGATCACAGGTCTTTTTACTATATTTCTACACACTGACATTGGCTGGCAAGACCTCCAAGAGGGGGACTGTATGTATTAGCGGATTAATAACATTCTACACAAACAGTGATTTGACCTATTAATAGGTGCCTGGGGTCTGCCCTGGATTAGCTCGGCGTTCTCGCTTAACTTGATTTCTAAAACTACATTACAAATGTGTATGCTCTTTTTTTTTTTTTTGTCATTTCATCAGAGTCGAACATTCTTTGAGCAGATGCAAGTGAGTAGTCTATTTGTATATTATCATGTATTAGGGGTGCCCCTGCTTAGCAGCTGACCCAGCGGACCAAATTTTGACCCGCCCAAGGTGCAAAGCACGACCCGACCGTGAAGTCAACAGAAACTCCAGACCGCAGAGTGCTTTGTATTGTTCAGTGTCATGTATTCTTAGTGTTGTCTGGAACTGACCGCAGTTGGCCAACAGGTGGTCAATACTATCGTACGTGCTCTTGAAGCCAGACAGTGGTGTTTGCACAGAAGTGCTAAATGTAAATTTCTCCCTGTGTTTGTTCGAGAGACAAATTGTCACTATGGGTCACTTTGATGGCCAGTCATTTTGATGGTATAAATCTTAAAATTGAGCTTGGTAGATTGCGGAAGCAGATTTAACAGCCATGTTTTACGCATGGCTCTCACAACAAAACTAGATTACAAACTGATCTGGGATGTTTTCTCCAGCTGCCAACCATGCAGTGGAAAAGAAGGGGGAAAAGGGGG
>JAWQUT010000180.1:1205564-1211297 GCA_033807755.1 Ellobium chinense | reverse complement strand
ATATAAAGAGTGTCATGGAACTTCTAACCAAAAGAAACTGAATGATGAGAAATGGAATGGATGGCTATTTTGCCGAAACGAGAACATCTCCGCAAGACAACATAAGAAGTGCAGAAATGAATCTCAGACTTCAAATTCAGTTACAGAAACAAGAAAAAAAATGTCAATATCTAGACCAATAATCTGTGGTCAGGCCCACGACCCTTGGATCAATTCTCTAAAATTTTTGCATTTTTCTAAAACTTCAGCACTTATAACCCCGATGATGATTTTGCCAGTTCTAAAGCCACGTACTCATGTACACTTTGGTGGAATAAGGAGAAGGGAATGAAGTGTCTTTCCCAAGGACACAACAGCGCAAAATTAACTACTTATTATAGTTTTGTCTGAATATTTCACATAACACGTCACCAATCTGAACAAAGAAAACGTGGATTAGTTGGCTTACAGAAACAATTTGCAACATGGTGGTACATCGGACTTTGTGATTTACCTGTGGCGTTATCAGTACAACATGGCCATCATGCTAACTCGTGGATAATTAGATTTACTTTATTTTCCATCAACCAAAACATTATTTCAGATTTCGAATGTGCTGAAGCACACACCAGGGCGAGGGCCGCTATGCACCAAATTGCATATATTATATATTAAATGAGATGTTGATCTACCTTATGTGTAGTGAAGCCTTGATATTAATTACTCATTAATAACCCTGTTATTAAGTATCAATTTCCCACGAACGGATTCGTTATTATTCTATCGTATCATTACTGAGGCTGACCTCGATAATAAGTATACCTCAATAATAAGTGTATATACTTTCCA
Organism: Ellobium chinense; assembly: GCA_033807755.1. Classification (NCBI taxonomy): domain Eukaryota; kingdom Metazoa; phylum Mollusca; class Gastropoda; order Ellobiida; family Ellobiidae; genus Ellobium; species Ellobium chinense. Next base: position 1,210,469 of record JAWQUT010000180.1, on the reverse strand, counting down.
TGTACCAAAAACATACTTTATATCGAGATTCTTCTATATTTTATATGACAGGGCTCTGCTGTGAAGCAACCTAGGCTCCTGTGATCCTCCTTGACTTGACATTTGTCATTGAATGGAGCTGAATCAGAATTGAATATAGGCACTTCAAGAGACCCTCATTCTGGTGCAATACTTTAAAATTTGTACAAGAAACGATAAACTATTCTTGTTTTACCCCTTTTAATGAAAGATTTTGACAAAAACTAATACAGACATTGCAAGCCTGCATGTGGACATTGTGATCCCCAGTGTCTCAGCCAAGTTTTCGCTAACATTTATGTCATAATTGGCCGGTGCGGAACCACAAATTACAAATTCTAAAATGGATTTATAGCTCTTCCTGTCTATATTTGTAAGAATCTCGATGCACACTGCAAACGTGCAGTTTCGTGAGCACTCTGACATTCTTCACGTGCACAGTGCTTGACAGTTTTTGATCCTCTAACTTGACCCCTCCGTCCACGACCCATAATGTGACGCATCAACTTTTCGTTCCTCACCATGTTCCTCACTTATCACGTGGGGGTTACCCCCCAAAAAATGATGCATATAATTTCCATTATGGACGACAAAATATAAAGACATTTCCCATTGCCAGCCAAGTTGGAATGGGGTTATTTCTAGCCAGTTTTTAGGCGTTTCCTGGAGTATAACGAAATTAATAACAAACCTCTGACATTATAGTCGGCCGGTCCTTATCACAGCGTTGGACACGGGCCTGACAGCAGCTCCAGCAAAACAGCAAAACTGTCAATTAAAGTAATAAATATCTGGTACATGATAAACCATTATCTAAATGAATCTCAGCGAAAACTGCGCTCCTGCAAGGTGTGAACTCCATGCAACGTGTTTGATCCCGGATCATGCTTTTAGTATAAATATAATCTAAATTCATACACCGTTAAAGCATCGTCACAGATATGTACATTACGTTACTCTTTTCTTGTTAATGCGCACTTGAAATCTCAATGACTGCTATAAGGGCAATATCATGGGACTCTCCCATAAGCCTATACTAATGGTTAGGGACAGGGGTCGAATCCCATAGGTCCGGTTAATTTCGAAAACAAGAGTCGAAAAGCTGACACTTTTCTGAAAACAAACTTTGTTAATGTATGTTAATGTTGGTTATTGTTGTTGAGTTTGTTGTTGTTGTTTCTGCTGCTGCTGTTGTTGTTCTTGTTTTGTTGGTTACTGTTGATGAGTTGTTTGTTTGTTTGTTGTTGTTGTTGTTGTTGTTGTTGTTGTTGTTGTTGTTGTTGTTGTGTTGTTGTTGTTGTTGTTCTTGTTGTTGTTGTTGTTGTTGTTGTTGTTCTTGTTGTTGTTACAGAATATGAATGACAATCTGTGAGTAGAAAAAAAAAACATTCTTCTAAAACTTGCCACCTGCTTAACTCTAAGGACAAGCAACAACAACTGGCAGCGGAAGGAAAGATAAACTGACAAACAGGGCGATCGGAACCTGCTGTGTCCACTGATCTGTTGGAAATGATAGATGCACAGAACAAGGCAAACTTATCACTGCAGTTCTCCACATATATCAATTTTGTCCCAAAACAACAACTGAAAGATCATTCCACCCCCCTCTCTCCCCAACGTATGAAAAGGCGAGTTACTTGCAGAGCAAAGAAAACTATTTTTATCACCTCTGACAGATTTTGGGTCAAATCTTCATTCCTGTCTACTGAAAATCGGTTTTCAAAATTTCATAGTTCTTCATACAGACAAAAATGTATAATCAGTAAATCACTGTGTGCCACATAGCCCTCTCTGTGCTTATTTTTTTAGATTTTTATTCTTCTTTGTTTACTGAACACAGAACAGACATAGGCCGGAGGTCCATCTCATGTGTGTCCTTCCAAACAACAATAGAATAACCCCTGTATAGACACATATATCCATCTGAGCTTTCACCACCCTTGTAGTCATGGCCTTTGCGAATGATCTACATTTATTTCAGTCAGCATCTCTCACTCAAAGACATGAAGACATATGTTTGACTACGCTTCTTAATATTTTATGTTGGTTTTTTTTTGTTTTTTTTTCATTTACGCTCTACGAGTATTCAAAACACAGCAACACATACACACCAAACTGATCCATCTTGTATTTAACTTCTCACAATCAGAGTTGTCAGACTACTCATCTACGAACGTCACAGCTGCAGTTGAATACTTTAATACGAAAAAAACAAACCCCAAAAACATGATATTGCTTAAGTGATCTCAATCAGTCCTGAGTTATATCCAGTGGGTAACACAAACTTATTTTAATATTTTTTCCAGTGCGTGTTTTTTATATCTATTGTGCTACACAGCTTCCGAGTGGGAAATACTTTTATCTATTACTCCCACAAAAGCAAGTCAAGAGTTGAATATAAGTGACCTTTTCCATCTCATAATGTGTAACCACAGAATTTCCAATATCCTCAACCCTACTCGGTAATCAGAACTGTGTACTTAACATCAGATCCAGATTACGGCGCCGGTATAATCATCACTTTCGTCACTAGTCTAGTCAGAAGCCCCCATTTCGAAGCCTTTAATCAATATATTATGTACATTTTACACATATTTTTATCAGCCCTATTAGAGAAAACAAACTATCCCTAGAAACTCCCTGGCATGTTAACACAGGCTAGGATGAATCGTTCACAAGCCCCGCTGTCTTAGCAGTTTCATAATGTGCATATTGTCCACTCTGAGCATAAACTCACTCTTTGGCAAAATAGAAACACCGCAGTACAACTGCCCATCATCTCTGGCTTTAGTGAAGAACACCTGTCTTCACCAGTTTAGTATGACATTTACCCTTTGAAATGATGCGAATAATCGAACACGTGTCTCGGATCTACTTGTTTCATTTATGAATGAAAAGTGCAATATTTTCATACTTCACCCGGAAAGCGCTTAGTTAATCAATGAGACGTAGCCATTAAAATCCAAGATTTTTATTAGTCTAGCCTTGAACTCGAACTACTTTATTGTGAGCGCTGGATGGATTTTCCTATTACTGGAACCTCGTGTTCTTTATTCTCTCGGCCCTAACAACTAAATGCTTTCTTCTACAAATTCTATTAAGATTTCGGAATATTTTTTCCCATAAACGTTAAAGTACTTCTTTTGCCCCATCTTTAAAGGGGGAGAAAAAGGTATGTCAACACCCCAAATTTTTCATAAGTCTTTTTCAGAAATAGTCACCTGGCTTTCTGATTTGGTTCTCAATTTCTCAATCTCTATGGATTAGACACAGTTTCGACCCTGTGCTGATACATGGGCAGAACACACTTTATTTTCACATCTATAAAAGGCTGAAACTCTACCTGAAACTTTAAATTAGGCGATTAATCTAAATCACAGGTCTTTTTACATATTTCTACACCCAGACATCGGCTAGCAGGGCCTCCCAAAAGGGGAACTGTATGTATTAGCGGATTAATAACATTCTACACAAACAGTGATTTGACCTATTAATTATAGGTGCCTGAAGTCTTTCCTGGATTTAGTTCGACTCTCTCGCTTAACTTGATTTTTAAAACTACATTACGAATGTGTATCTTTTTTTTTTTTTTNATTTTTTTTTTTTTTTTTTTGTCATCTCATCAGAGTCGAGCTGAACGTTCCTGGTGGGAAAGATGCATACAAGCTTTGAGCAGATGCAAGTGAGTAGTCTATTTGTACACTGTCATGTACTCGTATTAGGGGTGCTTCTGCTTAGCAGCTGGACCGGGAGCCAAATTTTGACCCGCCCAAAATGCAAAGCACGACCCGTGATGTAGACTGGTGGAAAGGTAGGGAGGGTGCAGACGAGGCGGGGTGACTTCCTCCACGTGCCAGTAAACTCCGGTAGCAGTAGGTAATTCCACACAGGCCGAACAAAGTGCAGTTCTTGGTGAGACGAAGAAAGGAGTTGGCTGTCTTGACAACAGTTTGTTGAACCTTCAAACGATACTCACTAGAAAAGGTCGTCGCCCTCTGGGGCTATCGATTTTGAGGTTTATATGCTTTATCCCTTCTTTGTCTCGTTGTTCAGCACAGTAAGGGACACCACTCCAGAAATTCCCCGGCACTAGTTCAAATAGTTCAATTCAGTCAGGTCTCACCGTCCGACACGTGAGGTCAACAGAACCTCCTGTTTGCAGAGTGCTTTGTATTGTTCGGTGTCATGTATCCTCAATATTGTAAGAAACTGATCGCAGCTGACCACAAGTGGTCAGTACTATCACGTATGTGCTCTTGAAACCAGTCAGTGGTGCTTGCACATAAGTGCTAGACTTCTCTTTGTGTTGGTCGCGAGACAAATTATTGTCACCAAACATCACTTTGATGGTCATTCACATTGACGCTTCAAAAAGCGGATTCAGATTTAACACCCCAAACTTTTAACGAACCGTTAAATACAGACCTTTACCCAATTATGCCGAGCTCCTTATTTTCAGGACCCTTAATTTTTAATTAAGAACTAGATCTAGTCTATAATGAAGAATCATGCAGCCCTTACAAGATAACTAAATCACAAACTGGCCTCCTTTCTAAAATTTAAAAGGTTGAGCGCCCCCGATCAATTTGACCTTTCTGTTTCTTCCTCTGTGAGGAGGTTCGTCCAGTTTTTGCTTACTCCATTTTTTGTTCATATAAGAATGACCTCAAATTCATCGAGAACTGTTACATTGTTAGTTGTCATGAGTGCATGACATGGATAAGCAAAGGGGAGTGTGAGCAGTCGGGAAGTGTTATAGGGTCACGGGTGTACGCTAGACTCGCAAGTGGAAGATAGGGACCAATATTCAGGCAGTAGGTATATAAGAATTAAATTGTTGTGAAGTTAGCGTCCCGGTGGTGTAGTAGTAGCACGTTCAGACTTGCA
>JAWQUT010000180.1:1190564-1200564 GCA_033807755.1 Ellobium chinense | reverse complement strand
TAAACTACACTTTCGGTAGAACTAAATTAGTGTGAAAAAGATAATTTGAGCGCAATTACGTCAATAAAACATACAACTGGCATAATATCGATTCGTCTGTCCATTTTAATCGTCATTCGGGTACTTCAGAGACGGCCATATTTAGACAATTATGAATAGCAGTGAAAAATACAATATCGATATTTTATCGTTTTACACATTTAATGACGCACCTACACTCAAATGATCCGTTCCAATTAACCTATTTTTTTTCTTGTATTATACTCTCAGAAAGTACACCAATATCTTTTCTTCACTGCCAATAAATTGTCAATACGATGTTGGTCCCACTGATCTGGGTCGGTGTGGATTCTAGCACTATTTTTATAATCTGCAGACCGAAGTTTTACATGACGTGCCCCTTTTTGCTAGACCCAAATTAATGATATTATAGCCACTCCCAACGTAGCCCACGGAACAGTTATTAGTCCATAGGAAGGAGTTGAAAACCTAGAAGCTGGAATTTTTATTATTATTATTATTAAAAGACCGTATATCCACATCAGAATAGAGTATGATCTCTGCAAATAAAGCTCAAGAGGTGGGAACTAAAATGGTAGCGAGCTTTAAAGAATTGTACAAAAGTTGTTATTTTACCTCAGAAAAAGTGCGAAATCCTGATACGCTTTTTAAAGTGGTGTCTGCTGTGACCCCTCTAGCCACACCACACGAAATCCAGGCAGCTCAAGGGTCAAAAAGAGTGAAAGATAGCATTAAAACTTAATTGTGCTTCCGTGTAGTGGCTGCTTTGGGTGAGGGGTGGGGAGGGGAAAGGGAGGAGAAGGAACTAGAGGTTTTAAAAATGGAACTTTATTAAATAAGACGCATTGTCCATGCATATTTCATTCACTGTTCATCTCAGCAATAGTCTAAGCATCGGCTATTGACCGTGGCGCCTTTAGAATTCGAACATGTGAAACTTCCCCTTGGGGTGATCTGTCTATACCTATGGTCGATTTTAAGGACTTTCCACCTCTCTCCCCTGCCCCAGCCTCTCCGCTCCCCAACGCAATCTTTCCTGTAAACTTTTCTTAAATTCAGCGTAGATCTATGTTTTTGTTTTCCCTGTCTCTTTGCTTATCTGATTCCCAGCTCTTTCCCTATCTGGAAACGCGTAGCCATACAACGACCTAAAACTCTTTATCTCGTGTTCGCTGTTCTTATGAGGCTGGCAAACTCCTCCATCGGCCCTTTCCCTTGATTTATAAACAATCCCATAAAAAGTTCAAATCAATGAATCAATATAGTACTAATTGGACCTGTAATTTCTCCCAGTGGGTGAGCTACACAGAACTCTCTTTGTGATTATTCATCGATTAATTATATGTATAATATGATATCATAGACTGCAGAAAACCTGTATGCCATGCCTGATTTCAGCGGTTTTCGTTCCACCTTTGAAAGAAACCAATACTATTTCTGTAACGCCACGAATTTTGAACCGCACTATAAAAGGCTTTTTTGGCTTCCTATTGCACTTGATGTTGTAATGAGCTTAACTCTATGAATATTCCATTAGCAAAAGTAGAGATGACCTTCCTGGTCATTTTAAATATAACATCCTGCTAGAACATATCCAAATTTTCATGAGTATGCTAGTATGAGTTATGACGCACGCACGCACGTACGCACGCACAGCTGGACGGCGGACGGACGGACGGACGGACGGACGGATGGATGGATAGATGGAAGGATGGATGGAACACATGAGCTGTCAAACCAGATCATGAAACTGTCGAGTACAGACGAGGACATGCTGACGAGGGCATGAATTATTGTCTAGTCACACGATACACTACTTCATCTTGACATATCCGCCATAACTGTCTGACGTTAGTACGTCACCATCTCGCCGTTACAAATTTAAATTTTTATTTGAGCCAAGTAATCTCGTTCGGATCTGGCTGCGGGCAAACGATAAACTACTGGCTTGCTAAATTGGGAAAATAAACAAAAAAAAAATAGCGTAAAAGTGGGAAAACGGTAAGGAGCCAATATATTGGCCTCGGAAGGCCACTGATAGGAAGCTAGCATATTAGCTGTAGCTCCATAATGAAGTCGGCCTTGGCATTTAAAGAAGTCGGAATAAGAGCCATGTGTAACTATTCTGCACTGATTACATAGTTTATTGTCTCTGTACCGCATCCTGGTCAGCAAATATTAGTGGCATAATAATAACAATAATAATAATAATACAAAACAATGATGATAACTATTCTTTTCACAACATGAATGTAGTCACATGCGTGACATGCAGACACCCTAAACTTCATAATAAAAACGAACTTCATGCTCACCGCGGGGTACAATCACAGAGGAGAAAAAAACAACAAACAGATAAACAAATTCCGATTGCCGGGATCGAATTCCGGTCCTGGAATTTCAAGTCCATCACTCTGAACAACAGTGCCATGTAACCACTGAAGTTTCGTGACCCTCGCAATGTATTGTGCAATCAGTTGACTCTCAAACTGACTATGATTTCGGGCTTAAGGGCTTCATTTAGCCTATAATGTGTAGGTCCTATTCTCTTTCCATTTCTTTTCCTCCTACAAGCAAAGAAAACGACACCTTCGCCTACTGGTTGGCAGGGAACAGGAACAAATATAGCTCCTGCTTGGTGGATGTCCTAAGATAGACTACGAGTAAGTGCAAAAATTGATGACGTCAAAAACATGTCGGTTATAAGCGAGTNATAAGGGTAGGCCTACTAATACTATAGGCAGCCAAGCAGCCGCCCGCTCGTATCTTGCCCTAAGTCGTCCGCCATGTTAGTTGCACGCCCGCGGTGAGTGCGAAGAGGGGTGTACGCACTCCAGTGTTCTTTATAGCTCCATGGTGTAGATATTTCACCGAATTGTATGAAGGGTATTACAGTAACTTCCGGCCTTTTTGGTGCACAATAATGGGGATATGTATAGAGGTGTCTGAGACAGCATGTGATAAGGATTAAAGATTAAGAATGACTTCGAGAGGTCTAAAACTCCAGCCGATACTAAATATAAACATGAGAGCATGTGAGTACAATACAATATTAACAAATAAATGACACGTCACGGCATGTCAGTATTCTAGTTCGTCTTATTATTAAGAATTAAAGTCGGCTCAGTATCTGCAATCCATTATCACAGCTAATGCCTTTTCTTTCATATGACAGAATACTGTGCTTTCTATATGAAGTCACTCGATAATCACTACTCTCTTTAATCTTTCATCTTTGTTTTTCTTCTCAAGAGTCCTCCTAATTACTTAGTCCTCCGACAAACTTGTGGATAGAAACACGTAATTATTTCATTACGCGCCTGTACCTTTGTTGACAAAATGGTGGCCATCCTAACTCAGTCCTTTTGGAACTGCCCTTGACCAGACCTGAACCTGTGCTGGACCATTGACCCTATTTAATGAAATATTACTGAAAGTGGCAACGATTTGAGGTGCACATATTTTATTTACAACAAACGGAGATATATACGCCATACTACTCCTACCTTGAGCTAATACAGCTAGATTATAAAAACAAAAGTAATTATGTGATTGGACGGACACTCTCTTCATTAATATTAGCATAGCGAGCACTAATCTAGCGATATTGATTAGGTATTCTCCATTGCTCCTGAACTTTGCGAGAAGAACTGGTTATTAAGTAAGATTATTACTCTTACAATGTATTATTACTTTCCTCACATGGAGAGAACAGTAACTCTTCAACCATGCACTGGACGGAAAGGACAGGCCTTCTAGCCGTTTTCTGATGTAAAGTTTTGTAAATCTCAGAACATAATATTATCAGCTGCTGAGGTTTGGGAATGTGCATGAATATTTTTTGTGGTACTATAATCCATTCTGTAGCATTTTTAAAGAGATGTAAAATCGACAACGCTTAGAGATAACAAGAAGGAAAACAAATTTATGCCGAATGCAAACTATGGCCATCAGTCACTAATTTTGCCCATTTCAGATTACCTTTAAACGGTTGAGTTACCTTTCTCTGTTAGATGTGGGGCGTGGGGTAGGAAATACCTTCCAAGGTAAAGCTACGTATTCAGGAACTCGAGAGACTAAATTCTGTGAAAGCAAATGCTGAAACAGATTTGCAACCTTTTTCTTTTTTTAATTCACAATAATGGTAGAGCAGAAAACGCGAATTGGACTTGAACTCCGGGAGTGCCATCTAGCGGTTTCAAGGGAGTTAATTTCAAGAAAATTACCCATCTAACTATATTTCACCCACAGGAGGCATGAGGAAGTGGATGAATGGTTTAGCCCCTGAGTCTAGGACGGAATGGGGGTGGGTGGGGAGGAGTTATGGTAACCACTCCTCTACTCCCTAGCACACTCACCGCTACCTCATCAAAAAGAGCAGTTATTAAGACATGACAACCATAACTACCAACGTGTCGCACTTTACCGCGTATTCCTGACCTGTTTCAACCGGTTCAGTGGAATTTGATAGATGATTGATCAATGCATCAATGACGTGCGTGGTATTACAACAATAATGGTCCCGTCATGCACTTTTCCGTCTTCCTCCTCTTCTCTCCCCCTCCCTTTACACCAAAAAAAAAAATGAGGGTTGACAACAGTATACAGAAAAGTATGATTTAAGGTCAGATTTCACATCTCGTGTGTCACGTGTCGTGGTAGCGAAAACTTGCGTCTATGAAATGTGACAGCATCGACAACATGATTTTATGCGTTTCTCATTCGTCACGATAATTACATAAGACAGAAATGATCACAGCAGGTCCATATATTTATCCAGATTACTGACATATTAACAAACAAAAATACATAATTATTATCAGCACTTCATCCTCGTGGCGCGGGAGCCGGATCTGTACGCTGCCATTACATCTACGACTAAAGCGAATGTCGGAGTATCCCGTCACGCCCTGCCCACCCGAGAGAAGTGAGCCACGGACTAACCTGCCAGGTATCAAAGCTGTCAGTCGGCAACTTTCTATGCGAGAAAAATAGCATGGCATAATCAACTAAAGTGACCATGGTGTTCTCGGACTGATGAAGGCATAGCGTTACTAGACTTAATACTGCAGAGCCTCACCACTCGACCTCGTCTACTCGAAAAACCTACATAACCCTTGCAATTCTTTGTGCCTATTAGTTTGTGACTCAAATTTCACCCGTGACCCCGAAGACTGAAGAGGCTCGAGTTCGTGGACTGGTCCCCCTGAAATTTGAATTCATAAGGTAGACCTTCTGCTTTATTTTTCAGATTTATTGCGCACTATTTAGGACCCAAAGGGCAAATTTTATTGTTATGATAAGAAACAACATGACTTAGATGTTGACAAAGCCTCATTCATATATTTTTAACCTATCAATCATTGTTGAAGTTCCACTCATTATAATATATCTTTCCTGGCTCACATTATCTTGCCAAAGGCTTCAGTCCAGGAAACCCCGCTTTCAAATAATTTACAGAGATTAGGTTAATCTTAATGGGTATATGATTGTCAGTGAAGTGTAAGCGAGGATTCCCAACCCGTGAATGCCAATGAAGTTTAATCGAGGATTCCCAAGCTGCGAACCCAGTACCCCTGAAAATCGGAAAGTACAAGGAGAGCAGGGTCGTAGCCTAATTATCGGTTCTCTAGCTATATTTTTTTAAAAAAAAGACTCCTCTCATTCCCATACGACCACAGAAACAAGCACGTGCAGACAGAGAAACACTTTAAGGAAATGTGTATGGAAGAGTGACAGATCCAACAATCGTAATGAATTTCTTAACCCAGATTGGCATTTACTTTGAGAATCCTTTGTTCGCAGAAAGTTGAAGAAGAGAGTGGCTACCTTGTGGCAGGGGTGATAGAGATCTATCCTCTGATTCTCCCCAAAATTTAGGAGCTGGAATTATAGGAGAAATCGATTATATAGAGATCATAGTTTCGCCAATTTTGGTACACAATAGCACCTTTTCTGCAATTTTAGTTGGTGGTTTTTGTTTCATTATGTATGAATACATTTTTGAAGTTTGGATTAAGTACGGTAGGGCATCATTCTGTTGCCTAATTATTTGAGTTGGCTTGATCTAAGTTCGTCAAACTAGGATCAACTCTGTCATTGTCATTTAGGCAAATGATATAAAGCATCTGCACCTAGGGCTCGACAGATTCTGATATTGTAGTAGCTATTCCGCGTTGCTGCTTTAGAGGGTTGAATTTTTGTACATGGCACTGCACTGTACTCACGGTGATCCCGAAACTCCAGCTTTTCGTAGGCAGCATATCAAGACACTCCTGCCTAGATCTGGTTTTAGGGTTAGGAGCAGGATTAGGGCCAGGGCTTAAGAAGAAGAGGCATATTTGTGACAGTACCTGGGGACTCTGTCATGTGCACTTTTCTCTTTTCTAATCCTGTCCTTAGCCCTAAACCAAATTCTGGGCGTGAGTATCCTATAACACTGCTCAGAGAGAGAAGTTAGTCATGTGTATGCGGCACAGTCTCAGACAGCGTGCATGTAAGTATGTTGCAAGTTTAGCTTGATGGTGGGCAATATCATGAGACTCTCCCTACGGCCTGTGCTATTGGACAGGGGCAAGGGTCGAATCCCGGATGTCCGGTGAATTTCGTAATCAAAGTCAAGAAGTTGACCCCCTACCCCTTCTTGAGCTGGGTGATCTTAAACTCTTTATCCTTTCAGCACGTCCACACGTCGTGACCTACGATTGTAGATTATACGGGTCTAGTGTAAATCCCTTTCCCTTCCTGCAGATCACACCAGCCTGTGTCTCCAAACCAGTTCAAGGCGGAGTGATCATGACGTCTCATTCAGTGTCAGGCCTTACCATGGTTATAAAATATTATACCTTTATATCTTACGTCTGACTGTCGTCTTCATCATCAATAATCCTATCAGCACGCCAACTGGTTCAGCCGTCAGACATTTGCAGGTTGTAACGGTCAAAATAGTCACGATGTAGCGGTAACCTGTTCGACCTAATCATAATCACATCATCATCATCATCGTTGTCATCATCATCATCATCATCATCATCATCGTCAATACTATTATCATCAGTTCATCAGTCACGTCGTACATTAAAGAAAGTATCGTCCTGACGTCCTTCATTTTAAAATTATAACAAATATGATTTAATCACTAACAGTATTAATAAATGATATCCGAATACATATCAGATTAAACCTGGTTTATTGGTAGGTCTTTGCTCGGCCAAAATAACACCGTTTTATAAATTATAAGATATTACTGTATATCATAAATCTCGATTATTAAAATAAGCAACAAATGCACTGAAATTTCATAATATTATTAGAAATCTATGTCTGTCTCAGAATTAGGATAAAGCAGCATCATCAGTATCCTCACCATCGTCAATGTCGTCATCAACGATTCGATGTTAAAAAAAGAGCCAGTTTAATCCGGTCTCTTTTTATTGAGCAGAGACAGAAGAGGCTTGTATGCCCTATTCAGTGGGGCCTTTCTGGCTATACATCACTAGTACCACCATCGCTTCCACCATCCCCAGAGACACACTACGTACAGAACATACGTAATGGATCACCAGCTTTGACATGTTCCTTACAGTACAGTGCCAGCCGTAACATCCATCGCAATAATTATAATACTCTTTCCTCATTCCGTCGAATATCTGTAGCAGTCAGCACCACTTAATTGCAACTGCTCAGGTGCTTGAAGAAGCTGCGATAAAGCGATTACAGTGTCTCGATACGATAGCAAATAAGGCATTCCTTGTCCAAAAAGCTGAGGTCAGGATTAAGCGGCGTTGACTTTCAACGACATATCATTAAGTAAAGATTATAATATTGTTTTCGACTTTCAAAAGTCAAAATACGAGTACTGGTAGCAAAACGGTAATGATTGTCGTCATAAGACATTGACATGTCGTGCTTTCTCGCCTTCTGTCCTTCCCTTTCCCCCGTCCCCTATCATCACCTCGCCCGTCAATTCCCCCCTTTCCCTTTCTTCCCCTTCCCTCTTTCCGTTCCCCGTTCCTTTCCGTCTTTCCCAAACCACGAAGTTTCCTGATTGATGTCCTAGCATTGTCACATTATGGACGACACGTTATATAAGATCTGTGTCACAGTGTGCACCTACTTTCGATCCCCCATTTATTTTTATCTTATATATTGTCCACTGTCTCCAAACAGATCATCTCAGTTGGACTTCAGCTTCTGTGCCAGGCCCCAGGTAAGAGACAAAGATAGCTAGTCTTATTCTTACTGCAGTAATTCAGTAAGGCCTTCTAACTCTGTGTTTGAATGAAGGTATGAAAAAAAAAAAGCATCACCAATATTATAAAAATGGACAGATTTCAGCATGAGCGATGGTATAGATAAATATTTAAAAGATATCTTTACAAAAATTAAATATGTATTTATTTATTCGACACTAAATTCTGTAAACCATAATTTCAGAGATGTTCTGTTTCACCAAACTTAGATTGTGAACCAACAATCTCTTATCTCCAGAACTCATCACTGACTTTTCCCCCTTCGTTTCTTACATGTTAAGATTTCCTCTTTTTTGAGGGGGGGGGTGCAAATCCTTTGAGTTACTCTCTAATACTTTAAGAAATATTTTAAGTCTAATATACACTCAGGAGCGATTTTGTCGATTGTCATTGTAAGAACAGACAAATATATGTATGACAAGACATAAATATAATATTATCATGTTGACTCCCTTTTATTTTGCTGACCTAGGCATTACTGTCTTCTCCAAAGATATTGCCGTTAAGTGAAAGTGCGAATGTAATGTCTACACACATTTCGATTTTGTAAATTAATCTACATGTATTTATGAAATGTACTATATCATCTCTTCTTATGCTTGCACAACTACCATTACCTTTTCTATTTCTTCTACTTTTTTTCTAATTATTATTAATTTTTCCTCACTCTCACCGCGCCAAGAACTTATGAGTTCGTTCACCAGCGTTTTCCTTCATCACATTTGTTCCCATGTCTTGATTCACCTGACGCAACATGACCTCACAGCCTCGAACCTCATACATTTGACCATAAAAAAAAAAAAAAACCGCAAGGACAAAGGGCCACACAATGGTGCGCGCTGGCGGTAACTAGATGTTATATCGTTGTTGTTTTGGGAGTTTCCCGTAGTTAACCGCCAGCGCATAAAGTGAGACAGCACTGTGCATACGACCCTAGACATAGATTTGCTCGTCCTAAGGGTCTGATGGCGAGTCCTCTACTTTCTCGAAATCATTAAGAACTGGTCTCTAATCAGGTCCTTTAAAAGAATGTGCCATGCCTTTGTCCACAGATTCCTTTTTGCTTCTTAGTTTGACAAAGCAGGAACTCGGGAGAATATCTGCCTACTTTATTTCTCAGGTATTGTTTCCTTTAACTTAATAATCATATTTAAGTAGCTTGTATTGACTGTGTTCACAGATCAAGGCGACAAGACAGCTACTATAAAGACAGCTGCCAGCAATTATAGTAGTAAGCACTCATCGGGATTTGGTCAAGCCTGACTCTGCCACTGAAGATGAAGTTCCTTCTGATGATCTGGGCGCTGTTCGTCGTCCTTGTTTCTCTGACTTCTGCATTTTGTAAGTAGGCCAGCTTTAATTGACATAGCTTACCATAGAATTTTAAAAAATATACAGGAGCACTAATCCTCGCAAGTAAAGTCACTGACAGAGCGCCCCCAACCCTTTTTCTACGTCTCCATCACAATGTTTTTCTAAGGCATGTCTGTGGCAGCCCTGCTTGTTGGCTGCATGATACCATGTGCAAATTGTTACTTTTTGGGTGTATAGGTCTCTTGCCGATGACTGCGTTTCGCGACATCCGAGGAATAGCTTTTAGAATTTCTGTACATGATTTCCTTAATTCTATGGAACAATCATCTATAGAGTCTGACCGATACGGAAATGACAAAGCTAGTTAGAATTCGAAACAGTCGATTCCTTTGAATGACAACTTCTCAGGAGAA
>JAWQUT010000180.1:1160000-1187518 GCA_033807755.1 Ellobium chinense | reverse complement strand
TTAATCACTGTAAAAGCCTAAAAGCAAAACTACTCACTTTGGAGCCTTTAAGCCTATCCATTTAACACTTCTTCCTCCTTTCTTTCATTCTTTTGCTCCCTTCCTTCTTTCCTTCCTTCCTTTCTTCCTTCCTTCCTTCCTTCCTTCCTTCCTTCCTTCCTTCCTTCCTTCCTTCCTCCTTTCCTTCCTCCCGTCCTCCTATGTTTCTTATTATGTCGCCTCCTAGGATGTTGTCCGAATTCTTTAAGAATTAATGAACACATACTGTAATTTTGTGGAGAGGACAGGGAATTTCGCCTATGCAAGATTCATTTATTCTATTTTAATGGTGCCATGATAACTAAAAGAAAGTTATGGAGGAGAAGGGAATTTTGCTTCCATGAAATGATGAAGCTGGCTAAACTTGAGAGTGAGAGGAATATGAAATTTATCATTCTTGTGTCTGACTGGTTTTGTTCAACGTTAACAATCTACGATTAGTTTTTTTCAAATGCAGAACGGCACAGTATTAGAACTCAGTCTTATTACAGGTTCGGTACCTAGTAACAGATTATTATGATTTATTATCATATTACAGACGTAATAAATTAAATGGGCAAATTAATTAAGCAGCTTTAAGAGGGAAAAAAAGATTATATGGGCATATTTCCCCCCCCCCTCTCNCTCTCTCTCTCTCTCTCTCTCTCTCTCTCTCTCTCTCTCTCTCTCTCTCTCTCTCTGTCTCTCTCTCTCTTGGCCAGATTTATGTTTGAATAAATCACGAAATAAGAATTCAGCCTCTGTGAGATATTCGACTTCAGAATAAACTGTGGAATATAATGGACTGGGGTGATTAGAAATATTCTTCCCTTTTGCATGTCGATAGAAAGCCCATATCTTCATGTTCATTATGAACATATCTTCCTTGTGATATTAGCAATAAAAGTGAAAAATGCCTTTGAGGAATCTGATTTACTGCAACAGTTTGAAATTTGGCTTTGATTGGCCAACTCAAGTCTCTCACCTCTGACTTCGAGGATCTGTCAAACTGCATGCCGGTATATGGCCGTGCCGTTCCGGCGGACATGAACCAGTCAGTACAAGTGAATGAAAGCGCTGTGTGTTCCTTGTTCACAATGGTTTTTTTTCCTTTATTATTATTTATTTTGATGACGCACACGCGTTCCTAGACAGACAAAGGGAACGAAATAAGCTTACATGTATTTCCAAGGCAGTATGCTGAGTTTCTTGCTTGTGGCACAACATGGCCATTTATGCTGTGGAATTTATGTTGTATTTTCTGGTTTGATCACGTGAGGAATACGGAAGTACAAAACATCGACAAGGAATTAGACTATGACTCCAAAGCATGATATATTGTAATTACGCCACTACTAGTTGACGTTAATTTTAGTAAAAGGGTGTCATTTATTTTGCCATAATGGCGGCGGCACCAGTTTTATAAAGAGATTCAACAAAAATTGAGACTTTTCTTCCTTTTCGTCTGAAATCTTTTTATAATTCAAACATTTCTATTTCAGCCATTTTCCAAAGATTTTTACCTAGTAAGTATACATTTTGATATTACTATTTTCATTAAATACTGTTATTATTATCATCATCTTAAACTTTATGTACTTTGACTCCCTTGTGGCCAGGTATTTTTGTATCATCATCTGTATGTATATCTTAATAATCATCATCATCATTATCGTCATCACAGAACAATAGGCTTATCTAACATGACGCCATCTTGAGAGCTTCCCACAAGACTGACGGGGCAGAGTGATGTTATCTTATCAGTTTGTGATTCCTACTAAGATTTGTTCATACAGAACACCAGCTCAGAGAGCAACAACAACAACAACAACAACAAAAGCTTTAGATCTGAGATTGTTCTATATATTTATAATATTTAAGGAGAGGCTTTACCCTTTCCCAGAGGTTGTAAAGCTGATAATATAGTTCGCAACTTATCACCATAAGTGCATTGGAATTTCGAGGCAAAATAGCACACTAAAGTGCTGAATGGTTCATTTCCTTCCTTAAGAATGATGATCTTAGGACAACTGTCTCTTGCAACGGCATCAGTTGTTTGACAGCAGATTTCATTTTTGTCTCTTAGATACCTTTATGATATTTTTTTAGAGTTTCTATCTAGCACAAAGTTGCTTAATTTTACATCCAGGTGGCTGGTTAATTCCTTGTAATTCTGTAACAAGACAGAAAATCAAGAAAAGCTCTCATGGGTTCAGCTTGATGCTATCTAAGAGACATGGATGAAACCTGATATCAAACAACAGGTCCATGAAGTTATCAGCATCCTTAAGGGAGAAAAATGCAATATTCAGCACTTTCGTGTGCAAGTTTGCATGATTTACGCATCGCGTAAAATTATTACAGCGTCCGGAATGTGTAGTGCTTCCCTTCACTATGCTTTACTTGTTTCTAGTATTTTGCTTACGTTTTTAACAAATTTCTTGACTAAACGTAGGATTTACACAGTTTGGATCCACTTAGTCTATTCATACTGCTTTCCACTGCAAGGCACATATTTAGGCCTTTGGCCTTTACATATTAGCAATATGTTGAGCTCAAAATTCGGTGTTACATTGCCTATTCTAAGGATGTTACATCAGCTGCAGATATCATCATAATCATTATCAATTTCTCGTCACTATATTTGAAATCATTAACTCGAATACTCACAAACTCGAAGTTAGAAACTAATACTCCTAAGATATTATCCAGGAGAGTACACATTTTATCATTACTATTATCATGGAGTATACTCATCATCATCATCATTATCATTATCATAAACTGTGCGTACTTTGACGGCCTGATGGCCAGGTAATTCTGTATCATCATCTGTATGTACATCATCAATCTCATCTAGTTGGAAATATAGGTTGATTTGAATTCGAACGGTCCCATTGTATATCAATGAAACTATATTTGATTCTATCCAACCTCTGTGCAAAACTATTTGAAAGACATGCAATGAAGTGATTTAAAATAATCAACATTTCGTGTTTACACACCTCTCCAGGACTGCTATATATTATTCAACCTTGGTATGTGTTATCACTGACATTATGAAAGATGTGCACTGAGATATTATCATTGTTGTTGTCCTCAGTCGGTCACAGAGGTTACTTCTACAGGGACTTTGACGACGATTATTATGACAATTCATGTGAGTCATCGATGTTGTCATTGATATCATCATCATCATTATTATTATTATTGTTATTATTACATTATTATTATTATTATTATTATTAATTTATTATTATTGTTATCAATACCTTTATCATCGTTATCTTTATAGTAAATATCATGATGTAAATTTATCCTGTGCATGACAGAAATAATGACTTTCCAAAGGGGCATAAAATTTAATGGAATTTAACACTATCAACAAAGTTATCGAAATTATCACCAATCTTGATTTTGTGACAAACAAGATGAATATTTACCTTTGTTACATAAGACTGTTTTCCATTTTGTATCTGTAAGTCAGTAGGATGTTCACATAATATCATTAGTTTGCTAACAAGTTACTGTTTCTCTTTGTTTACAGACAGGTTCATAGGCTAGAGGTAAGGTGTGTATATTAACTCACAAGCTCTTCCATATATAACTCTGGTGTTTTCCTTTCTGCAAGGAATTTATGAAAAAGATAATCACTGCTATGAGAGAGGGACAGTGATGCCACTAAAAAAAATATGTACAGCGAGAAATCACAATAGCTGTTAAGTATGCACTACAGAACTCCTTTTTTTTTTATTATTTGGACATGTGACTGAGTGTTGCGCCACAGAGTAACAGCAGATGCAGTCAACCTGTCGTTTACCCACGTGTATTTTGCCCTCTTACTAATCTTCCGAGCCTCGATATAACCCACCTCCATACAGTCAACATTCTCTTTGTTTTTGTTTCAAAGTGCAGCGCTGTATTAAAGCAGCTTAATAATTTGTTTTCTTAACTAGGATTTTTGTTGTAGTGACAATATGTAAGACTGATATTTAATAACATCTTTATTCATGTNGAGGGTGTGGGGAGAGGGGTTGGGAGGAAGGACACATGTGGCCTAAAAAATGCTGCAGTTGTAACATATAGCGCACATGTTGTGCTGTAACTAATGCAGAACAGCATATTCCTGCGGTTTCCATATTAAGTGTAGCCTATTTTTGTGTCTTACGAAATAGTCACTAACGCAGAGGTTGCTCGTTTGAGTCTCATTTCATCCTCATTCTTTCTCTCTTTTTGTCTTCTGGGCAGTACCTCCTCTTTCTTGTGTCTCTGTACGTAAATACAATCAACTCCGCTTACCAGCAACAACTGCTTGGATGCTGCAGCTTAAACACATCTAATTGTTATACTTCTATCTAAAAGTTAGTGGATGATGATCGCCACTTCTTTTCAGGATCAAAAGATTATGTGTTTCATTTGAGTCAACTGCATATACGCAAATGGATATAAAATAGTTTTGAACACTAAACTTCTTTCAGTTTATTCACCCTTATTCTACTAATCTGTTTCCTGTTTCGTATGTTTTCAGACTTGGTCTCTTCTGCGACACTTCATCCTCATCAGATGAAATAAACAAACATGAACGAACAGGGATACCACCAACGTCAGTGTTGCAATGTAGATAAAACTCTCAACTTTATTGATTTCTGGAGATGACAAAGACTGCTGTGACAACATCCATCCTCGACAATCATAATAACTACAGCAACAGCTTACACTAACATTTTATTTAACATAACACTAAACAAATTACATGTTTCAGTAAAATTACTGTTAACGACATCATTACAATGAACAATATAGCACAGTATAGTGCTAAACACTGCTACATAAAAAGCACAAAATGTGTACCTATTGTGTTTCCTATTACAAAAAAAAACTCATCAAATCTTAGAGATGAAACTTCTGAAACAAATTCTGAGACCCTTTCTAAACTGTTTGGATAAAAGAACACTACTTATATTAATGTGAAAAGTGTAAGATTCACATTGCCACTCACCAAGTACTTTTTAAACAACCTGAATGAGACTGTGCTCAGTCCCAAATTCATTATTCTTCCATAGCACTGTTAAAAGTATCTATTTCTGAGTATTATGTAGTGCTGTGATGAATGATCAAAATAAGCTGTAATAGTTTATCAAATTCTGTATCCATTTCCTCAAATAATTCTAATAAAACTTCTTGTCATACTTCATTTTGTCAGAGTATTCATGTTCCCCATCCTCGGAATATCTTCAAGGCCTTCTACACTTCATTATACCAGTGCTGATTTGACCCACAAGCTTGAATACCACCAATTATGTAACATCATTTGTGATCTTATGTCCCAACATTGTTCTGAATTTTTGTTGCATTACATACTTTCCTGTCACAAATTCATGATCCTGACATAAGATTGGATTAAGATTTGTGTCTGAGAACATTACACACTTTGTTCTTGACAGCCCTGCTTGATCCAAATTGAGTCATTATAACCCAACAGTCAATCTTTTCATTGTCTCTGATTGGCTGAAAAAATGCCAGCATGGAAAAAGAATATACATACTGTGTGTGGTGTGAGTTGTTTGAGTACACTCTTCAAAATGTCGAAGTCACACTAAGTCTGGTCTTCTCAACCCCTCCATCCCCACTCCTCCTTTTCATTGATGAAGTCTATTCTTATGCTGTAAACACTGAGCCTTCCTATAATGCTGCACAGCTCTCTGGAAGAAACTTCATGTTGCCTAGTACTACAGTGTTTTATTATACATACAAATCTACAATATCTTGACAGGCATGGAGGAGGATGTGATCTTCATAGTATAAGAATATATATGAACTTAAAATACAAATGAAACTAAAAATATATCCTGATGCCAGAAATCTGTACGAGTATACAACAACTTTCCTCAAGAAAAACAAGGCACACTGCTCAATTATGGAACGAGAAAGACTTGCTGAATTGACTATATGGCGAGAAAAACTTGCTGAATTGACTAGCACCATGCTGGTTTGACACTGAATTCACTGGTATACAATCGAACATACTTTCATTTGAATCTGTCAGCCTCCCATAAAAATGTGCCTGTCCCTGCAGAAAATTGCATTTCAAACCCCCAAAAATTTGCACCAAGAATTGCAACATTTGTATGCAAAGAGTGGCAAAATTTGCACCAAAATTTGCAAATATTCCTAAAATGTGCATTCCAATATGGGAAATTTGCAGGCTCAAGGTAATGTCAAACAATTGGATTCTATAAAAACACACATTAAACCATTAAAAGAACAAATGTAAGAAGAACTAGTCTAGAGTTGATAACACATTTTATAGGATTATCTCTGTGTGCAAAATAATGATAGAATTAAATGAGAAATGTCTTATTCAATAAGAGAGATTTCCAAAATGAGGCTTTCAAATTATGTGTACCAAAAAAAAAAAAAAAACACTTCCAGAGTTTTGTGGAGAATCAAACCCTCCCTCTAAGCTACATTTTCACCCACATTTCAATGATTCTGTGTCATTGCTATTCCAAGTACAGGTACTCTTAGGAACAATTACCATTGTGTGTTAAGAGTTGACAAGGTTGTCATTTGGGTAAATGCATCTTGAATGTTACTCCTTGTCTCTTACGCCCACTCCTGTCACACATCTATCTCTTCTGTTTTCTGTTTCTTCTTGTAGGTCTCAGCCCTGCATGACCCATGGCCCAAAACAATCCTAAACCCACTCTTAGTCTTAGACATGATGTGTCATCGCTGTGAGTCAATGTCCGCGCTCGATTCTGCTCTATCTAGGCACAAGTTTCCCACTTATCATAGTTATCAGCATTTGGCTCTAATTCTTCAAAAGAATCTGAGTCTTGATGATTAGTATCAACATCACCAAGGCCCGTCACGATAAAAATTTGCTCCAGATGTTGAATCCGATGCAGTTTTGTTTACATCTCAAAAGTTCGTTGGAGTAAAGTTCCATGTGTGGCAACTACCGGCTTTGGTAGCTTCGTAGCTTCATTATATCACTACATTGCAGTTTTTGTTACCATACCACTGCTGTATTAGTCTATGACCAATGCAAAGTAACAAAAATGGAATAAAGATATACATACTGCATTCCTGTTAATATAGCAGAAAAAAATTCATTGCTCTACCGAAATTTGCAAAATCTGCGGAAAATATCTGAATTTGCAAAAATTTGCAAAACTGCGGCAAAGCCTAAATAACGCGGAAATTTGCGACCATGATTTTCGGGGGAGGGGGGAAATAGGGGGGGAGGACAGATGTGCTGACCTATCTTTAATTTGCAGAATATATGAAATTCATAACAAGATAGTTAAAACAACAGGACAGAAAATCTGGTTTGAGAATGCTGTTATCTCCAGCATTGCCAGTTTAAGCTAATGCAACTACAAGTATTCCCTCAGCATATTCCAGGTCAACAAATCAAAGCTGCAACATCTATAAATGAAAAAGCAGAACCTGTTTCATGGCAAAGAGATTAGTAAATTAAAAATGAAAGAATCTGACTGAGCCATTTTCATGGCCTACAACTTGACAGAACATCTACAGATTGGTATGGCCAAGAGGCAGAAAGACATTATACATATTGATCTGCCGAGCAAATGGCAATCATTAAAGTATGGGACATATCTGTTAACGGTAATCATTTTTGAGCATGAGAATAATTCATAAGAGCATCATGCATTTTGATGGTGTCCATTAACAGTGGTGGAAACATAAAATGAATGTCATGAAAATAGGAGTTCCTCCTACTGATCTCTTCAATAAGCATATTCCATAAGAAGTGACTGCCCAAACTGTGGCAGGATATATCCATGCATGACTTAAAAGCTTGATATTATTTGGAGCACTCATAAATGTACTGCTTCTAAAAATTCCAGTCTGACTGCATGGTCACTGATAATTCCTTAGCACTGATGATACATGTACCATAAGAGGTCACTGTCCTTGTATTAGCAAACATCTGGATATATATACAGCCTGACTATGTTATGAGCATTTAAACACAGTTTAATGCCCTGACCTCTGAAATTTAAAGCTGCAATAAATGTAAGGCAAATAGCTGAAGATAAATATTGTAATATAATCACTCTACAAACAGGAGTTCATGCTGTGAACTTCTTGGAAAGTTTTTTCTAAATATTGCCATGAGCCGTCAGTGTCTACATATACACATGATATTTTAATAGACTGGCTCCATGTCTCACCTGCAGTGCTTGGCTCCCACACATTCCACAGCAAAGGCCTCAGTTAGAAGATCTCAATCAAGATATCAGAACAGCAAAATACAGCTTTTGCTAAACAGTTTTACAATACAACATGTACATAGCTGACATAAAACCATGAAAGGCACAATACAAAAGAAGACAATTTAACATATAACTGTTTCCCATTATGGATGCGTACTGCTCATTCCAAAACTGATTAATAAATAATCCATAAATTCATATAATTCATGCATTGTGAATCATAACCTGATAGGAAATGAAATTAATTAGGATAATGACCTTACACACTCCTAAAAACAAAGCATGTGCTACTAATATTTATGCTGCTCTGTCTCTGATAGAAATATCTATGAGTACATCAAATAATGACAAAATATAGAAACTCCAGATACAATCCATTCCAATGAGAAAATAGGTACATTCTGACACAAAGAAATATGAGTAAGAATACATTGTAACTATCATAGGCAGTTCACCTATCTCATATGATTCACTTTTTCAGGAGAGGAAAAAAAACAATGTATTAGACAATGGAAGCACATAATGCCAATCTCAAATTTGGTGCTGTTTATTAAACAATGACTCTGTGACTTACTTTGTGTGTGACATCTAATGGGTGTATTGGATTGTAGCAAGCACAAAAATAACCCCATCTGCAAACTGCCTATGAGTCTGGAGTCTGCCTATGACTGTGACAATATGATCATCTATCAGATAATCTTCATTGCAAAAACTGCAAACAACTATGATGGACTCCTAATATAATATCAGCCTGCTTAAATATACAGTAACAGCTATATTTCACAGGACAAATAAATGAAATTGAAAACAAAGAGGGCATTTTTGTGACACCTTCAGCTCAATCCCAATGTTTTGCATGTTTTTGTAAGCAGAGATATTTCTACAGAAAAAACATACTTTTTTTTATCTATTTTTGTTTAAGCATGGAAATGACATCTTTCCTTATATAAGAAAGAAATATATGAAATTGATGTCAGGCTCAAAAAGTTTCCCACTGTATCTTGACACTAGTTAGTAATGCTGGGCACCTGCAAGTCTATGCAATACTCCTGCTGCATGACCAAGTGAAGACCATCTTATGGTTTTATCTTAAAGATTGCCATTAGCCCTATTATGAGGCAGCTGCATGCGTTTGATGTTTGTGCCTCCCATTTCACACACACCCAGTAACACAGGAAAAAATTAAATGCTTTTCAGAGAAGTGTATCATTGAGAACTGAGGCTACACTCATTTTTCCAGGTTAAATCTTAGTGATGTATAGACAACAGATTTCCAAACAAGAGGCAAGAGTATTAATCATACATTCAGGTGTAGCGACTCTTTCAACATAATAGTGAGCTATCTAAAAGATAGAATGTAAAAGACTTTCGAGCATGGATCTGTTTCATTCAATCTTGAAACCCTGAACAGTAATTCTCTCATGCTGGCATTTGGTCAGTATTGTTATTACTGGTGTCTGCAAACTGTAAGCTTTGTAATATGGGGCTGATAAAGTTACAGGAGGAAACGCAACACCTGTTTACAAAATGATCTTAGATAAGTTATATTTTTGCCTTTAACAACACTCATTAACATAAGCACAAGTATCTCAAAAGTGAGATGACTCTAGGCACTGTTAACTTGCTCTTTGGTGAGCTGGAATGTTGAGGTGATCTCAAAAACTTTGCTTGCAGAAGTATGATTCAGGTCTATGTGACTTCCCTTACAAAATCTCCCCTCAGATGTGAGGACTATTAAAAAGGGACCTACCAACCTCAGATACCTCTACAATTTATTCAAAATATTAAATTTTGTCACAGTGGACTCATATCTCTTCATTTCTCTAGAGTGCAGAACAATTTTGGGCCTGTTTACCAGACATAACAGAAACCAACTGAGTGTCACCCATTAAGATATGAGGATTTTGAAGTACACAACTCCCAATTTCACCAATCCTTAATCTTGTTACAATGCGACTCTGAAGTGTATGCAAGAAACTGTGCACTGTTTACATATGTAATGAACACATTCAGGTCTCCATTACATCAGTGTCTTCTCTTTACAGCAATTACTGCATAAAAAAACCTTCAAGTTAGTTCAAGGAAGGTGCTTAACTGGATCTAATCCTTAGGCTTTAAAAACTTCAGTCTTTCAAAAACTGCTAATCAAAATAGAAAAAAGCTGACAACTAAGATTCTGCAATTATGCAGTGCTGTAGAAAACCTACCTATATTGAAAGTTTCTGACATACTGTCAAGTATAGAGGATTTACAGCAGCATGGAAGCAGCCAAAAGCAAAATTTTCAGACACCAGAAATATTGTACAGGTTTCTGTTCAAATATAAGTTTGTCATTTCTTCTTTTGGCTCCTTTGATAAAATGTATTATCTTTTATTATTTGGTTTGCTGCAAATTTTCGCCCCTCTGGCATCCCTGAAGCAGGTATATGGCAATATAATAGTATTATAGATATGAAGGGGACTATATAAATATCACAACGGGTTTGATTAAGAAAAACAATGACTTCTTTAAAAATTAATCACAAGGACTCACGTAAAATAGTTGGTGACATTACAACATGTACAGTATACTGTATTTCGCTATCATGGTAAACTTAGTTTTCTTGCATTCTTTTTTCCTACTCTGCTTACTTTCTTAATTCCTCCAGAACCACACTGATGCAAGTGTAAATTAGGTTATTAATACAGGAGGCATCTCTATGAATTTACAGAGGTAGACCTTGGAAACAAAACTGCAAACAAAAGTATTTAGCACCATATCCTGAAAAAATCTCCTCTCCACATTCTGTTAAAAAAAAAATTTGATTAGTCTTGATTTTTCTGTAATCTTCGCACACCAGTAAACATGCCACAGCTATACAAATTTAGCAAGATTTTTAACTAAAGTGTGTGAGATTTTGCAGAACTTTCTGACAAAAAGTACTTCCTCTCCTAAGGAAAATCTTTCACGCCTGTATACGCAAGAAACTAAGGTTCTTCAAGATGAAAAGCTTGGCGGAAGAAATCTAAATTAAGTCGTAAGTGGAAGAAAGGATAATAGAGTAAAGAAATGCTTTGCGCTTTTATCTGAAATTGGGCTTAATGATTAAAACTTTTATTTCCTGCTAAGCTTGTTAGTCATCCTCCTCTTCAAAAATCATTTGGACAAGGTCATCTTTGCAACAGTATTCCTCCTCTAACCTTTGGGGCTGAAACAAATGAAAAAGTATACATTAATGGCAGAAAATATCCATTCTCTGATGTGCATTTCTCAGTTACTGTATCATATCTGTGTCCAGTCATCACACAAATAAACAGCTTAAATATTATCAGTTCTTGGGATCTGAGATATTTCAAGTAGTGATCACAGGGTTGCCAGCAGCTGACCAAAAAATTATCTGAAAATTTTGCGACGGCCCGATATCCCCGCAAATTTATGTTATCATATATGCCCACTTTCCCCTTGTATTTGAAGTATTTCTTATTTAATTTATAAAGTAATGAGGCAAAAAAATATGAAAAAAATATCCGATTTCCGATAATTATTGGCAAAACGGCAACCATGTGATCATCCTATGTCATGGGCCAGAATGTTCAGTAATCTTAAAATGTCACTGGTACTTCTTCTTTATTTTAACTCTACCTCTGCCAGGATTTTTTTTTTTGCCCATGACCCAGGATAATTTTCCAACTGGGATAATCCATTCTCTCCCATGTGCCACACAGTGTACCATATTTCCTCCACTTATGCCCAGCAGCTGCACAGTCTGTCATAGATGTTGCAAGAACATTAACAAGAAATATAGTTAAGACACGGCAATACATTAAGATGCACTATGCAGCTTTTAGGTATTAAGTGACAGAAACACAGTGTACTGTGCGACACAAGGGAGTGAAACAGTTAAAAGTATGGTACACTCCAAGTGTGATATAATGATCCCTGCACAATTAACCTCCTATACCTACCAGCGGAATAATAATTCTGAGTATTATTTGTAAAACTATTGCTTTCATCTTTGAAAAGAAATTATTTCACAATGTCACAGGCAGTTATTACTGCACTATGGTACTATATAAACTCTTATTAGCTGAAAACCCAAACCATATGAGCAATAACTGTTTAAAAATATGTATAATGTTCTCTACAAGATACATCAGTTCTTTAAAAATGTGCAATTCCATTTTTTTTTAAATCTTTTCCTGAGGATCTACTTTTCATGAGCTGAATTTGAGACACTAAAATTACTTCCCACAAGGAGAAGTTCTTTTCAAAATATGCCAATTTTTTAATTATTTGGATCTATCAGCTCATCTTTGGTGTAGGCCTGGCCTTCTAGCATACGAAGTTCAAAAGAAAAAAAGAAAATACGCCAAATATTCTTTATTGGCAGCCTGCAACATCAGCCCGCATCACTTTAGAATTCTGATCGCATACACATACGTGAAAACCATTATGATGAGCTCCAGAGAATGATATTCTCGCACAGAGCCATTTCAAACTTTATTGCAAAAGTCAGAGCCTCATAAAATAAAAATTCTACAGCATGTATCTCCACATCTGCAAGGGCTCCGATATGGCTTCAAAACTGTTCTTGTGTCATTCAAAATACATACATGTACCTTCATCCTCTTGAAGACAGCTAACCAAAGGTGCATTCTTAATTTATCACTTTTCATCTCTCCCACTTTCTCCTCTTTATGTAGGCTACCACTTTCCTTGGGTTCCAAACCACAGGGCTAATGTAATGCTAATGGGCATGAAAGGGAAAGAACTAACCTAATACTTATGGCCTAAAGCGGGGCTGCAATGGCAAACCATACACCCCAAGGACATGAGCATGTATTATACTGTAGATAGTAAGTAGTGAGAAGGCCATGTTTGATCCAGCTCTTCACTTTCTGCTATAACCTGTAAACTCACAGTGATGACCTATTTATACATGACTATAATGAGGTGCTGAGGCTAGCAAGAGTGTCTCTCTAGTAACCTTCACCTCTCAGCTGACAAGAAGCACTCAGCACAGTGGGTTGTCTAGGAGCTTAAATATTCAACTACATATATAATTTATTTGATTTGCTCATTATGATCCTATATGTTCATTCTCATCTAAAATATTTTATGATATCTAGATGTTCTTTATCTATACAATTTAGCAATTCATCATTTTTTTATGTGTCTTATAAATTACAAAGCCTAACAATTAGTATGTAGCTTTCATAAACCAGTCTGAGCCTCAAGAGTATCAGTGAACTTTACCAATCAAATAGGTAAGTATTAACCTGGACCCATGCTAATAGCTCACTTCTAAATAAGAGCTTTTTAAAAGGATGAACTTACTTTGCCACAGCCCCAGAGGCAATATTAATTAATGTATGTACAGTTTACTCCTTTTAGCTGCATCTTCATAACAATATGGAAAAGTTGCAATTATGCAGTGCTACTTGTTTTCAAATTGTATATAGCTTTTCTGAAATTTGTGATTAAGCAAACTGTAATTTAGCGAAATCAACTGTATTTATCATATATCACCAATATCCACAGGCATGGAACATACATAAGATCTTCTAACTGTGAGCTCAAACAAGGATTTATTGCAAATGTTTCTTATCTTCATTAGCTTCATTAGTCCTTTCTAAGTCCACAGAGAGGTACTTTAATAATACTCCAATCCAACTGACAGATAGGAGCTTATTAGAGACTTTATTGATCAACAAGGACATAACAGCAATCAAGAAGATTTCAGCTCTGAAACCTGAGCAGCAAGAGAGCAGCTCTACTAATGGCAAGCCCAAGCAATGGCAGTCCTAGGTAAGAGGGAAATCAATACTGCCAATAACTTCATCATCTCCACTCATCACCATCTAATCACTAGATCATCTGGCTGAATGCACACAGTATCTGGAACCATGAATCCTAGTTTCATGGCCTCAATGTTTCCTTTGTTCTATTTTTTGTAGCAATAGTCTAAGCACCAGCCAATTTGCAGGCATGTTTTGTTTGAGACAAATAATCAAACCACATCTCCAGACATTAATACTGTTCCTCTTTTAGTAATGATTGTGTTCAAAGGCATCATTGTAAGTAAATGAAACAGTGAGGAAAAAAATCAATGCCAAACAATGTTTTGGAATGCCAGCACCCCTTCAAAACAAGGCCAAACTTGAGGAATTTTGGTAACCAAACATCTATTTGGCTGCAGTCAGCACAACGGGTAGGGACATTAGCTCAAAGACCCCCATTTAAGAAAAAGGCGTGAGTCATGCAGATGTGGGAAAATCCATTTTCTATCATTTTGGAGACTGATAATACACCTGCTAACCAAAAAGAGTCATGTACAGTGAAATTTGTGACTCAAACAGCAAACTGGAGCAAAATTGGTGGAGAAATATACTCATATATCTCTGCACAAAATCGTGCATATTTTAAATAACAAATACATCAAGATTCCAAATTCTAATGGTGACCAGCATCAAGTAGCCTGTCATATCTTAATAGCTCTTTAAAAAACTGGTAGTGATCAGGCAGTGTTGCTCACATGGCCGGAGGAGGGGAAAGAAAGAAAGAAAGAAAGAAAGAAAGAAAGAAAGAAAGAAAGAAAGAAAGAAAAAGAAAAATGTGGTGAGATCCACATTACTAATCTCTGAATCAGTACCCACTTCCCTGCTCACTGCTCAGGAATATGGCTACACATTGGCACAATCTCACTACAATTCCGCCCCCCCACCCCCATTTCATATGATCAACTCTTTATATCTGCTCATTCAATGTTCACCTGCCGCCTTGCACTACTGTTCTCTTTTGGAGAGATTTAGCTCTGTATGAATGGAGCCTGGTTTCATCACTTCTTATATGTGCACAACAGGTGAACTTTATACAACAAAATAGTAGAATCTTATGAAATGCCTACCTCCTTTCACATCCAAAACCTTCTCCTCATCAGTGGCGATTAAACAGAAAGAAACCAAAAGATCTCAATTCTACAAGTGACCCCAAGCCATGGCTTTAGTGAGTTTTTTTCCTCCAAGTCTGGTCACAGTGCAAGGAAACTGATGAGAGAGTCAAAACTATCTTCTGCGATATAGACAAGCTTTTACCCAAAGGAATGTCCTGCTCTGTTACCGTCAATACTGAATTGGGTAACATTGTGTCCAACCTGATTTTGAACCTTGTAGTTTTCCCTGTAGTGGGAAGGAAGGAGGAATGGAGAGCAAGCAACAGTCTTGATGTGAAATCTCCTATCATGGCTTAGAAATAACTCTTTTAACCCCTGTAATTAGCAGCTGATAGACAAGTTCATGTTGTAAGGTGCATTTATCAGAACAATTTCAGCCATACAGCTCTGACAGAAGATACCACACACAGACACCAAGAAATAAGAACAAAAGACAAAAGAGTTTACTTACCGATCCAACCTTCAGAAGGGTTGGAACACATTTTATTTTCAACTTTGGGTCTTTTCGAAATTCATTACTCTGATTCTTCCAACTGGAAAAGATGAAAATAAAATAGCTTTACAGTCAAAGAAAACGGCTGGAGAACTTATGAAACAGATCTGATGAAAAAAGATGAGATGACAGGTGGGTTTATCAGTAACCTCCTCAGAATTTTTTGAAGGTTATTCTGCCGTTTTGCAGACTGCCTATGTCAAATTAGGGCATATTCACAATGGCACTTCTGTAGAAAGTTCTCAGTCTTTCCATGTGGATTATTTTCTTGTAGCTATTATAGATTGCTAGACAGCCTGCCATCCATTCATTCATTGATAAAGAGTGGCGCAACACACCATTTTTTGGGGGGCATCTTTTGGAAAATGGGATGCATGCAATTATGTTCTTCAAATTAAAATAACAATATTGTTTTGACAGTCTCAACAATTTATGACACCGCAACAAAAATCTAAAATTAACTACATTGCTAATGAGCATGAGAGGAATTTCATCCATTTATTTCTGCATTCTATCCTATCTTACCCATTGTTTTAAGAGGTATGTGATAGAACATCAAGTCCTCTTTCAGTGGGTACAACTGACTCATCATCATGCATCTTAAACTTAAAGCATGTCTTGAAACTTCACATCCAAAAAAATTGCAATGCATTATACATGGTAAAGTCAAATATCCAGTGGTAATAATTAATTATAATTTCATTTCTACAGTTAAAAGAACTCACATTGATTTTGTAGATGGAGCAAAGTATTTCATACTGACCACAGTCTCCAATTATTTATGTCACCACTTCTTTCTTTTGAGTTTAATTTTTTTAATCTCATATCCAACTGCAACAGCAATAAATATAATTTTCTTACTATTCTCTGTCACCAACATGGCAGTGAATCAGCACAGCATCAGGTGGTGCTTTGTCCAAATTGCGGGTTATGACTGGGTCAGCTGGAAAAAAGACAAAAATCAGTCACTGCATAAAGGAAGAACAGATCACTGCAGTACCATAATTATCAATGGGTAAACTGTTCATTGAGGTGGAGTGCATGCTAGCAATAATAAAAATGATAATCATTTCATCTTGTGTACTATTCAAGGTCTCACTGACTAGACAGGACTCAAGAAAAACTCATAGTAATACATATCTTTACCGAACTTCTCAATACTGACCATGGTGTAAGGCGATGTGTGTGAACCCAGCAGTCAGGATTTTAAACAAACCTTTTCATTGTAACTCTTTACTGTGCATTAACTACCATCACTTGTCACTGTCTTGATTTCAACTTCAACAATATTTTATAAGTTAGAAAAAAGTAATCTTTTAAGCCAGCATGACCTTTTTTCACCAGCAGTAATGAAAAGAGATCTCCTATCTTCATTAAGGGGCCTATCTAAACCACTATTATGTCACCACTGATTTGATGTGGGTTGTTTCTATCAACATTAAATGGTGACCCAACATGAGCAGCCCACAGTGAACAATCAGCCTGGCCTAAAGGAAAGCAGACACCTGAGTCCAATTATTTCTGTCTGTAAGTAAGTAGTAACCTGAGTTGGAATTATTTATTCATCATCAGAGGAGACACTGGAAGTAACCATGCTTCTTCAAGTTTGAGGCAACAGAATAGGTCTTATCAATACAGAGATAAACAAGCCACCAGCGATGGATTGATCCTGTTATAACAATAAATATGTGATGTTCTTCACATTAAACTACATGTATATATTCCTCTATTCTTCCTACAAGGATACTTTCTGACACTCGTGCAGCTTGGCCATCAGTGGGGATGCGAGGCCTTAATCCTTTGCCATCATACTTGCAAAGTCATATCCTCAGCTTTTTATGATGCCAAAAAATATCATTAATGATGGCAAAGATGTCATTTTGGCATGGGCATAAATGTTGAGGATGATAAAAATAGATAAGGTCTCCTAAACAGGGGATGTTTGCTATGAAACACATACCCTAAAGAATGATCAAGGGGCATGCCATGTCATCGTATAGTTGTTTGTAATCAGTGAACTGTAAAATTCTTATGAAATTACAAATGTTGACGCTGGTACCCAGCTGTGTTTTTAGTCTGAAGTGGTGTCTAAAAAACATAAGGCTAAAAGAATAACAATTCAATATGGTTGGGCAATTTTTTCCTTAAAAATAAACTTGTGGTAAATTTGCAGCTGCAACTGTTATCAAGTCTTACAACTTAATAATTTTAAATGCAGTTTAACTCCAGACCTGAGCATCGTCCAGAGACACCAAGACAATAATCCATGCAACAATACACTACAATACAAATTTCTGTCATCTTTGCATTGATGATAACATACAGTGTAAAACCATCAACCATCATGTCTGTGGATAAACCAGTCATCAATTTCCCATTCATAGAGCAGGAACACATGCTAGTAATAATTAGCATGCTAAAACCACTGTCTTGCACCTAAACTATGCTTTCGCAGGCCTCCCACAATAAAAGTAGGGAAGGAATTCCATATGTGTGCCAGCAAGATATCCGCATGGAACACACCGAACCAACAACATACCCTAACCCTAACCCAAACCCTGACCCTGACCCTGGAGGCTGGGTTAGGGTTAGGGTTGGGGTATGTTGTTGGTTCGGTGTGTTGTATGCGGAAATCTCTCTGGCACACATATATGGAATTCCTCCCAAAAATAGATGTACATATTGATTGAAGAGAGGGGAGGAATTCCAAATGAGACTCACACCTGATGCTCCTGTCTCGACAGACATTAAGATTAGAAGCTCTCCTCAAATGATACTGCAGTTTCCATGGGCTTTAGGGTTAGGGTTAACAGGTTAAGGGTTGTGTCAGGGGTAGGGTTGAGGTTGTACTATTAGTACTAACCAGTAGGCATGAGTCCCATAATTCCATCCGAAGATGGATGTATTTTCTCTCTATAGATAGAATAGCAAACATTTGTTTTTAATAACGATTATTAATTGGCGATACCAGTCATGTTCAGACATATGTCAAATGACTGTAATAAATAAATCATGTTTTCATACCATACCACTTCTCAGTACCAGCCTATTTGATGAATTGAATACCTGTACTGTACTGAACTGTCTGAGTCTGGGTCTGAACTAATAAATCTAGACAAGATGCAGATTTGGTTCAAACTAAACTTGTGTATGTTTAGCTCCCGTGACCAGAACGTAGCCTAGCATCGAAAAAAAAAAAAAGTGTTTTCTGTGTCTGACTAAATAAAATTAACCACCGCCCCCAAATCATGAAAACAGAAAAAGAAAACTAACCTTTTACACAGTCCGGACACCAGCTCACACCATTTTCATCAAGACTACCGCTGAATAAAACGAACACTTTGCCTTGATGCTCCTGAAGGGCATTATTAAGGGCTTCATACCCTTCGACTGTAACAGTTTTCACCATCTTAGCTGTGATGCGCTCTCTCACAATCCCAGGCAACACTCCAGTGCACAGAACTCGTGAGCAGAAAATTGAGCGAGCTACCTACAAAACATATCACCGGAAAAAAATATTAAAATTGAATGCAGACTGCCATATTGGAACAATACATCTAGAGATATTCTGTGGAAAGTGATTTGACACCTTGACATCGTATATCTGAATAGAAATGCTTCTCTAGTAATCTTTAAAGCACCAACACGCTTATGATTGTAATAGGGTTTATATATTCAGGAAAACTTAATTCAACATTTTGATTATTATTTCAACTTTAGAAGTTAATATTTTTGAGATTTTGCTCTATCTAAAAATCGTAACAAGGACAATATTACACAAATATGTTAATAACCATTTAACAAAAAGAATTAATTGCTCCCTGCCAAGAAATATGCCAGAGAACTAGATCTAGTGCACACCGCACGCCGGGCACAGACGGTGAGTGATAGCACTATAGTCGGGTGTTTGTCATGGTGACAGCTGAGAAGAAACGCTGGAGGTGATCGATCAAAATGTTGGCTGTGACGTTCCCGGGGTGGTCGTGGTGACAGAAGTGGCACATGCAAGGTTGGCGGTAAAAGGTGAGCAGCCTAAACTTTACAGGAGGACTGAAAAGGCAGGGGGCAAGATGAATTTTTTGGGGTACTTAAGAACTGGCCCCAATTTTTTTTTTTTTTGCTTAACTGTAATATGTGCTTGGTAATAAATTATAAATACCAGACTACTTTTAAATAATTTCATCCAGGATTCCATAATCTGTGCCTTTGCAACATGCTATCCTAGGCCTAAAGAGCTTTTGGACACTCTAATTTAGAAAGAAATGCTGATTATGTGCTATAACATTCATCGATCCTTTTATATAAAATGAACAAACATATCTCTATTTGTTCAAAACGTGTTGTTAGTGCATGTAATATCTAGGCAGTGATGATTACAAATAGATTTGTTCGCTTAGTAGCATAGTATAATTTCAATTTGCCACAGGTTTACACAGGTTTGCATTAGTAATGTGGTGAGTCTCCCTTGATTTTTTTTTTCTGGATCTGCCCCTGCTTACCCATAGGCTCCTCCCATAAACTTTTTGTTTTCAATAGAATTAAACACACACACGTGCGCGCGCACGCACGCACGCACACACACACACACACACACACCTAGATACATTATTACAGGTTTATAGGTGTATTACTGATGTAGATCAAAATTTCTGGCCTTATATATTTGCTATTAGTTGTAAATTTACTTACTGAAGAGCAGGATGTGAGAGAAATAGCGTTTCCTAAAACTTTGTATGTAGTTGTGTTTTATCTCAATCTCCCAATATAATCTTCATTTTCTTTCTCAGATTATTATTGAAATATGCATATATCAATAATGTAGGTCTATGTTAATACAGTATTTGATATTGTCTTTTATTTGCCTTATGTCCCGCTTTATTCTCTCAGACTAATTCTCATGCAGAATGAAACCATTAACCATCACTTTTAATTGTATTTTTTTTAAACATTGTAAACTGCTGCGAGCAGCTTTGCCACTGAAAGGTCTGGGTGTTTTGTGTGCCCGACCCAGGTGGAAAGGGTAAGAGTGAGACGGATCTCTTTCAGTATTTTTCAAGTTCTTTTGCATTTTAGACAGACACACAAAGCAAGATGGCAGCCAACAGTGGGAAGAAAAGTCACCAGCCTCAATCTTCGAAGCTATTACGAAACATTACTCTCTTCCTGTGTTTGATAGGAATGTGTATCTCTATTTTTGCCCTGTATGTTGAGATTCTGAAGGAAAAGAATCCAGACTATGTTGCACTGTGCGATATTAATAGCTTCATCAGTTGCTCAAAGGCCCTGACGTCCAGGTTTGTTTACAAATCACCTAATATCGATAACACTCTACTGTTTAGTGGTAGACTTACTCCACTGGCAGACTAGACTAGTTGTTGATTTCTGCGGTGTAGAGCTACGAATTTGTAAAGTTTACACTGCCACGATTCCCCCGCCATTGTGAAATGGAGGGGAGGGGGAGGGGGGAAGAGGAATTACTCTTCCTTTGCCACTCTTGAAAAAAAAAATGACTCAACTTGGGCAGTTATTGGACTGGACGACTGGTATGCACCCCTGATCTGAAACATTGAATGGGATAATGGAGCTTTCCAGCTCAAATAGTCATGTACATTGCAGTAGTCTGACTTTTCTGAGTAGTAATGGTTAGAAATTCAACCTTGAATTTGAATTCAAGTGCGATGCAGCATTCCAGTTCAAAAAGTGTAACTAACTCTAACATGCAAAAATGACAATTTTGTCTTGCATATTCCCAATTACTATAGTACTGGTGCTAGATGCAAGATATATACAAGGCATTCAAGAGCCCTCATGATGGGGAGTGATTAGTACAAAGCATGGTTGTTTTCTTTAAATTTTTACCATCCAAATCCAAACTGTGATCTTGTCATTCACAATCGATTCAATTGGCACAACCACAAATAATAGGTTTGTCTGTTGAAATGTTTCACTCTTTTCTTTGGCTTCTTCAGTCTTCTCTATATCACAATTTTTTTTAAATATGAATCTGCCAGAAGATGGTAAAGTAACAATGCTGTAAGAACTTTCATAATCCACTTTTGCTACATTCAAAATATCCCTGATGTGGTACAACATGTAACCTTGTTCATATATAAATTCAGCATTACATTAAATTCATTATTTTCCAGGACATATGAATGCACCAGACCTGATCCTTACATGTTAGTGGCTCAATAAGTCTATAACTGAATATTTTGTGGACACAAAACAGAATTGTTTTGAGAGTTATCGTAGTAGTTTTGTTCTGAATCTAATTATCTCAACTGATTTTCTTCTTGTTTCAGATATGCCAAAGGTTTTGGAATTTTGGACAGATTTGTTTCTAATACGAGCATTATAAACCAGCCCAATACAGTTTTTGGCATGGCCTTTTACACATTCCAGGCAACACTAGGTAAGATAGGATAGGATAAGATAAGATAAGATACATAAATTCATCCACAAGGGAAATGTGTCTTTGTTACATTACAATGGATATGTTTACAGAAATACATAAAGATAAATACTCACGCATGCAGATACTCCCATGTACACATGGACTTGCACACATTGTCTTTTTCTCTCTCCCTCTCCCACCCACCCACAGAGAGATTTGAATGAGTGATACAAATGACATAATTTTAGAACAGATGATGCAGTCCCGCATGATTCTGTACTAATGAGTCACCTGCTTGAAAAATGTCATGTATGAAGAGTCTATGTGATGAATTGGACGATTAGACATGATGCATGTCTTTTATATGCAAGTTACCAGTATTAATTTGCCCTTTTCTAGTATGTCAGTAACGTTAGGGTAAATAAGCTTGAGCACTTTATGAAAATTAAATTCTACCAAAATTTAGTTGTTGTGAATTTTTCTTGGTAAGAGGACAACATACACTCAGCTTCCAAAATAGAAGGTGACTACATGTTTGGCAGGGGTAAATTATTAGTATATTATATATATATAGTTAATGCAAGAAAGTGATCATACCCAAAATATTCGTCAAGTAAGGCTGTCCTGAAGTTCATAATGCTTTCCTTTTAATGTTTTGCTTCACTTCGATCTTACTGTGAACACTCTACACATTCTTTACAGCACTGAGTTCACAATCTTCAGCGGCAGTGGTGCAGACTTTCTTCAATGTTGTGGCCAACATTGGATCAGTGTATCTTGCTTACATCCTTTACTTCATCATCAAGGACTTCTGTCTGGTTTGTGTATCAACATACGTGGTCAATTGTCTTTTGCTGGTTGTTAGTATTTTTCGGCTAAGGAATGCAGCATATGAAGATATGAAGAAACTGGCAAAGAAGAAACACTGATTTCATGTCATCTATGTGTGAATGCAGTGCAGTTGTCTAATAATAGATTCTGTGTATAAATGTTGTGTTAATTAAAAATTGATGATGGTACAATGAAGCTTGAATACAATGAGCTCAAATCCAACGAGACCTTGCATTCAACAAGGGACATGAAAATTCCCATTTTTTTTTCCGTATTTGTAACAGTAAATGTACCTCTGTTCCAACAAATACAAAATTCTAGCAACCTTGGCTCTAATGAGGTCAGCGACCTGAAGTTAGGCCGTCACACATCCTTTTCACCCACAATAAAACTGTCAGCAGTGAGCAGTTCCCAAAGGTTTACGTAACAATTGCTAACAACAGTCTACAAGACTGAATCAACATGAAAGGTTACCGGTAATAGTTGCGTGTGCGGAGGAGCGGAGTAGGGAGGGAAGGAGGGGATAGAGGAAAGAGATAGGACAATCTGGGCAATCAGCGGAAGAGAGTGGAAGTAATGCTTTTGTTGCAATGCAAGAGCAAGGGGAATGGAGGGGAATGGACAATGGAACAATATGCTTGGCTGATGATTGATTGACCAAGCCATTTGTTTAGACAAATCATTTTAATCACAGACTCAGAGACGGTGATTGAAACCATTCGTTTCTCAACATTTACACTGTGCGGTTTTGTCACGCCGATGGTGTCTGGGGTCAAGGGAAGCAACCAGCAATATTTTTGAAGTGCAAATTAAGTACCCTTTAAGCTAAAGGTTCTCACTAGCAGTTTTCACATGACTTGCAGAGACCTTGTGTTCAACGAGACCTCTGCTACAACGAGGACTGAAGGTTGATTCCGACAACCTCGTTAGATCCAAGGTTCACTGTATTTGTAATGTATTTCATGAATCTAGGTCTAAGTATTCATTTGTACATTTGTGATGTTACTGCATCTGGTTACCATGATATTTTATTGTGTTAATGGAATAAGTGATGTTACACAAGTTTTAAAGTTAGTGGCACCATGCTGTAACTTGGCTTTGGGTCAAAAGCTGAAGGTAAAACAGAATAGGTTTAGAATAAAGTTAGAAAGAGCATTTTATAAATAAGTATGCCAGCCCAGAATTTGTATGAAAACATTACACTCAAACGTTATTATTACAAAAATCTTGTGTTTGAGAGAAGTGTACTTCGTAAACATTTTGCAAGTTCTAAAGTGGTAAAGTGTAGTTGAATATGATCGGTCCTATGCATGTTGTGAAACATGCTTAATTTGAAGCCTTTTGGAGCGTCCCGTGTACTTTTGATATGCTTGTACAGATCTGTTATCAAGGAAAGTGCTTTTTATATTATGAATGAAGGGTATCAAAATTCTGAGTAGGATAGAGAATCTTGTTTTCAATTTCAGTGTTGCACAGCACTTGATATGCTGATCTGTTGCCTGTTTTTACCTTAGGTCGAAAGCACTCTCTAGTGATCATGCCTCCTTTTTATCTAGTCAATGTTTAATTTCCATTGCACAGCAGAAACTGAAGAATAAATGTGTCTCAACTAACACATTCCAGTTAGAGAGGTCATAATTTTCCATGATGCTGAATACTAAAAGAAACACTCTTAGGCACAATTTGCTTGCATTATTTGGGAATTTTATGCATATAATTGCTAATTTGGCTGGTGGGATGAGGTTCAAACATGAGATTTGCTTCATTGCAGTCTCAAGGAACTTTGAAGTCCAAAGCAAGTTTGAGGCTGTTAATGCTGTTTAGAGACATTTTTCAAAATGGAAAATCTAGGCCACTGGATTGGATTTACTATTAAGTGTGTGCTAAATTTTTATGATATATTTATCATTGTGATTTGCTGGGAGGAGGTGTAAGACTAGTGCTGCAATGATCTTTGTGTTGCAGTATCCCATGCAGTAATGCTTAAGA
The DNA here is from genome assembly GCA_033807755.1 of Ellobium chinense. NCBI lineage: Eukaryota > Metazoa > Mollusca > Gastropoda > Ellobiida > Ellobiidae > Ellobium > Ellobium chinense. The sequence continues at coordinate 1,162,615 of JAWQUT010000180.1, read as the reverse complement.
GTATAATCACTATTGCTACCTAAATTTTCTCTATTCTGTAATCAAGATCAAATTACTCAACATGCTGCCCATTTATTATTATTCCTTAAACTTGTAATTATGAAATTTGTGTTAATGTTGTGAGCGATTCTAAATATCACACACCTTGGATTGGTCGATCAAATCTGCTATTGTCAGGTCTCTAGTGATGATTTTTAAGAAATTGCAATATTTCTTATCAAGTATTACCTCTATATATATATAATATCAACTAGGTATGTTCTGTTGATAGTTTCTTCTGATTTTTACTGTACTTTGTCTGTACAAAGTTTCTTGATCAGGCATATATATATATTATGTGTTTTTCTTTTTCAGGGAGAGGGTACTATTTTGTCTACATTGCACAACTTGCCTGTCCTACTAGTTTATTCTAAATACAGAACCTTGTACAAAGAAAGGACGGTGTAATGCAGAATTTATAAATACTGTAGTGTTACTTGAGTAGTTTTGAAGTACAGATAGTTTTACAGTGAGCTAATGGTTAGTTGATGTTCAACTTATGTTTTTATAAATTCAGTACTGTTGTTTGTATGCTGCTGATATAGACTCACAGTCGTCACTTTAAATATAGATTTGTACATTGTTAACAAAAAATTTGCCCAGTCCTGAAATTTGCATGGAAAATAAGTGAAGTGTTCTGTTTGCATTAGTTGTTTGTCTGTTTACACCACTGAATGCTTTAAATAACTTTGAGAGAGTGAACTGGATATAATTCTTGGAAATCTGGAAACTTTACACATCCATGAGCTTTGAATCTGAAAATCTGGCACATGTCAGAATAATGGCATGTATGTATGGAACAGTTTCATTCCCCCTAAAAATGTAAACTTGGAACAGTATTTCATGGATGAATTGACCATGGTCATTTATTCTTATCTTACGGCTAGCTGTGTTCCTGTGACCCTGTTGCAACTTTTCTTCAAACTACAAGCAGTAAGATGCCAAAGTTTGAAAATGATTTAATCTGACTGAAGTATATTCCTTCTCTCTCAGTAAGCAATCCTTTGCATCTGGACAACCTCACCAAGGTTTACACTTAAAGAGAATTAGATATATAGGCCTACACCTCATCTTAGGAAATGTTGAGCTCATTTTTTTTTCTTCACTCTCTGAAATTCATGATTTGAAGTTATTTTACAATGTGGAACCATTTTCAAGCTCACAGTTTGTAGACCTATAATCCTAGTGTGGATGGATGCTGTCAGAAATATGTTTTATTCTGTAGTTAACATCCTGCACCTGTTGCCACTTCAGTCAGAAGGAATTAAGACAATAATAATGCTACTATATGCATTTGTTATGCTGTTATATTATATTATTATATGACTTCAAAACAAACTTGCTCAACTCATTTACATAAGGGAGGTTTCAAATCATAGGTAAAAAATTATGTGACACTGATGTCACTGATTTTTGGAAACCGTCTATGCGGTTTGATGTTGAATGCTGGGAAGGATTTCCATATGTGGTAACTCCTATAACTACGGTCAGAACCTTAATTCCGAATAAAGTACTAATACAACCCAAACCCTAACCCTACCCTTAACCCTAATACTAATGCCCATTGATTGAGACAGGAGCATCAGTCGAAGTGAGTGTAACTCCTTATCACCAATTACCACATATGGAAATCCTCCTGAATGCTAATTGTCTTTGAACAGAGCTGATCATGAAATTGTCTGTCATAATCTGACAAAATTATCTGATACCTTTCTGTACATAAATTTATTTGTCACTGCCACTGTTTTGGTTTGTTTTCTTACAACTGAGTTGCAGGGGTGGGCCGCAGTGTAACAAATGCAGTTTTTTTGGTCCCACTGCAGCACAGCAACACAATAAATTGTTTGGGTAGCAATTCCTACCTATTCATCAGATATGAATTGTGGAAACCAGTGGAAGATTTCATTCAGCATCATATCTGGACATTGCTGCTTAAGGCTTATGGGGAATCAAAGAGGCCGTGACATTCAGCTTCCACATCTTCTGATGTTGTTTTGTGTGCGTTTCCTGAACACTGACATGATGGAAGTCTCTTATGTCTTATGTCGTTAAGTTTCTAAGTTGGATGTACACTAAGTGGGATGTACACTAAATGCTATGAGCTCGTGGCCAGGGATGAATCTCCATCTTAAATATTAGGCATAAGTAGCCTGTCCAGGGAAGCTCATGTCTGAACACACCTATTCAAGGACTATGAACTCCACTGTTAGCAGGACCTCACCATATTAAATCTGTGAGACCAAAAGACTTATGCCAAGCTCTGTCAATTGGCAGATGAAAACAAAAGAAAGGAAGTGAACTCTTCACCAAAGTGCTGTCAATTTTAACATATATTTCATTTTCAATAATCAGTCGCTTGTGAATTTGGGCTGCCAAAGTTTCTATTTTTTTTTTTCACAAAGAAAGTTTTTATCGACAATCTGGTAGTGTCACTCCAACCAGATTACTAGTACTCTATAAATTCTTCTCTCATACACATATGACATATTATGCATCCTTTAGGGCTCACCAAAATATGATCCTCATGAAAAGCAATCTCTCGCTTTTTGTGAAAATTAGAACCTTGTTTTGGGGGG
>JAWQUT010000180.1:1136710-1159983 GCA_033807755.1 Ellobium chinense | reverse complement strand
GCACTATTTACTCCTAAGTCTAGTCAAGAGACACAGGTGCGCAACACAGACTGCCTGTCATCTTGCCTCAGAGATTTCATAAGTAGTTCTGCAATCACATGAGGTTACACCATTCCACATACTCGTACATTACTAGTTGTGTCTGTACCTGTGAAAGCGCATGTTCTCCCCTTCTGCCAAGATTGCTGACAAAGGCCATTGCTCTACAAGAATTTTGCCATTGCAAACTGAATTAATATGAGCAAATCACACAAAAGTGTGCATTGATTTGACCACCAAGACAGCATTTCCTATCAGCCTAGCTGTGGTGTTATTTCTGCTCCGCACTAGTTTGCCAACAATTAAAAAAAAAAAAAAAGGAAAATAAATGGGGGTTATTTTTTCCTTTTGTACAGTGGATCATCATGTTTAACGACATTGGTAACAACGACAACTCGGTAATAGCGAGAAAATTTTAAATCCCCGTTTTTCCTGCTATGTAAACTATATAAAAAATGACTGTAATAGCGACCGCTGATAATCAAAACCCCGGTAATAGCGAGAGAATTTTTGAATGGACATGGCCGATTGTGATAACCTACTGGCTTCAGTACAGCCCTGTACTGTAAGTGTAACTTCGCCAGACGCACACCGTCGGTCACTATGTCAACACGCCGCAGTGTGCATCATGGCCGGTCCCTCGCTTAGCGCGCTTGCTTTGTCAACTTAGGCTACACTGGCCCTACTAGCCTAAACATGTGCTGCGCGATACACACGATGCCTGCTCACCACTTGACCGCGATACGATCCTACACTCGCCGTATCGGTATCCATGCGGTCAGTCTGTTCAGTCGTTGAAAACCAAAAAGATGATAGGCCTAAGTAAAGCCCTTCCCCTCAAGGAAAAAAAACGGTCTACTCTGTCCTCCAAATCAATCCACAAAAAAAAAAGAAAACACATTGCTTTNCCCAACCCACTCCTCCCCCCCTTTCCCCACCCCAAAAAAGTAGGCCTAGTTCTCTTTCCTTCCCCACCCCTCCCCAAACGAACAACAAAAACTTTGTCGAATATTGGCTGTCCCGGTAAAATGCGAAGTAGCCTTGCAAAAACGTTTATAGGCCTATTCTTCACATTGTTATTACCCCTTTTCAGTGGCCTACACTCCTTACTGGAATAGCGAGACCTCGGAAATAACGAGAGATTTTTATCAGAACATTGAATCTCGTTACAACCAAGTTTCACTGTACAAAAGACTGTACTTTTGTTTCCACCATTTTCTACTATACATAAAAAAAAAAAAAACTGGCTCCCAGAATGTAATGCTATGGTCTGAAGTCCATTATCTTCTATACAAAATTTTATATATCAAGTCAGACAACTCACAAATTCCTAACCAAGGCTTTATCCCATGGACTTCAAAGTTCATATGGTCCTATTATACATGCTGACGAAGTGTACAAATAAAAAAGAGCACATTCTTCAAATGAACTAAGTGTAACATTTTATTATACAGAAATGTTTGTGACAATTAAAAAATATTCACATTTTCTTTTTCTTTTTCATCAGCTTTTGTGGACCCAGGATCTTGAATGTTGTCCTGAAAGTAAAAAAAAAACAACAACACTATATTAACAGTGATCTGACAGTCTTTACCTGTTTCTTATAACTTGCCATACCCTCATATTTCAAAAGAGTAGAATGAAATTATATAAGAACACTTTAACAACTGCTGTGTAGGATGAAAACAAAAAGAAAGGAAGCACTGAAACTGGCCTGTCAAATCATCGGTCCTGAAGGTCCATTTAACATCTTCCTTCAAACTTAACCAACCACACACAATCTTCTTTCACTTGTGAGCACAAGGCAGAAACCAAGTCTATGAAAATTATGTGCTCAGTGGTGAACTTTTCACTTATGTCTTTCAACCTAGGAGGAATGCTATGTATTTCACAATCCAGTAATATTATTGACTTCTTTCATGCTAGCTCTGTACCTGTAATTCTTAGCAATCATTACGAAATAAATGGCAAACTTTACTTACTGGCAAGTGGAACAAATGGGGCTGAATGTACAGTATACTGAAAAAAAAAAGACAAAGTCAAGAATAATACTGAAGAATATAGCATCTGGATGAGTTAATAGAAAGGAACAAGGCTGAGTGAGTTATGTCACTGTCAGAGTAAAGTGCTCCAATTATCAGACTTAAGTAGCACCGGAGTTTGATCTCTATAGGTTACTTTTTACTGTATTGATGATGAATTAGTTATAATTTTGAGGGCAGAAACTTGAGATTATTCTCTAAACCACCTGAAAAAGTATGAATTATGGAATTCATATATGATATGCCATAGGCAAATTTTAAACTTTGCAGGAGTTGACTGCAAGCACATTAGCTTCAAAGTCCAGTGTCACTTCTCATTCTGCTTTCAGCATGATTTAATCATGATATACTGTATAAGCTGAATTTTTCACTAACATCCACATTGTTTGAATGCTTTCAGCAACTCACACTAAAAAAAAATTAGGAAATGGAAAAGCTATAGCCCAAATTCTACTAGTCTGCCATCATATCTACACTGGTTATAGGGTACAAATTCTGGTGTTTGGCATGTTCCAGTTCATAAAAAGATATAACAGCTCAGGATAAGGGCCTACTGTCTCAACTATTACAACAGAAACGTGCAAACATAATCACTTTTCAGTAGCTCATCCTTATTGCAATTCTAAATTCATTTATGGCTTGCATTAGAGCAAGCTGCATAAAAATATCCTTCTTCTAAAGAGCAAGTGCAAAAGCGTAATACAAACAGTTTTAACCAATGTACTTTTTACATATGTGGGCATAGTCCAAGCCACCCCACCTACAGTTGCCCACACTGAGACCTGGAATATGGGCAAGGAAAGGAGTTAAATAGTTCAAGTAGTTCTATCGAAATCACCCGATTCTTAGAAAGACAATGCATTAGTTCTCGGAGGAAATGAAATCTTATGTTTTGCATACTATTTCTCAAGACAGCAAAACCTGACAAACTTACTTGACAAACACACAGAGCACACATAACCAATGTCAATGAGATTCCGATGACAGAAACAAGCAGCCCTGTAGTCCACCTGTGCTCGGGGAGGAAGGGCCATTTTGGATCTTGTGCCTGGATCAGGAAGAAACACCCACTAGAAGAGAAAGACAATACAGATAAATTACCATTTGGGAGTACAAATGGTTTTTTGATGCGCTCAGAATTCTGGCTTTCCAGCCCGCAACTGGCAACCATGCTCTTGTGAACTGCTACATGGTGTTACCATTTATTTCAAAACCATTAGGAGGCTATGTAAAAGCTCATTTGTAGAGAGAGAACAGCCTTGAGGAAGATAAAGATGAATGCAAATTTGTTCACCCTCTCATTACAAACTTTCGTTTTCACTGTGTAGATGGATACATACTAGATATACTGCTCACAGAAAAGTCCATTATGTCTTTACAGCAACGCCAACATATGTCCCAAACTTCATCACAGTGCTTGTGGCATGAGATGACCACTCACAATAATACTATTAATATTTAGACTCAGTGATAAGTCATTATCAGTAGTGAACCCAAAGATCAGTGGATGAAATAAAAAAAGAGCGGGTAAAAGAATCCTTACCATAAGGTACTGCAACAATCCCTGGGTTTGAGGAATTTTCAGGTAAATTCCACCTGTTATGTCACAGGCCTGAAACAGAATGCATATACTGTAGTGTCAGATTCACACACATTTTCATCATTGAGAATGACAAACTGCTGATCATAAGTTACCATTTCATGACAAAGTGTGAAGCAGGTCTTAACAGTATGCCTACCCCAGCAGCACAAAAAACTGGAAGGGGATTGTACAACTGACTGTTACTTAATAGTTCAAAACGACAAGACTTATTATAGTCAACTACACTGGTGTTATACTGTTCACGAAAAAAACCAAACCAACTTATGTGAGGGAAAACATAATGACAATCGGTTTATTTCTAACATCACAACACAATAATTTTGCAAATGGTGCAAACCTCTGCAGCAGATGTTGTACCAAATTTGTCAGAAAGACAAGCTGTACTATATGCTGGGATGGTTGTATAGTACATAGTGCTTGAATAATTGATTTTAAATATTCCATCAATCAGACCCTTATCCAGGAGTGCCTGAAGGTGTGTCTAGGGATGTTCCCTAATTTTAGTCCATAACATGTACATCCCAATTTTTGTAGACTCTTAAGAGATTTACATACGATATGAATGATCACTGCCTTTCCTTATATGTGAACAACATATTTTTCACACAAACTGGATTAAGCTTTCACAATGAGTGAAGCAAGATTTGCACATAAATTAAATGGCAGATCTTGTTATCAGGTTGTCTTTTTCAGATCTGGTATTATAACTTACCTGCTGTAACAGACCAGACTCCTGATCTAGTATACAAGCATCAATCACAATGTTCTGAAAGAAAGGTGAGACAGGATTAGAGAGTTAAAATTGTGCCTCTTCTTAATAATCTGGGCAATAATGTTGCATCTCAAAAGCAATGTCACTGTTTTCATTAAAAGTTCCATGGATATTACATTGTACAAACTCCTCTCTTTTTGAAAAAATGCTCAAACTTACCCCTTATTCACAACAATCAAATAATATAAGATAATGCTGAGTTCTCATCTAAGGCACCGGATAAATGCACCTTATCTAATGCTCAATATTTGCCATGCTCCTGAAGAGTCGCAAATAAGCAGTGTTTATCAAATTTTATTGATGAAATCAAGTGTGTAGTAATCCCATTCACTGGTTCATTAAAAAGAATTCTACCTGTTTCTGGGCAGTGAACACAGCATTCATAAAATTCATGTATTGAGATGGGCAGTCTTCTGATCCCTTGATAATCTGAATGAAACAAAAACAATAGGAACAAGTGCCAGGAATGAAAACTAAACAAAAACTTCTAAAATGAGACTTCTCAGTCCTGACACAAGCACTAGAAAAATCACTCCTGCATGCACAACATGTTATATTATAGGTCTCTTTAAACGGATGTAGAACTTCTTCATGTGCATTTGTATAATTTTAACTGGAAAACCAATCTTCTCACATCTTCATTAGGATATATAAGTTCTCCTTATTATTCTCATCCTTCTTGTACTGCCAACAATTTATGATGTGGCACACAACATTTTAATGTTGTAGTAGAAATAACTTAATCAATAACAAACACTATGTCTCCTCAATAAAACACCCAAATCAGGCCTTTGACTATTGAACAGAAAAAATAAAAAATTCAGCTTACAAGTATACGTGCCGACAGTGTTTCTCCAATTGGGCATTCCTTTTCTAATCTGTGAATATCTGCATAGTTTGTCAAGGATGTTTCATCACCTAAGTCCTCCCTTAAAATACAGTTGAATACAGATTACTCATATTCCGCGGGACCCCGTCATCTTTTTCGAATTTGCTGTAGCTCAAGGAATATGTGAAGCACTGGCATCAAGAAATAAATTCAGATCTGAAAATTTGTTTGAGGAAGCTGTGATTTTAACATGCATACAATTGAGATATTTGGGCTCAACAACATCACTATCACACACAAGACTTCACTATAATCATTCCCAAACTGTGAACATCACTGTCGCTATGCAACTTTTCTTCATCGTGGTCATTGCATCATCCAGCACAACCATAATATCCGCTACCATCTTCAAAATCCTGAGTGTTGCCGGCATATTTGCCACAAGCACAAGAAGTTATAATATGCTTCCTAACAGGTTACTTGTGAGCATACTGTTGTCAAACATACTTCTGACAAATGTTTTTTGTAGTCTCCTGCACTACTCAAAATACAGTATCTTGCAAATCTTAAGGCAACCATTCATTAAATCAGTCCTTTTAAGTAATGTAGAATACACTTAATACATAACATGTCAGAGTGCTTTGTAACTTTTGTAAACGTCTTTTCAGCTGTCTGTCTTGATGTGTCATAACTTTAAAAGTCATAAATTTATCTTCTGCATAAATAATGAAAAAGTATTTTGTTGGTGTGAGAAATATCAGGCGAGCATAACACCAACACTTAGCATGTGGGTCATCAGAATGAGGGAAAATACACAGAGGAACTGAATCGATATTATTAGTAATTTCTTGAAAAGCTGTAGCAGCAACGAATGTTCATCTGATCCAAAGGATACAGCATAGAGCCATAGACATTGCACCGGCAACAAGGGAATCACTTGGCTGTTCACCTACTTCAAACATCTCATCTATCTTTTCTTTATCTGCAAAATACAAAGCAGCTATACATAGCAAATTATGAAAGATTGTTGTCTTATACTTTGTAGGCAATTTACTTTTCTCTAGAGATATGGCCTCACTGCAAAGGTATGACCTAACAAAGCATAACACAATTCCAGACCATGACCTTACAACTTACTCCAGATGGTTCTGAAATAAGGAAAATATGGTACACATCCTATAAAAAGTGTCTTTTGTAGGTAACAATATCCATTTTCAATAATTGTGCACCTACAGGAAAGTACTTGGCATATTAAAACCGTAAGTCATAATAAATTCAACCTAGCACCTCAACATTATTCTTGAAGAGAGATCTCATTTAGCTCACTAGGCTGTCTTCTCACCTTCTGCAATCAGCTGCTTCAGCTGTGCTCTGAGCTGGCCCTCCATTTGACTGAAAACTTCATACTGTCCATCTTCTGGTGGCTTTACTACACCACTTTTCTTAGACAGAGGTTGAGGGTAGAGAAATACACTGAAAAAGAATGAATTTTCAGAAGTTAGGTATTTAGGTATGGGTGAAAATGTTCAACAAACTGACATCTCCGAAATTTTGTGATTTGATCAAGTATTTAAAACTGAGATTATTTTTTTTAAAGGAAATGGTCTCAACAGTTTCAAATTTTTTTTTCACTCGGCTAGAATTTTGTTTAAATTTGGCAAGCTTTAGAAAAGTGGTTTGCCACCTGAATAGGTCAATCCCCCCCCCNCCCCCCCCCACCTTGGTCTCTATAGGTCAAGGTGGTATACCATTTACTGTATGTGGTATGCCACCTGAATTCCCTAAATGGATGCACAAGTATGTAGGTAATATACAACCTGCCTTTTTATTAAATACCATGTGGCAAACTACTAGTGTGCGTACTACATGTGGCATGACTAGAAAGTCTAGAAGTTCCAACCACTTATACATGACAAGTCAGTACTTGTGTTTGGTTCCCTTTTCCTATTGAATAAAAATGACTTACTTTACAGTACAGTATGATATAAATTTTGTCATCACCCTCTACTCTCTTTGTAATGTAAGGACTAATACCTACCACCTGATCCATAATGTAAAGAAATACTATCATGAAATGGGTATACCTATGCACACCTCCTAAAACATTTAGTGTTCTTTATATAACTGGAAACTGTCCAATGTGAACTCACTTATAATATGAGCATTCTGTTTAAATATCATTATTTGCACTTTCCTTTAACTCAGTAAATTTGAAAAAGTTCAAATTACTAGACTATGGCTCTTCTAAATAGTAATAATATGGTTTCATGTTAATGCCCACTCTTGCAACTTCACACTATTATTGCCCCTGAAGGCTTGATCAATCTCAGGCTTTTTGAACTCCTTGGGGAGCACACAAACTTCCTGCCATATATAGCCACTGATCACTAACATTCAGGCCCTCCCTCCAGTGTATTTTTCTCACATGTGGTTGTTTTCCTCTAAAAAGTCATTTTCTTTAAACACCCAATATCTATCTTGCAGATTAACACATGTGCATACCAGACACCCCCCTCCCCCCCAAAAAAAAAAAATCAATGGCAGAACAGAATAGGCAAAGTAGTTTTCAATTTAATACAAAATAAAAGAAGGCACAGAATGTACAGAAAGACTTCAGTTACATTCTAAAAATATGTTTAATTGTATATTTACTGACATTTCAACTCGTAATTACTAATTTCCATCATTATTATTGGCATACATTCAATCAAAACTCTACACCATATAAAACCCAAATGATTCAGCATAAAAAAAAGTAGAGTTCACTTAAAAAGACAGCGTTTTAACTGAAGTCTGAGTTAACCCAATCAAGTGAAAAGAATATTACTGTCCGCAGACCTTCGTTATAAAGTACTTTCAGTAATCTGATAATCAGTTTCACTGAAGTTCTGATAAAAGATAACTTCAATACCATGGTATGCTAACATCTGGAAGCAGCGGCTCAGATTTTTTTCCTCTCTCCACCACATTTTCCTCTCTTGCCTCGCAGAAGTACAGGAGGCTGAGAAGGGTCAATCAGTGTTACGGTATTGATCTACATTTTGGTAATCACTTCATATCGCTCTGCATTTAGTCCCTTAGCTCTCATAATTTAGGTCAAGATTTTCAAAAGTCGGCATTACCACACCAATCCGCAGGTTACGATACACTTATTTTAATTTCATATAACACTGCAAATAGTGTCTGCATAGATCTCATGTATATATATTTATAGGAGTGTCTCCTTCAATGACATTTGCACAATGTCATATGGCATTTATGTCCTCTTCTTTTAAAAGGAACTTTTTTCTACCTCTTAATATCCCCTCGCAATCCCCTGTTTTATTCTATTATTTTACAAGTATTACAAAAACATTTTATTACTTGGTCCTCCTTCATAATGGCAAATTTACATTGGTGTAAAATAGCCTTGTCTTAGGTGCATTGTTTGTTATCTTTATAAATGTTTTAGACTTAAAATAATATTTTCTGACTAAACCATTTATAAACAGAATTATTTATTATGCATCGATATACCTACTTTACAATTTATAAAGACTTCAGAATTTTTTTTGACAAGCCTGTTCTGTTAATCTGGCTAGCTGGGCTGGGCTTGACCAATTTCTTCCGCATTTAATTGTACAGTGTTCTAATTGGGCACCAACATATTGGCCTCCAGAGTATTTTGGCATGTTAGTCATTTAGTGTTAGTGTTTGAAGGCTGTTTGATTTTTACTTCCATGAATTTTAAAATGCACTGGGTTATTCTTTAGTAAGCCCATCCCAACAGATCAGATTCTTAGGCTTTATAACTAAGTAAAAATATTGTACATGCAGTTAGTGAAGATAATTCAGACAATTTCCTAACTCCACATGTCTATCTCAGGGCTGTAACTATCTTGTCTGCCCTCAACCCCATCCATCCCCATAAACCATCATTTGGAGGGCTCCTCCTACCCTTTCCTTGATTTTCATGTATCAACCTGTTTTATCATGTATACGTGTTTAATGATTTTAACAAGGGATTGGACATAAATTTGAATCATGCCCAGGGGCAGAGGGGTAAACAAATGCACGCCAACAGGATGCAGGAGACAACTAAAGGCAGAAGTGCAATATTGTTGGGGAATGGAATTAGTCTCGATGATAGGCCTATATTCACCTGGAAAATTTTCAAAAAAAAAAAAGAAAAGAGGAAGCTAGAGGAGCTTTGGAGGATTTATAACTGAAATGAGGTGAACATTGTTACGGTGATCTGTACATTTTAATAGGTACTAGCTTCACAGGATCCTGGGATCCATCCCAAAATATTTCTATCTGAAATACAGGAGAGTTCAGTTAACACAACAGTGCTTCTCCCAAAATCTTGATTACCTCGAACAAAAAGAAAATCAACTTGCAAAGGTCATCTTTATTCATGGTAAAATACTTCCAGTTATCTAATATAACAAGCTTCAGGGAACTTTCAACAACATAACAACTTTTGCAATGCTCAAAAAGGAAAAAGTGACAGACAATGTAGTGTGATCCTTAACAACACATCTAAAAGTACAGTAGAATTTTTCTCAGAATTTGGGTTAATCCGAACGAAAGAAAAATCTGTCTAAAAGCCAGAGTGTTGGATGTGGTCCTGTCTCTGGAGGAAGCCGACAAGTCCAGGTTAAAGTCTGTCAGCATGTTGTAATGCTGCTACTGCTAGGCTGCTGCTTGCTTCTAACAATGCACTGATTTCTACTTTTAACATTATGCAAGCCACAAATTTTCTAGCAGCTGTGCAGGCCATTTCTTTAGCAAAAATTCTGAACAGGGCCCTAATGTGTATTGGGTGATGAGTTCCACTGTATAGAAACCATATTAGATGACAGCTGAATATTAATGGTTGACTTACCTGTGATCAGTATGCGCAGCAATGACAGCAAGCTTGTTTCTGTGTGCAAGCATAAGGTGGGTGTTGGCCAAGACAGATATGCAGTCAGCACAGTAAGTTAGGCTAAGCTGCAAATCAAACAAAAATCAGCCTACATGTTAGGTTCAATAAGATAAATCTATAGGCTTTCAGTGGTTTTGGTAATGCACAAAACTGTAAGCATGTTAAATGAGTACCTTGTTCCAAGACTGACATCCTCATGTTCTTCTAGTAAGCTGAAACCATATGTAAATTCACCATCATTTTCATAATAAACGTATGCATCTAAATGCTATTAAATGCAATGACATCTGCATAAATAAAGCTGTAAAAGGGATACAAACTACCTGAATTACCATTGCAAGTCTTGCTGCAGTCCATGGCAAGAGAAACATCAAACAAAATGTTTGAATTTAAGTATGACAGAATTGCACTGAATGAAGAGGCATCATCTTTCCTGACTCTGCTATCACGATGAGTAGCCTTGTACTTATATGAGCTTTCATTATATGTTTATTACCTGTTCATCTGCTGCCCTTTTCCTGCCCCACCACACAGGATTTGTATCAAGAATGATGACCAAGAGGCTGTTTGTTAATTTATCTGAGGATAAAAAAGTTTAATAGTTTTTTAAATGATTAATGAAAATATAGACTGTATTTGAAGCAAAAGATGCACAATCAAGCTCAATAAGATGACTGCTCAGTACTCCCTAATCATGCATAGAAAGCTTTTCCGGTTTTCACATGATGTGTCGCTTACGGTATTTTCGGAAGGTGCCATTGTTTTCAGTGGTAACTTTCTTTAGGCCAAAATGTAATTAGCATTTGATTTTCATACTCTGTGGCAGAGATCAAAAGTCTAAATTATTGATATTTTAAAAGAACAATGACACCTTGTCACACCTGTGACCCCATGAAATAATTCTTTGCTAAATCTTACATTTGGATCATGAATTTCTAGTGGCAAACAAAAGATGCTGACATGGAGAGTGATAATTGCTGCAATTTTTGCTCGGTTTTTCAGTCCTTAAACTTTGGCCCAACATCTCTTTTGTGTTCCAAAGGACAGTCTGACTTGATTGATGTTGGAGAATTTCTTTAAAAACATTGAGCTTTTAGCACACTTCATCAGGCTACTTGATAGATCTAGACTCTACATGTAACACAAGTCAATAGCATTGGCCTTAAAAGACGTCGCGATCCCAAGAACCCGGCGGGACAAAACACAAACTTTCAAGTGAAAAATTTTTTAATTCAAGAGTTGCAGTTGTTCGGAATGGAATTCGAAACAAATATGATTTTTCTGATTGGATTTGGATGCTATTTTAAGCTGAGTTTTGACAATATTCTCCGCAAATCATTAAAGGTTGCAATATTTGACCACCCAATGCTAGTGCACCCAATCTAACGGGGTCTGCTGTAAAAGTGTAGTATTGTGCAAAGCTACAAGTGACTGTTACCTATTACAATAGTTTTGTGTGACAGAGTACACAATAAATTTATTGTATGCTTGATACTTGATGGAAGAATGTGCACCTGCCATAGTGTCATGTTAACTGTTAACTTTTGTGTTAATCTTCTAATCTATTTGCCTAGATCAGCACTTTCAAGTGCTAGATTAAGTTGAATGTAGTAAGACTTACAATACATGCTAAAAGATAAGCTCTCCTAGACGTCTAAATATATTTTCGAGGCAGGAGCTGGCCTTTTTCTATTCCCCAGTAGTCTACCTCTTGCTTTTAACTAAGTAGACAAAAATTTGTGACAACAAACACTAACACTAACAGAAATCTCTTACTATTACTTACCGGTCATATTTGGGCTAATCGAATCTGACAATAGTGTGAGCAGCTTCAGCTTTCACGTAAGGTCTCTATCGTCAGATGAGTAAATCTGGCATAAACTTATTGCTATTTTTTGTTATGTTAAAGTCAACTAGACTAGTCCAACGACGAAGATGCTGGGGAAGCCGGACGATTCACATATATATAAAACCATCATCGTCAATGGCAGTCGCCATGTTGTTTAAAATGTTCATCTAAAGTGTTGGACTGTCGGCGCAAATCTCAAATCCAACAACGAAACGAAATTACTGGGACTGGTCATGTGACTCATGTGACATAGTTGGACAAAATGGCGAATGCAGGCGACGCTCCCAAAGCCTTGCGCTACAAGGATCGAGTTACAGTTGTGACTGGCGGAGCGTCAGGCATCGGACTTGGAATCGTAAAAGTTTTCGGTATAGTCTATTAGTAATAAGACATCAGAATCCTGTTATTGTTGGAAGGTATACAGATATGTTGCAGGTTTTACGATGAATAACCTCAGCAAAGTTGTTATCAAATTAATAACCGTAAATTGTCGTAGCCTAAACATAAAAAGAAAAACCTAATCTGGATCAAGATTGTACATCTAGATATAGACTAGACCTAGATCTAGGCCTACATTTCATGAGCAGAAATGCAGGTATCCAGATCAAAGTTTGTGGGCCAGGAGATCATCATGTAGGATTTGTTTCCAGTTTTGTAGTTTATTATTTGCCTAAGACCAAACTGAAGGGCAAGGCTGAAGGATAAAAATAAATGCCTGTAGGCTCTAGGTTAATCTAATTACAGTTAATTACCCTGTCCCTTGACAGTAGTGCCACAAAAGGTGATCCATCACTACGTTTTGACTATGCATAGTATTTGATAATAGAAGAGACAGCTGCATAGATAAGAAACAAGATTTGATCATCATGGCTCTAGTATCGATAAGATAGAGAACAGTTTCATCACATATCAGAAAGAAATTGAGATGGAGACATTGTGATAGCAAATTTAGATAATCAAGCCATTTTATTTTTATTTCAACAGTGCAACATGGTTCTAAAGTGATATTTTGCGATCTTAAAGGTAAGTTTCAAAAAATATTGTGACAGTTGATAACATCAGAATGTTGGATTGATATAAGTATACCCTGAAAGCTCGTTATACCGCCAAGTAAGGAACAAACAGAATAATGGCGGTACAACGAAAATACCATGTAGAACAAGGGAAATAAGTACTTTACCAACATTGGACTGGCTAACCTGTCTAAAATAATGCAATCATCTCCTTTGAAAACAATAGAGTTAAAATTAAAAACAAGCAAGAACTAAGGATTGAAAGCGTATGTGTCAAGTTGGAGAATGATAAGAAAAGAAATTGACTACTACGCATTACACATCCGGGTCGGAGAATCACACGAGCGCTAGGCCTAACGTCATAGATCAATGTGTGCTGTTTGCATCGTACCCCGCGACCGGTGCGAACCAGTTGAAGCATCACCTCGCATGCGCTTACGTTCGTTCGCAAACTCTCTAGGCCTATTGAGCGAGAGGAGTATGACGTGTGACCCGCCTTTCCCACTGCATGCCCCATCAGTAGGCCTATCAGGACTTCGCTTCCAAAAAGCGAAGAGTGTGTAATAGGATTGGTGTTTGAGTAACAAGCACAGACTGTGGCGCCAAGTGATGTTCCGTCTGTTAGCCGAAGTTAGGTAGAGGTGGGGAGTGGGGGTTAAATTTACGTTGGCGGTATAACGAGCAATATTTACTATACTCAAGTTATGAATGTAACAGTTAAACTGTTGGCGATTGGCGGTATAACGAGATTTTTAGTGACTTTGTATAGGTGTCAGATCCGTTCCACGGTGAAAAGCTGGCGATATGCGGAAATGGCGGTATAACGGGTGGCGGTATAGCGAGGTTTCACTGTACTTTGAAAACTAAATTCTCTGAATCACATTTTCCCATGATCCATTAAAACAGATCATGTAATATTTTTATTCTGTAAATTCTTGTCATATGTCACTGCTGTGAACAGGTTTATCCTCTATACCTCTATTTATTTAAATTACTGTATTGCAGATGATGATGGCAAGTCTGCTGAGACACAACTAAATGCTGAGGGACCAGGTGAATGCAAATTCATTCAGTGTGATGTTAGCAAGGAAGATCAAGTAAAGGTAAGAAACTCTGCAAATCAGTCTCTTATCTGAAATATAGTTTTGATGCTGATTTTGTCAGTTGAGCTTAGTTACATGAACAGATTGAGTCAAGTTTGAGAATCTGTTAGTTTACGACAACTCATATTCATAGAAAATTAATTGTTTATTTTGCAAGTCTCACCTGGGGCATGTATGAGCTGTACTGAGTGTAATGATGTTGTTTCAAGTGACAAATGAGCAAGCAATAGTTAAGTTTGCCTCTTGTTTCTTGTGTATGTGTTTCCTGAAGTTTTGCCCTTTTATGCCTATCATGGTAATGACAGAAAGGATCAATCAGTTTGAAATGATACTGACTGGTTTGGTAATTAGTATTGCCTAAATACATAACTCATGAGATATCTTCAGATTGATGTCATTCACCACAACATATTTTCTCAGCATTAATGTTACCTCTGTAGACTGGCTCACTTGTGCAACGGGCTGATCTGTTGCAAGTGAGAGAGGCTATGGTTTAATCTGAAATATAGAGAGGTCTGGGAGTTAGAAATGCCTCATATCTGATTTTATCAGAGGCGTAATGCGGGGGTCAAACCAGGTAGGCAAACTTGCACAAAGTCTGAGCAAATCATCAGACTTTTCACTTTACTATCTAAACCAAGAATGCATGATAACAATAATGCAATATCATGACAGCAACAACAACTGCAACAACAACAACAATAACAAATAACCAACAATACCAGCAATATTATAATTGTATTGATTTATTCATATTGTTTACTCCTTGTAGATAAGATTGATGCGTTGTTCCTTCATGTGGGCAAAATGGTTGAGGATGGTGTCGTAGAAAGGTTATAAAGACAGTTCATTGATCAAACTTGGTTTTCATAGTACATGTATTTTCATTTGTATCTGGCTTAAATCTGAGCCTGTGTGGTCCTTTATTCACCACAAGACGCTAACAGAGTTCTTGCATGCAACATTGGATGCTTTCAAAACAATAGCTATGCTTACTAGGGGCTGCACTAAATCCATCTTGTTGAAAACATAAAAGTTTCATGTTGTTCAGGATCTAGATCTAGCCTTTAAAACTGGATCTATTTAACTTATAAGCAAAAAGGCACGAAATGACGCAGGCCTCAGCTAACATTTGCGACCCCCTTTCCAAGTCAGGGAATGAAAACAGGGGAAGTCATTCATCTGACTGACCTCCTTTCCCTTCTGTAGGCATTTTAGATTTTTGCCTACAAATATGGAAATCCTAACAGGGTATGAGAGTGCTGCTGGGGCTCAATCTGGATTCATGTGCTGATTTTTGCACATAATACAATAGAAAAGGAGCTGCCAGCGAGTTCAGCTATGTAGTCAAAAAATCCAAAATGACTACTTGGCTAGTTAAGCTGGGCTGCTTGGGGCTCAGTCAGGGTGCAAGTGCCATTTTTGTGATAAATATTTTAAGTGATTGTGCAATTTTTTTTTTTATTTGTAGGTTTAGTCTGTTACAAGGTTACGAATCCCTATTGGGCTCTGAGTGCCGACATTTCTCATTTCAGTTTCAGTATTTTTGTGGTAGTCTGTCTGTTTTCAGTTTATGGGCCTTTCTTTTTTTTTGAGGTGGTAGTCAATGACTATTTGACTAAATGTATATGAGAACATGTCAGGACTCCAGAAACATTTTGTGATATCGAAGTTCCATTTTGAATATTTTTATTATAAAAGCTTTGGAGTGTTTATTATTTAATGTCATATATATTACATCCACCCATACTTAAAATATGGCCCTCACAGGTTAAATAAAGTTTAAACTGACCCATCATTTGAAAAGATTGGTCGCCCCTATTAGGTTATATGTTACTATCTTTGTGTTTAATGTTTTGTGTGATCTCATTACTTTTTTTATATTTTTTCTCTTTTTTTCCTCTCTGCATAGAATGTGATAGAGACAGCAGTGAAGACATATGGAAGGTTAGACTGTCTGGTGAATAATGCTGGAGCACGTGAGTAATTTTGACATTTCTGTTGTAGCAGTTTATTTACTTTACACAATATGCTTATTACAAGTTTTGCATGCTACTGAGACGTTGTAAAGGATCACAGGAAATTTGAAGAAATCGAGACTTTAGATATAAACAATGTTGTCTGAAACCAGGTCATAATATTCATTATTTCAAGATGCAATGAGGTTCCTGCATTCATACAAATGTTAGCAAAGAGATAAGATCTAAGAAAAGACTGTTATTGGCATGGACATAGAATACACATTTATAGTATTGGATAGTCTATTTCATAAGTATTAAATCTTATCAGTCACCTGGAATGAGAGCTATGACTATTCCATTACCCTCTAACCCAGCTGAAGAAATACAGTAAGTATGATAGCCAGCTGGTTTCAGCCACAGAATGTGTCTACTGATGCTAACCTACCAGTGCAACTACATGTCAGTCCACGGCTTATTTTTTGTCTTGCCCTTTCCAGATCCACCTCACAAACCAATTGATGATTACACATCAGAAGAGTTTCGGTCCTTATTTGACATCAATGTTGGAGGTTACTTCTCTGCATCTAAAGTATGTTCATTTCTGACCTATGCTGTGATAGCTTTACCACTTCCACACAGTTGCTATACAACATGCAGATATCAGGACCTCATTTCCCTGTCATTTAAAGTTGATGGAAACAGCCACAATCATGAATTTATGGATACCTCAATAATAAAGCATTTTCATCATTATTATCAGTATTATCATGATAAATCAAGCTACTTAGCAATAAAGAAATTATTAAGATAATATTTTTTTAGTTGTTTCAAAATTCATGACGTTTTTATGCAAGTGTGAAACATGAAAATAGATATTCTACAAGTCCCTTTCATTTTTTTTCTGAGATTTAGAAAAGTGAATCTCATAAGAACAAGTAGTCACTTATATTTTACAGTGATATTGAAACACTTGTGTGGGTATCATTAATCTTCACTTGTTTCTTTCAGTACGCTCTTCCACACTTACGGAAAACCCAGGGTAACATAATCAATAACTGCAGTCTAGTGGCCCACATTGGACAACTGTGGGCTGTGACCTATATATCAACCAAGGTAAAATGTTCTGTGTTTTGTATGATCTTACTACATACATTCAGACCTCAGGTACTGGAATTCTTCTCCTATTTGTTGCAAAGCTCTGACCTCTTGCTTTGTATTTCTATGTTAGATTTTCATTGCAAACAAGAATAAGTCATAATCTTGGAATTTTTAGCTGGTCCCTGAAATCTGAGCTCGTGAGTTTCACTGTACCCTCTTCTTATGTAATATAAGTGTTGATCTCAGTGTTAATACATGATTTGAAGATTGTCACTGTGTATATAGCAGGGTTCGATCAGTAGGGCTGGGCAGGTCCCATATTTTGAAAAGTTGGCTTGACTTAATCTTTTGGTGGCAAGGATTGCAACGATTGACTAAAACTCAATTTTTTTTAAGCTGGTAATAAAGCCTTAGGATCAACTGAGGATTGGGGATGGCAACATCAACTGAAGATTGGGGATGGTAGCTTATACGGCCAATCTGTTTACACAGTGTCATCTTAAATCACCTTCCTTGGGTTTGGCATTGTGTTTTTTGCCTCCTTTGAATGCCATTTAATTCATTTTCCAGGTCATTTTATTGCTCTCATTTCGTCAGGAAGAACATAAGAAACAACACAGTCATGGTAAATTTGTATGAAAAATATAATAAAGACTGTTGACAGCACAAAGTAAACTTACAATGAAAACTATACAAAGATGGTAAGGGCTGGTAGGCCTTTTCAGTTCCTCTGTATTTGAATGTTATGTGACTCCATCATTGCTCACACACTCACATGCATACACAGAGACAGACAGTGGTCAATACCAGAGCCCTGTGAACCAGTTAGCATCTGTGGTACCACGCCAAATTTCATGGTGCGCTTTGTCATCTTAGCCCTCCTTCCAGCACATCTCTGCTTCCACTGCTAAGCTTTCTCCTGCCCATAATACAGTCAAACATAAACAACCTCCCTTAATTTGCATCATAGAAGCTGTGACACTCAACCCGCACTAACATCGCTTGATTTGTGATCGCTTAATGAGTGGCTTGATTGACTTTTGGTCAAGCCAGATTTGAACCATTCACAAGGTTTGAACTAAAATACAGTGAAACTCGGATATAACGAGGTCGTCGGGACCAACCGTCGGTGCTTGTTAGAACCGATGGCTCGTTACACGCATGGTCCACTGAAAATCATGTAAAAAATGTCAGTAGTGTCAGGGAGACCCATATACTAGATCTAACATGGCTAAACTGCTCGCCACGGGTAGAGCGGAAGCGCCTTGTCTACCCAGGGGTCACCCAGGTAAACATGCCAGCATGCCACAAGTTTGTCACAAACCTGGCGGCCCCCGAGGCATGGCCAGGTACCACCATGTTTTAATAATGGCAGGAGACGTCGCGGGCTGAGTGAGCAGTCTAGCCCTGTAAGTCTATACGTTGGAAACCCTTTACTTAACAGGGTACTTAACTCTGCACTTTGCGCAATGATTGGTCTAAACAACAGGCTTGGCCAATCATTAGCCGAGCATATCAATCTCATCTTCCTCCCGTCGCATGGTCACATCTCTACGGCATCCTTCCCTAACCCGCTTCTTGGCCTACTGCGCAACTAGTTTGTACCGGTAATCCTACCGGTAAATTACATAAACGCGACAGCGAGACTTGCCTATTGTTGGCAATTGTTACGTAGCCTAAACATTCGAGTTCCTCACCGCTGAAAGTTTTATTGCGGACGAAAGGGTTGTGAGGGCTTAATTGCAGGTTGGTTACCTCATTAGGGCCGCGTTTAGCGGATTTTGTGCTCATTATATGAAAGGCAAGTTTACTAATACAAAGAAGGGAAAAAAAACAGGGATTTTCATTTTGCTCGGTACATGCGAGAACTCGTTTTATCCGTGCTAGTTATATTCAAGTTTCACTGTATGAACTTGAGGATCACCGAGTTGATAAATCAAGCTTAAGAAACTTGGCTTGATCGTTAGAGTTGATCTGCCCAGCCATGTCATCCAGGTCATATCTCCAACATTTCTTACAGTTGTATGGCAGTCTTGAGGCATATGTTATGCATCTGTCCCTGTTTGAGGATTCTTCTGTGTGCTCCCCATGTGATGTATGTTAAGCAAGCTCTCTTTTGGCGTAATTCTACATTGCCTCTTTCAGTGTTAGCCTGAGGGTCACAGACGCACTAAGGAAGGTTGATGAATCTGTTAAAAGTGAAGATAGATTAAAAGAGGAGACACTGATTTACTGACATTAACCACAGTTGTTTATAAAGAAAGTTTATGTCTACATCTATAGGAGTCTCACACAGCCTGGAGACCAGGCTCCAGATTATTTTTATATTTTGTGTCTGTTTTTGGATTATTTAATTTATGCAGTCCATCAGATATTTTCTAAGTATTTCATACCAAACAGCTGGTTTTGAGTTTGTTTCATTTCACTTGTAATTTGACAGGGAGCTATTGCAGCAATGACAAGAGCCTTGGCTATTGATGAGGCCAAGTTCAATGTCAGAGTTAATTCGTAAGTAAAGTGCATATGAATGTTTGTACTCCAGCATAGTCTGTGCATAGTGAGTGCAGAACATTACAGATTCATAGTGTCATTCATTTGGGTGACTGTTAGGTGAAGCGGTATGGGCAAGGCACATTTATGGATACGTGTACATTTCCAAGTTTTCAATACTGACACCATTCATCATTCTGACCTGCCATTCATAATTCAGAGTGAATCAATAAATAGGACCTTTTCCTTATTTCATAGTTTGATTTGCTACTCAGGTATCATAAACTATTGCAGTACCGGTATCAATGTGCACAGTAATACACTTAGAGTAAAACTCATAATAATTAACGCGGAAATAAAGAAAAACATTTTGTCCATCTCCTTCAGTATTCATCAAGACTCTGCACAGCAATGCCAGAAGTTCAGCTTTTTTCTTTTTTTCAACCACACAGATTTTCACCTAGCAATATTTTCACACCCCTCTGGGAAAAGGCAGCATTAGCATCTCCTGATTATGATGCAGCTGTGAAGGAAGGAAGAGATTGGCAGGTAATAAGTGATTTTGCAAAAAAAAAGTTTTAATTTTTGCTTAGACAAGAAGCAATATGTTTTTATGATCTCCTTATATAGATACTACTTGGAACCACAAGCAGCAGCATAACTCATGGGCAATTTAGTCCATGACTGCTTACAATTCAGCAAGCATAAAAAATGATCCTGGTTTCATATGAGGCATATCTGCAGCAGAATCAGGTCATTCATGAGATGTTACTAAACTGGTCTACTATTTGATGTTCCCTATGAACTTGGTTATTGTACATTAAAGTCATTGTTTTGTTCACCTGTCATCAGTACAAATAAATGACAATCTTGCTGACAGTATAGCAGTCTCGCTTCCTGTCTAATACTGAAAAGTATGCATGTAAGTTTGTTAATGCAAGAGTGTTTTAAGAGCTATAACTCTGCTATTTTATGAAAGAAGATCCTATGTACCAGAATCACAGCTGTACAAGGGATGCAAATTACTTCTGCATTGTGCTTCTCTTAATTAATTGATCAACAATGCATAGTGGTAGCTATCATCTGTAAAATAACCCATCTGGAAAGATAGAGAACGTTATGCTCTATACAAAGAGGATGCAGATAGTAAATATCAACTGATTTTAGTGTATTCAGTCTTTTTCCTTAAAATGGCAGAGCTGTGTGAGAACACAGTCCTGTTGTTTTTTATCCTGTGAAATGGCAGAATATGATCTCCATAATCCTAATAACTCTACTTCTACAAAACACAATTTTGTATTATCCCTCTAGCTTCTGGGCAGGTTTGGCACTGCAGAAGAGTGTGGACTGGTCTGCTTGTTCTTGGCTGCAGATGCAACATTCTGTACTGGTATTGACATATGTGTAAGTGGAGGGGCAGAGCTCGACTATGGCAAGAAGAATAAGGTTGATCCCTAGGTCTGATATTGCTCACTTTATACATCCAGTATTTATTTTGTAATACATAGCCAGTGCATTTATTTGGGTTATGGTTTCTTCAGATGTAGTCATTGAACTTTGCTTTCTTGTGATAGTAGGTTTTTTAATATATATAAGCAAGAGATGAAGCACTTGTTCAGTATTATATTTTTCTCTTCGTTTTGTGGTGAAAATGTACTGGCATTTTTATCTACAGGTTTGTTGTTATTTTTTTTTCTGGCAATTTGTGTATTCCTTACTACAGAAGAAACAACCTGCTTGGTACTATCTATGATAACCTTTAAAGTGGCAGCATTTTAATTTCACACATAGAAAATGTTTGTGCCTTTTGTTCTTAAAAAGAGCTCTCAAAAAAGCCAAGATCTGTCTTGATCTACATGTGTGTGAATATTACCTGTGAAACTATTACAAACCTGGCCAAAATTATAATGTGTAGGTCTGAGCACCATCAGCACTAGACAACCCACTTCCGTTTATTAGGCCTCTAAAACTGTGGACACAGATAAGCACCAACATGACATATTCTCACATTCCCTACACTTGCTGTGGAATTTGAGAGAAAGTCTTCCTGGGTATGGTAGTTTTCAATGATTATATATGTCCATTTTATTATGTGGAGCCCAGAGAGGAGAGGTCCTTGCAATATAAAGTCTATAAATATCTGTGCTGGGCAGCCTAGACTGACTGCATTTAAAAAAAAAAGAAATCCAAACATAGTAACTCTAGCATTTCTGAATTCGTAACAGGGTATTCTGAGACATCTTTATCCAGTTGTTGTTCTCCATGGAAAGTGGTCTTCATTGTTTACTACATTGAATTATGTAATGGATATAATGCACCATTCATGATGCCTTTCTGTTGTGCCTCCACACTTTGTTGTGTATCAATGTAAACTTTTATCCCAGTAGTGTGTAATGAGAAACAATTGTTACCTTATGATGCAGTTTGCACCTGTGAGTGTTGGTCTTGTGAATAATTGTAATACCCATTGCCCTGTCATTTGGTACTTCATTCATGGCCTTTCACTAGCTTATCCTAGACTTAAAAAAACTGTGCCATTGAGGGTGTGTCATAAATTTATATATTTTGCAAATAATGCAATAATAAATTTAAGACTTGACATTTATCCATGTCAAATGCTTGCTCCTGCCTGCAGTTTCATTTCTGTTTCTGTCAAGTTTTATCCATTCCTCATTGCCGGATAAGCCCATATCTTTACACCTCATGTAACATGTATACATAATACTTATTCCCAAACATGGCCTAATGGCCAGATATTGTAGGGTATGGTTGTCCCAATAAAAATATGTCTGTTCTCCACAGTACATAATGTACTTCAATAAGAGACCCCAAAAAAATGTATTTATATCTTTGTCTTTGCTTTTTTTTTCATTAGAGAAGTAGCATGGTCAGTCGTACTTTCATGTATGATCTATCTTTCTCCCACATCACTTTGCAGCAGCGCAGATAATCTTCATTATTTGTAGTGAGTCTTTTTAGAAGCAATTGTCTCCCTTATTATGATACTGACCATGGTTGCAGCAGTGACAGCCTTCTGATGAAATTAAAATTTATTCTTTATAATGTTCAGTGCATTTGAGGCAGGCCATATTCACAAGCTGGTATTTCAGTTACAATATCTGTTAGTTATAGCAAACAGCGTTGAGAAATGTGCTCAGGAACATGAAAGAATGCATGTCTTGCAACTTTTGCTTATACTGGGTTAAGTCATATATCAGTTTGCAATCTTTAAATGGAATTAAGTTATGGACGGCATTTTTAAGTCAGTGAGAAAAATCTTCGTTTGACGATACTTTCGAATCCAGTTGTATAAAGATTACAAAGGCGATAGTGTGACTTTATCACCCTGTGAACATTTGGTATTGCTGAAGAAAAAAAGATCCATTTACAAGGACCATAAGCAAGATGAGGGCCGGCTGCACATGGGCCATAAAATGCAATGTTAGTGGTGGCTACACGTGACCAGGTAAATGTGGCTGACAAAACGGTGTTTTCTCCAGATCACGCAATTGGCCTCTTAAAATTTAAAAATCTCTCCCCAAAATTAATTGAACATGTGCCAACC
>JAWQUT010000180.1:1069748-1136700 GCA_033807755.1 Ellobium chinense | reverse complement strand
CCCCCAACCCCTCATTTCCTGCACATAAACTTAATAGAATGTGAGAAAATCTTTTAAAAATATCTCTTAAAATTTATATATCCCCCATCCAGATTTATGTCTAGGGTAGAATGTTGCTCCCAACTCATATGACCTGGGGGATAGTTGTGTTTCATTTGTATCCGTGATACCCCCATACTCAAATTGCAGTCCCAATGTTCAGTAATGCCTTTCTTAACATTTTTATACATAAATTTTATATGTAGTATTTTGGTGGTGTTCTTTGTTGTATGTAAGCAAGCATTTCCCGGTTACGTATTTAAAAATGTCATTTGTATTTTAGACATATTCAGGCAGGGTTGCATGCAGTGCCAGATTTTGTGATGTTGACTTTTCGCTTTTGGGAGTATTTTATCTAGTCAGATCAAAATCAAAATTTGCTTTAGAGAATATTATTTTTATCTTAACTTGCATAAATTCTTTATTTTCTTACTTGTGCCTAGTTTCTGTTAAGGGGGGGTGCGCCTCCTGGGAGTGAAATCGTGAATGCTTAAACTAGGGACTTTTTAAGCTTTAAATTCAGATTCAGCATGGTCAAATTAGAGGAAAAATGTAGAATTTTTTTTGGTTTTGTGCACGGTTGCCATGGCAACGCCGCCATATTGGATTTCGTGTGTTGAAAATTAGCTATTTTCAAAAGCCTAAGGCTCCTAGAGTTTTGAATGTGATCATTTCAAATTTTGTACACTTATAAAATAGCTCTATAAAAATAATAAAATGCATTTGTTTTTTGTTTATTTATCATACAATGTCAGTAAAAATTTTTTGAAATATGTATGTTGACGGATGTGTATTTTTCTCAATTTTCCACCAGANNNNCAGTCATGTCATAACAGCCAGATTTTCGCTCATGCAATTCCTTTACAAAAAGGCTATTTTAATAGCAGGGATTTATACTATGCCCAAGACAGCAAGGTTCTTGTCACAATCATGCCTTTCACTTTCATAGACTACAGGTCCCATTTTTCTACCACCTCATTGCTTTTCCAATCATGTCAGTATCTAATGGCCCACCGTGTGCGCTTTATTTCCTCATGCTTTATATTGCATGAGCCAGTGATGCATTTTCAATATTGTCATCCCTTAGCTTATATTATTTGTGTGATATTGCTCAGCATTAAATGTATCATCACCATAAGACCCATATAAAGAGTAGTCACCTATACTGTTTTTACATTTGTGTACTTTTTGTAGTTAGATATGGTTTTTCATTTCTTTTATATATTCATGTTTTAATTTTTAAGTGTTTCCTGTTATATCGTTGATCAGATAAGCTGCCATGTTCAGAATCTTTTCACTGAGGTTGTAACGTAAGGAGAAAACAAGGAAGTTTGAGTGAAATCATTGTGAAATGTTGGCAGTAGAAAAATACTGGAGGAGCTGAAACTGTGCCTACCCTTGGAGAGGTTTACAAAAAATGTATATGTCCTTTGATATATCATTATGCTATAACTTCAAGCTCAAATTTCTTTAAAGATTTTATTGTGTGATGATTTCTTGTGTTATGGGCACTATGTTTCTGTTTTAATGAAGCAATGTCATCATCTTCCTCTCACTTGTAACATTCCATGCTTAAAAATAGCCCAGTTATCTCTGTCTGAACCAGTATTATGTGAACTGTCTTGGGTCACAAGGAAAAAAAAGAGATTTTAAAAAATACAAATAAGACCTACCACTAACTGTTCATGCTTATTTGAATAAATCCTGTTCCCCGATTTTAATTTAAGATAAGATTTTTTATAAGGATGGAGTTTTCTTAACTCTCTTTCTCTCTCTCTCTTAACACTCTCTATTCCTTATAGCCATGTCATTCTTAACTAAGTAGCACCAGGCCATACTGGTTGTGCAACGACAAAGCAACATATAAAATTATTTGCTTATATGATTATACAGTGTTTTGTTATTGCATGGCAGTACAGTGCATAATTACTTAAGATGGTATAGCTGGCTGAACTGATGGGTTTTTTTTCCACTTCTGTCTCTGCCACACTTTTTTCCAGTGTCCACTTTCCAGTAACCTGATCATGCCTTACTCTCTTAAAATTTCACTCCACCCTGTCTATGTGTTTACATGGTGCTGTTCATATGCCTAATTGCAAGACATAATGTTTTAATAGCTTTATGTGTTCTATAGTATATTATAGAACTGAGAGTGATTTATTGCACCTCTATATATTTTGATATTAACCTCTGCTGTACTGAGTATCGGAAACAGAATTTCTTTGCCTAAATTACAAAAGTGTCCGTGTTATTTTGTGTATGTATTCATAACATATAATTTGTTTCTCACACCGGTCTTAATTCTCTTGTGAAACCCACATTAGTCACTAATTTGAATTTGCCTGTTTGTTCATTGTGCCAACATAAGACAACATTACATTCACGAAATGTATATATAGTTCATCACTTAGCATAGAACTGAGGCTAAAACTTGATAATTGGTGAGTCTCTCTTCATTGAGCAGGACGATTTAATGGTTAAGGCATTGAACTCAAAATTTGAAGGTTGTGGGTTTGATTCCTGTCATGATCATGTTGTAAAAGCCCTGGGAGAGTATTCTACTCTCATTTTGCCGGGTTCACAATTATGTAAACAGAAGACCTAACTATAAGCAATGAAAGATATTGTTGAAGTGCCAGTGATCAGTGCCTGTAAATGGCAGCAGCACCTTGTTATGATTATTGTTATTTTATCTATCATTTTTGTAAAGGAAAACAAAATCCATTGTCACAAATGACCCTTGGTAATTTGTTGTTTCAGTTTTACAGTAACTGATGAGATAGGTCTAGGTCCCATAGAATGACCCTATTCTAAATCACCCAAATTAGGCCATTCATTTGTAGCAGCCAAGTCTGAAAATGGGAATATTACTGGTAGCATTCTATATCTCATTATTTACACAAGGATATCAGTCTCGAATGCCGAGGCTGGGACTGCATTATTTCAAATGAAATTACCCTCATTAAAATGTAAAGGCCATTAGTTCACAAAAATGTATCCTCACAGTTCATTTTCAAAAACCACAAAAAAATTGTGACAAAGTCTATATCTATTTTCACTCTGTTGTGACTAGTTCATGACCTTATCACATAAACATAAACATATTCTTCATTCTTTCTGTCACTTTGCTTTTGAAGATATTGTATGCTCATGTGCTTCTTGCTACATAATATTTTGCCATGTTTCTTAAGCATCAGAGAATCATCACTTTCCTCTCATTTAATGTTTGCTCCTCCTGATTATATATAGAAATAAGGGGGGGTCAAGAGTTGATGGGGAAATGAAAATCGTCATTTCTATATTCTGGTTGTAATAAAAATATTTATTTACATGACCACAGGAGAAGAGGCATGGTACACCATCAACTAACAAGCAGTTAGTGGTCCACTTCATCCACCTCTTCATCCGGCGCACACTGAAAAAAAATAAAATGGCATTTTAAGAGAAAAATCTACCAGATATAAAAATTCTATCTGTAACAAGAGTTCTCATTATTCAAGTTATAGTTGACCAAATCTTAACATATATTCTACTGGAAGCAGCTGATATCAATTACACGAGTTATTTGCAGATCTGCCAATGGATTTCAATGAATCAAAGGAATATTTTGTCGTTCCTGATTTTCCTTTATCTCTCAACCATTCTTCCAAACCCCTTAAAAAGTGAAAAAAAACATAAAAATCCTAACAATGAATACAAAATATGAGATTCACTACCCACATGTAACCTGGATCCTGAAACTGCTAAATCTATTTCATCTCTGCATCCTAAAAGAGACAGACCACTCAAATCTTCTGGGGTCAGGATAGTATTATAATGTATTTAAACACAATGTTATTCTACCTCAATGTGTTCAATTGCAATGGGATGGCTGCATGACTTCATGGTAGTGAAAACATAATTATCAGCAAAGTCCTTGTTTATCAAATGCTACAACAGCACAAGCTATACATCTGTGCACCACAGAACTTATGCAAAGCACTTACATAGTATTCAACAAAACAGATCTGACTGTCATCAATTCTGATCATATACTGCAAGGACAGAAACCCTCTGTTGTCAGTCCTTATAGAAATTCTTGTGGACAGTGCTAAGGCTTTCACTGATGGCTTCAACAAGCTGATTTTGTATCTGAGGAATAAAATCCATGCCTATATCTAACTGTATAATATGATCTTTGGTGATGCGCTCAACCAGCAGTGTTCCTTCCTTCAAAACAGGCCAGTTTATCAAAAAAGGACATACACAAGCGCATAGTTCTATCATTCTTGCATAAATTCTGGCATGGATATTTTCAAGAAGAGTTTTGGAGTGCAGATACAAGTCACAAGAGAGACACTGTTGAGTAAGTTTCACTCACAACTAATAAACACATCAAACTTCAATACTGCTATTTGCTGTCTCATATGAAGACAAGATGCCATCACACCATCTTTATGCCATAGGCCAGTTAAAATTGGCTATATATGAGTATTGATTTACCACAGAAAAAGACACAGCTATACCAAGTTTAAACTGCCCCACGAGACCTTCTAAAAATGTGTGTTTCTTATTGCATTCAAAACTTCTGTAATATTTTGAGACATGGAAGTCAATAGAGATACAATTTCTTGGTCTTGTGGGTAAGTTTTGTTCATATGAGATATGCTTCCAATGCTCAGTGTTACCTGAAATGTGGCTGTCATACACACAATAGACACTGATGCAAGAACCTGCTGCTACAAACCTGTTTGTCTGTGTCTGGGTACACTGGAATGATTCTACCATCTCGGAATCTTTGGGAAAGGATGACTGGGGAGGATAAACAATGAAAACATAAAGTATAAAGGTGAACATGCACATCAGAAATAATTTTCAGTTTTCTATGTCTGACAATTATCTACAACGCCAACCGAATCAATGTCTGTTACAGCACCTTGTATTTTATGATGTAATAAAGAGGTTTGCATGACTGGGCTTTGGCCGTTGTGTCAAGAGTTATCTCCCTTGCCCGAATGCCAGGGGTTTGTGGCAAAAATGCTGACGTCACCTAAGTTCTGATGAGGTCACCTACGTTCCAGCATTGCACACACCTCTATCTGACAATGTATTATTCAGCTTTCAATTAAGGTTCTGGTCATCTAAATTCAAAAGTTAATTTCAACTGTGCAAGCCATTATATAATGTATTCTGCATGATTTTGTTTTGACACATCTGCTGCTTACAGTGGAGTAAAAATTTCATATTGATGTGTTATCACCTGTCAACAGAGCACTGACTAGACAACTTAGCCATGTGGCAAGAGCATATTTGACGTAAGCTTATGGCCGTCACGCATGCAGTAGGTTTTTAAGAATTTGAACTTTGCATAATATGACCATGTGGGTTCTCTAAGGCAGGCTGAGGTGCTACATCATGTTAACAGACACTTGAATGACTGTTTCATTTGAATAACAAGGTATTATATGGTTAACATAATCGATAGGACGATCCAACCTTCCTTTAAGCCCATAATGCTTTTACTTCTTTCAAACATTCTCTGAAGCCTTGATGGTGAAAGACGCTACACTTTAGGGAACGACACCTAGACCTACACATCTACACTCTGTAAACAATAAAGTAAATAATTTCATTTCTTTGGGTGATGTGATCTCTGGTAGCATGATGAAGGACTGAAATGTACGCTACAGTCCAAGTCTGTTAAAGATCCATATTTCTATTCTCACACTTTAATTCAAACCCCAGCCTCGCTCTTTACCTTGATCCCACAAGCAGAGTTCAAGGAAACAAAGCCAAGCACACTATTAACTCCAATTAACAGCAGTGTGGAATACTTACATGCATGCTACCTGCATTGCCAAATGTGGAGAATTGCAGATATGGCTGGTCTGGTGACATGAGGATTTGTAAGACGTCACTGGTGGGGTCAAGCTCAGTGAACACTTCCTTCAGGCACTCACTCTGCATTCAATCAGATTACAAACATAATGTTTTAAGATGCTCTTATTATCAAAAAGGCTAATTGTTTTAATTCACAACATACAAATGAGCAACTACTGAAATAACAGATGTTCTGAAGTTCCAGAATTGTGTAAAAATACTTCAAGCACAGCAGCCATTGCTCAACACTACATCTCCACCTGCCACGTACATTAACCATAACTATCTACAAGGGCAGTGGGGTTCTTTCCTAGCAGAACACAAATTGTTTAATCAAAATAGTATGTTTCCATATATATCTCATACTTTCATTAACTCAAAAGCTCTGAATATAATGCTTAGTGTTCTTACTTTCATGATAATCTTGTTGACAACATTGGAACTGCAGAAATCAAAGTCAAGCACCTCATCTGGTTCCAAAGTCTTCAAGCTGCAATCTGTCAGGACACCATCCTCCTCTAGCCTGAAATGAAATTGAAACAAAAACATCTTGAAAGTGAAGGTATTCCTATAAGGTTTGTGACACCTATTAGAAGGGCAAATCACTCATTGTGTACAACCCAATTAATCCGCTAATATATAAAATCCCCCTTTTTTGGGGCCCTGCCAGCCAGTGTCAGAGTGTAGAAATGTGTAAAATGACCTGAGATTTAAATAAAGCATTCAATTTTAAACTTTCAGGTACAATTTGAGCCTTCTAGATACAAAAATAAAGTGTGTAGGCCTATGTATTTGCACATGGTCAAAACCAGCCAGATGAAAAATTGGGGACCAAATCAGAATTTGAGGTGACCTTTTACAAAAGACATTTGTGAAAAATTTTGGGCGTTGATCCCCTTTTTCTTCCCGTAAAAAGATCGGGCAAAAGAAGTACTTTAACCTCCATAGAAGAAATTTCCCGAAATCCAATGGTATATGTAGAATAACACAAAATGTTAAAAGGGGCAAAAGAAGAAAAAACAATAAGTGTCAAAGACCTATATTCAGAACAGTGGCATATGTTGTTAGTTGTTTCCAGAAACAATATCACTACCCTACAGACATGCTCTGCTCCCCAGTTCAGAACCTAGTCAAGAATCATTCTACTGACTGTCCCTGTTATCATCTGGTTGTAGATCCTTATTGTTCTACCTTCAAGGTTGCAGTTTCTGCCTTGTCCCTTATCCAGCATTTGCTGCAGGTAATGATATTCAGTACACTCTTTTTCTTCTTCCTTCCTCAGTCTCTAGCGTATATAATGAGATACTACTTTCCACTGGCACTTAATTCCATTCTGGCAAACCAAATGTGCTGATGACTTAAGAAACAAGGTCATGGATTACTGTGTAATTAAGTAAAACACAGCCATAAGAAATAAAACAATACTCACATAAGTGTAAGTGGACAGCCATAGCCAGCATAACACATCTTCAAACTTGTGTTCACACCAGGCATGGCACTGCTGCCAAATATGGTCAGGCATTCCTGCATCCATAAGACAAATTTTCACTTATTTCTGTTAGGTGCTCTAAATCTATTCTGTGAATAACCTTCAGTAATTTACATTATTAAATTTAAATCCAAGTTAAGTCTTACTGCTGACCTATAAATCCCACAGACTATTTAACCATGTCTACTTTGATGCATGTTTTTCAAAAATAATTGCACTCATTATCAGACTGGCAAGTCCCAGGATTCATATAATTTGTACACAGAAAGAAAGCTTCTATAATGCTAGTAAGACTTCTGTCAAACCGTAAGAGAGAATTATTTTTGAACAATAACTGGTCAACCTGAGGATGACTCACTGTGAACAGATCACCAAAAAGTCACCTAACATACTCCACACTGACTCCTATTAGTAAATGTTGAGAAACCACAGTTTTCCATACATGAATCATTACTTGTTTTATTCAGGTCTTACAATGCTCTCTCTTTGCTCTATCTCTTGTAACCTACCATTCTGATTCCCAGCTCTCCAGCAATTTTTAAGGTTGGGATTGCTGCTCTTTCTTTTCTCCTTTTCTCTGTTAGCACAACTACCTTTCACATTTTACCATGACTAACATTTTTATTCCCACATCATCTTAAGGTAACAAAAGTCCATAAGCTTCATTACTGTAAAGTACTGGTTTCACATGATGTGAAATGTACCACGTTTCTTTAAACATTCCACGACAACAAAAACAATATTTTGCAAAGCAATATGTCATGTGCATTCAGATGCTTTCCCTTCATAAAACATTAAGCAGAGATTCGTTGATATGTAAGGATTGTGAAGCTGTGGAACAATCGATTAACACCTGGAAAGATAAATCCCCAGAAGCAGCTATGCTATTCTGATGACTTTTTTCTGCTGCTACTACTTCCTCCATCACAAACACACTTTCATTAAATGCACAGGTCTGCACAAGCTTTAAAAGTGTTTCCCATTCCCAATTCTTTCTCTCGTCAATTGTCTTACAGACTTCTTTTATTCAAATAAGCAACAATATCTATGAAATCCAACATACCAACAAAACTGTGAGGTTGATTTTGAAGGCTAACTGATCCTCCTTGATCTTGTAATCATGAAATATAGCCTCTTGAATAAAGGCATTGGCCTGGACACACTTTGCATCCTCCACTGTCACTTTCAGACCCATAGGGCTGGCAAACACGGTGGCTGTCTGTGGGCGTTCAAAATTAATTTGAAATGAAAATGAATCAAGAATATCTGCTTTACAACCATCTACCTAATAGACAAAACGAAAACCATGTCAGCTTCCCATCAGATCCACACCTGTCATATTGGTTGATAGTATTGAAATATGCTGTCACTCCCATCCCAAAGTGAAAAATCGTCAAGGATTTACATAGGTCAATAAAACACTTTGCTGTGGAAATGACAATAGAGTTCCTATTCTGATCAACTGGTGAATAACTGAAATAAGTAATTTTAGATAACAACTAAAATCAAACTCCTGCTTTGAGATGTGAGGTCAAATCTTCATTAAGGCCGATAAACCTATTCTAATTCCAACCAAACACTCTGGGAATCAAAAGGGTAGAAAGCTAGAATAGGAGTCATGAGTAAGGATGAACAAACAATGTCAAGACAGACAGCTCAATATCATTAGTATTAAAGGGAATCTACTCAACCAAAATAAAACCAGCACCTGCCTCAGCAGACAAGCCCTGAGATAGCAGAGGGTGGAGAGGAAGCAAGCATGTATGGATTTGTATTCAGTGTGTTATATCTTGTCACACCATCATCTCAGTTTGTATGTCTAGCTAGTTCACAAAATCCAAGGGTTCTTCAATGGTGGGCTCAAGTACATCTTCAAAGACTTCCACAGGCCCATCTGGTTTTCAGCAGCAACATTCTTAGGAACAACACTGCTCTCATATCAATACAGTTTATTTAATCTTAGATTAACAGCCTGTAGAAAGATTGCACATATGACCACAACAGGGTAAAACGTAGTTCTTGGAACTTTTTGCTTCTTCTTTAAATATTAATAGGCCCATTCCATCTAAAGGTTAGTTTTATCATCCCAGGAGTTAGTGAAGTGGACATAGAATACATGTAAACTGAGGTGATGACATGCTGGTCCTGGAAACACTTTGACTGATCTGGAATAATATTACATTGAAATCCAGTTAAACCATTTCCTAGACCTCAGTATGTCCTATAATACCACATTACTTGACAAAGACAAGGCTTTTCAGCATCTTCAGCATGGAGCATTGTCACCTCTGCATGCTCTGGAAAAAACAAGTTCACATAACCTGAATTCATCCAACCATTACACATGTGACAGCCGCTTATATCATATAGGTTCTAGGAACACCGTCAGATGTTTTGCCCATGTTATGATGACAGGTGGTAAGACATCTATGTGAACCTTTTAATTCCACTACAAATAGCAGATGCATCAAACAAAGCATGCTGAAACAATAAAAATACAGTATGGCTTTTCCTGACTTGATTGGTCAGTCTTAACTTTTGAATTTGGATAACCAGAACTTTATTACATAAAAGCTAAAATAACACATTGTCTAAGTGTCTCAAGCTGCTAGAACCTAAGAGATGTCACCATTTTCCCCATATCTGAGGCATGGGTGTAGTAAATAACTCTTTTGAGCAGGTCATTATCTTGGTCACTCTAGTCTTCTTTGTTGCATTATAAAGCACACACCAGCAGAAACATTACGATGCTCTTTTTTAGCCCAAAGTCACAAACCAAAGATTAATAAGACCATTACTGGTAGCAGTGACCCCCAAGACATCCACCACACAGTGAAGATAAAAGTGACTCAACATATCCACAGAATGATGGCACACAATATATCTATTTATATAATTTTTTCATCCAGCACATACAATTCAAATTAATTCGTCAGCATAATAACTGGACACATCGATCTTTAGGCATACCAATCTGAGCCCCTTTTCCCATTTTTCATTTAAATGATAATTTAAGAAAATAATGCTCTGTCTTCAGGAATTGGTTGCTGGGCACTAAAAATTAATTCTTAGTGAGACAAAATTTTGTGAAAACAAAATTATCTTTGATATGCAGTCAACATTTAAATTAAATCTAGATTTACCTGAAGTTGGTACATGGGTTTCTGCATGTGCTTTGTACCTAAATCAACACACTACTAAATCTACTCCTCAACACAGGTCTGCCCTAAAGTGACTGTACCAATTATCAGCGTAGACCAGTCATCGGCGTACTATAGAATTTTGGCCTCTGAACAGCGAAACTTCGCGAGACTTTCGCTCAACTGTGAGAAAACTCACTCCATCTGCCATTTTTGTGTGATGACATCACATTTTCATAGCAGACGGTGACTTTTGTTTATTTGCAGATCATATATGATAACAACAGCTAGGACATTGCCAATCACCGCATTTGCTGAAAACTGAAAACATCTTTAAAACTAACCAATATTTGCCGGTAACGGGTAAGTGTCATACAAAGGGTAGAAAAATATGTCATCTGTGATAAATACCAGAACTTTACCTTGAATATTAAATCATTGCTATGAAAATATTGTTTTTCTGCCCGTACCTCCTATCGGACCCATGTTCAGTGATAAGGGAGGGTCAGTCTCATTATAATAGCGACACCCTGCACATCGGCCTTCAATTGATAGTACTTACCTGAGCATAACTTTGTACAATAGACACAATCAAGCAAAAAGTGGCAAGTGTGCCTAATTTTTATTGCATTTTATGGCTTTTGTTTTAAAGCATAAGCCGATGACTGGTAGCATGTGGCCCCAAAATGACTCAGATCGCATTGCAATTCAAACACGATGTTTTAAATAATATCC
Organism: Ellobium chinense; assembly: GCA_033807755.1. Lineage (NCBI taxonomy): Eukaryota > Metazoa > Mollusca > Gastropoda > Ellobiida > Ellobiidae > Ellobium > Ellobium chinense. The sequence continues at coordinate 1,125,438 of JAWQUT010000180.1, read as the reverse complement.
ATTTAGACTAGATAGAATGCCAGTAACCTCATAGTTTTAGGAGTAAAGATTACTACTATTATAAAATCTAGGGTAAAGATATTCATATCTTACTCTATTTGCTGGAGCCGATGGCTGGTACAGTCACTCTAAACCTAATAATCCTGACAGCATAATGCCAATCTAGACTAGACAGGAATATCAGCCAAAGTGTATGAGGAGCATTCAGAAGTCCTCCCTAACTGCCATACTGCTAATGCACAAATCACATTTATCCAGTACTTACATCTTTAAAGTGAACTGCCTTCAGAATTGTGGACACATTGCGTGCATTGTCAAGTTTGGCTACGAGCAAATACTGGCTGTCATCGTCTGCTCTCTGTGTAGACAACATGACGGTATGCAGGCTGGCCCTCTTATTAATGAAGCATGTAGGTATAGACTAGATCTGATCAATCTTCTCACTGAACTCTGAATCTAGACTATACCTGACTCTAAACTGATGAATACACAGACCTGTTATGCGTGAAGTTTCATTTTTAATATAGATCTAGTCTAGTTTATAAGATAAAGGATCAGTTTCCTCCAATATTTAGCAGAAAGAAAATGAACAAAGGTTTATAGTTATTTCCCTTGCTCAATCAATATAAAAACATACACCGAGGTAAATCATACTTTTATTTTTTAATCAGAGGCAGTTATCCATAGAATATCAGTGATCATTAAAAAATAACTCTGAAAAATTAATTTCACAGAAAACAATGCTTCGTACTATCTCAGAAATAGCATTTCCCAGACACACCAAAGTCAATTAGAAAATTTATTTCATTATGTTGGGCTTCCTAGCCGCGCCCACCCGGAACTTCCTGTCTGTTCTGACGCGCACAAAATTAAATCCATGAGAGCAGTTCGAAGTTAAAACTCTAGAAATCCAGAGGATTAGGAAGATTACTGCATTTTGATCAATTCTTTATTGAGGCAAGCTGTCAAAGACGGCCTTCAGTTTTGGAATGGATGTTGAAGAACAACTCGCAAATATTTCTCTCAAAGAGGAGAAGGTGTCTCATGACATCTTTGCTGGTGAGCTTGATCAGTTGTGGTATGACTATGAAAGTATGAGTCTTATTAGTCTTAGACACTTAGACTCCCGGCATAGTCATAGAGATACAATCTGGTCATTGGTATGGGGGCGTCAAAATGACAGAACAAGAAATATTTCCAAGAATGAAGACCAGAGGACATGGAAAGATGGAATTCTCTATATGATGTGGTGTCTTATAGACTAGACTACCTAACTAAGACTTTAAATTTTAAATTAAAACTGATAAATTGTGAAACAACTTCACAGGACTTCAGCGTGAACAGCTGATGAAGGGAGGTGGAAATTAAGATTTGTGATATTTTGTGCTGTTAACACTCAATAACTCATAGTCATAGCACTTAATGATAAGGCACATTCGGGCCAGCATCTGGCAGGCTGTCTGACCATTATTATAAAATATGACCACTGCAAATATTGTCTGCTGGCTGGCCAGCTGCCACTGGGGTGCAAAATTCTAGCGTTGTGCCCAACATTGAGTTTGCAAGGACATGCATTTTATTGCTGCACCTAAACATAGCAAATGCACAGTAAAATTAAGTTTATCACAGCATCTTAAAGGTTAATAAAATGTAAGATGCTTAGTACAAATCTGCAAACCAGTATAAAACATAAATTAAATTCATTTAAATTTTTGGCTTTCTCTAACAACGGCACCGATTTAGTCGAAATATCGATATAGTCCATGATTTGTCTATGAGTATGACTAAATGAACTGTATCATTATCGTTGTGGTGCTGTCCTTTGAGATAGGCAAATTTTTTAACAACCATTGTGAATTGTGAGTACAGTAATACGCATACAAAATGCTTAAGCCCTACTGAATTAGATCTTTTTTTTGTTCATATCGTCCTTTATCCCATTTGAGGAAACTATGCCCATATCACCTCACTTTAGTCAGAATAAATGGAATAATATTTCACTACAGTTGATCCTCCAAGATAAGACCTTTGTAAATGTTCACAAGAAAGGTCTTAACTGGGTGGGAGTCTTAACTGAGCGGTTCACACTAATTATTACTAGTGGAGGCGGATTTTGCCCACACCTATTGTCTCAGCAAAACAGTTTGATTGTGTGTGCCCTCGCACTCGATGACCTCATGAGTGCAAGACAACATGGGTAAAACACCGCAAATACCATACAGTAGGAGTGGGCACAACTCCAACACCAGTGTCAACTCTGGGGACCCCAACTTTTGAGTTGACTCTCCGATACTAGGGTTGGAGTTGTGACACGACAGTTTTCCAACACTGCCTCACAGGCACTCACTGCAATAATTCTCATAAAATCATTTACCAAATAATGTCCCCTTTTATATATAACATTCAACAAATAGCAGCTCAGACATGCGCCCTGCCAGTGTCAGTCGGGAGTCCCTCAATAGCGAATCATGTCATGTTGCGAGCTGGTTCTGACACCCCGAATCACATAATATCATGACGTTATAACTCGGTGTGGAGTTGGTGTCAACACTAGTCTGTCCAGCAACACTTCACTGGTGTCAACTCGAAGAATGCAACACTGAAAAGTTGTTGGTATCATCCAGCCCTACCATATGCTCTATGTAGTATTTCATTGGCCTACTTTAGGTGACATCATTTCCTGGGCCCAATCATATTCGACTAACATGTAACGTTGCTGCCAGTGTATTCATACACGGGATGGACAGAGTAGGCTAAGCCTGCCTTGCCTAGCCTATCAATCATGCACCAAATCAACGAGGCTCTGGCTGCTCACACTGGTATTATGTCATGAGGCAGACCGACTGGCAGCAAACTACATGACTACACATGTTTGAAACATGTGGGTGGGTCGCAATTCAAAGAGGAGGGAAGACTGAACAAAGGTTCAGAGTGGATCGCATGTTGGATTTTGGAAAAAGTTGCTATTTTGAGGTCTTTCATATAGAAATTTAACCAATCCGTCATGAAATTTTAAGTTGTAATCAAGAGGAAATCGTAAATGAGAGGGTCTTATTTCAGAGGATCCACTGTTATTTGTGACTTGCTCATTTGACTCTAAATTCTGTACATCTAATCACTTTCAGTTTGTAGGTTTACTGTTAACTAAAACATCATGTCAGCTTTTCACTTTGGAGAAACAAGGCCACATACTGCCACATAATTGGAGAATCGTATTTGATTTTTAAAAAATCAAAAGTGATGAAAAAGCCCTTCTTGTATACTATGCAGCAGGAAGAGCATGCACTTCAGGCAGTGCAGTGGATGTATAAGATCATACCTCTGACTTCCTGGTATGGGAGCCATGAAACAAATGTGATGGTTTGTATTACCCAGTATTACACTATTAATAAATAATTGCTTGACATTAGTAGTCATATGGTAATAATAGATACGAAGCCTCATTATTGGTTTGTTTGACTAAAACTAAAAGTGTCTTGTATGGTATATATTTCTGATAGCTCATTATACCACCGTAACATTATTTAAGTCCAAAAATACCATATATATGACAGGAAAAAGGGCCGATGATGCTGCCAGCAGCATTTGCACTGCCTCAATAGATTCCAAGGCAGATGGAGACTCAGAGTCAGAGGCCAAACAAAGGTTCATGAAGCTGGTGGCTAAAGCTCGGCAACTTGCAGAGAAAGGGGACATATCCAGAGCTCTGGTCTTGAATGAGAAAGCTTTGGCAATAAGTTACAGTGATAAGCTGCAGAGGAGAATCCAAAAGATGAAGGTAATGGTATTGATTATACATAAATTAAATGCAAGAAATAAGTGAACACTGTTACTTTAGAAAGTAACGATAATTTTAGTCAAGAAAAATGAAATTAGGACTTTTATGCACCTCATTGGGAAATTGTTTTACAATTTTAATAAAATCATCTCATTCATATTACTTACACATAGAACAGTACATATCATACATATAAATACAGAACAATACATATAAAATAAAAGATCACCACAGTGCAGCATTCTGGTCCCTTTAGATCTGAAGCCAGGTTCTCATTTACAAATGAGTGGTGTGAGGATCAGGAGTTCCATTGAATGTCTTTCACAAGGACACAGCAGTGTAAAACATTCATCTCAGAGGTCATAAGGACGCAACTGTGTAAAATACTCAACTCAGAGGTAACACCTTCAGGCTTAACAATCTTCAGATTGTGAGAAAGAGTCACAAGCCGCATGGCTGTACTTCCTCTTGATGGGAAACAGATTATGACTTGGAGACATTGGTCTTGTTACTGGTCCTAAACCATTATAAATGAAATTTACCGCTCATCTAGCTGTACTAGTTGGATGTTTTGTCGAAGAAGAAGAGGTGTGTTGGCCTGTGAACCTATGCCTGCCATTTTATTTTGTTTTGTTTATGTGTCTGTTAAATACCCTTTAGGCATTTCTGGCAGAGCAAGAGGCTAGTGATGACGAGGATGAAGGACAGATGAAGTGTTTGGGCCAGGGATTCATGTTACACAGACGGCTGTATGACAAGATCTACACACACCAGAAGGAAGGTGTCCTGTGGATGTGGTCATTGTTTCTTCTCAGGAAAGGTGGAATTCTTGCAGATGATATGGGGTAAAAATATATGGTGTCTGTGATAACTTAGTAACATGTGATCTGAGGGTTGTTAGCTTGTAGGCCAGTGTGAAGCATTGTTTCCTATAGGTTTCTGAAACTGTCTCTTTTTCTCCCCAAGGAAACCAAAAACACATGAACCAAAACAGATTAAGGGTAGCAGAACATTTAGTGATAGTGTTTGCATTTTTCTTACTCCCAGTCATCAGGACACAGCTGCAGAGAATTAAGAATTTACACTGAGACTTGTGTATGATGTTCCTACAGAAATCCTTAAAATTATGAAGCTTTTTCTATCTCTTTCATGTAATTTTCACATGGAATACCAGTAACTTGGAATATCAGAAATGCTACTTTTCTGTTACATTGACAGTTGACATCAGTTGCCTTTATGAAGTTTTTTTCAAGCTCTGGTGGCATCTCCAGAATATGACACATCTGGGACCGTGGTTTTGATGTTTCCTCTCTGTAGCAGAAATGGAGATATTGGTGACCTATACTAATATCACATTCATCTTTTCAGCTTAGGCAAGACTATCCAGGTGATTGCCTTCCTGGCTGGTATGTTTGATATGCAGAAGATCAAGTCAGTGATGATTGTGGTACCTCTTAGTGTCTTGCCAAACTGGTTGAATGAGTTCAACAAATGGTAGGATTCACTGCCTTATACTTTTTCCATTTTACTTAGTTTCTCCATCATCTCAGCGCTTGTACTTTTACAAGAAAGATGTATAAGTATATGCATTTTCACTCTGCATGAATGCATTTTACAAACAGCTTTGATGAACACAGAGAATGCATTTTACAAACAGCTCTGATGAACACAGAACTGTTAGACAGACATATGCAGTTTTCCTTCTGAATTCTTGAAAGCTGTAGTGTTGTTCAAATACGCTAATGCAAAATTATAGGGCCCTAAGCATATTAGAAAACATTGTCGCTTACACTCACACAGATTAAACATGCTCAGTGTGAAGGCTGCATCTCTTAACATTTGTTCTGTCCTTCCTGCTTCCCCCCAAAATTCTTGATATTAAATTTCCATTTCACTTTGTCATCAAGTGTTATCCTGTATTGTTTCTCTAACTTCATTTTCCCCATTATCATGACAAGGCATGTATTAAGGAAATACTGGCCATCCCCTGTTTCTGCCTGAGCAAAAGTTCATTTCCAAAGGTATACTTACTGGAAACGTATTTCATTGATAAGGGGTATTGTATAACACTGGCAGGAAATTCATTCACTCATTTGTGTACTTGGTCATGAAACTCGTTTTCATTTTTCTAAATGTCTTGCTCCATAGGACACCAGGCATCAATGTTATGCAATTCCATGGCAGTTCCAGGAAAGAGAAGGAAAGAGCCTTAGCTAGAGTGAGGACTAGGGGCGGGGTTCTCATGACAACCTATGGACTAGTGGTGACCACAAAAGAGGTGTTTGCAGAGAGACATGGTCAGCAATTTGTTTGGGTAAGGATAAATTTCGGCCTTATTCCTCACTTACTGTCATATTTTCCAGTGCTCTGGCATTTATTTTTTCACTTCATGATTTTGCTTTTACAAAATAAAAGGGACTGAGTCATCAGGTATCCTTAAACTTCAGAACATGCCCTGCTAATAATAATTTCATAGCAGATTACTGTAGACAACATTGCTCCATTAATGTAGCAGTTTGTGTCATAATTAAGAAGTGTGACACAGTAAAGTTAAACCACTATTAAATTCATTCATGGTTACGAAACCATTTCATCAGACCAATTATTTGATATGTTTTGGTGTTTTTACCTTACTGTATCTATTATTCCATTTTGTCTTTCCCTGCCCCTTCTAAAATAATAATGCAGACATAATGATGTGCAGAGGGATTGGTGTGCAGCCATAATGAATGTATCACAGTCAAATGATCAGCAATTCCTTTAGCCTAGCAATTTCTGTCCACCTTGCTTCTTACACAGGCTGTGTTACTCTTTGTGAACCAGCTGACATGAGAGTTTTTCCATGGCTAAGGTGAATGTAGGGATGTCTTCTTGCTATTGTTTCATTTTTCTGACTGCCAGGATTATGTCATCCTGGATGAGGGACACAAGATAAAAAACCAGACCAAAACAGCCAAGAGTGTCCACCAAATACCTGCCAAACACAGAATCATCCTCACAGGGACCCCAGTACAAAATAATCTTAAGGTTAGTAGGACTTGAATTTTCTCTCTCTAACACAGCTGACTGCAGGAGCTTCAGGAATAATATATAATATGACCAGAGGTTGCTCAAGCAAAATTTGGCATGTTCCAGTACCACTCAGACTGTTTTCATGGCCACCACATTTGACTTCTCTAACACATAGCTACCATCCAACACTTTATGGATCATCTTCTTTACACATAAAAATTGCTGGATAAAAGCAGCTGACCTTGATACCAGTTCAGTGCTTTCTAGGATTAACTCATTCATACAGTTCATGTAGGGGGTTGTATTATGAGGATGTTGGTTTTATAAGAAAAGAAAATCCCCATCTTCTATTAGTATGTTCAGAATCAGTGCAGTGTGACACAGAGAATGACCATGTAAAACCATTGCACTACTGGATTGTCTCCAGAAACTAAGACAAAAAGCTTAGGGACATGCCTTAGGTATGGAATATGCTCAGCAACATCCCCCACACTACATGGCACTTGGGGTCACATATTTAATTGCAGCTGTAGGAAAGTAAAGTTTCACCAGCATTGTTTGCCCACCCATATTCTTTCAAAACTTTGGATATTGCTACAGCAATTATTTCCTACATTCCAGGAGCTTTGGTCACTCTTCGACTATGTCCATCAAGGATTGCTACTAGGAACAATGCGGACCTTTAAGATGGAATTTGAAACACCCATTATCCGGGTAAATCATACTGTACAATCATTATCTGTTCTTTGTCACTGTCAGCATGAGAAGGGGTGACAGTTGTCACAGGAAGTAAGCAATACAAATGATGATATATGGGTGCATTCTGGTTAGTTGAAAGGACACACTAATGATTATTCCACTTAAGCTATGTATAGAAATTTATGATGATGCGCTATGTAATCAACCTCCCTTTTGTTAGAAGTTTAGAAAATTAGAAATAACAGTAAATCTGTTATTACATTGGTACAGCTAGCCATGTGGTTACTTCAGTGAAAAATTCTAGTCCTGGCATTGATTTTGCTTGCTAATTGCAACTTCCTTTAATAGCAACATTTTTCATTCTCCCAAGGTATTGTGATTAAACAGTGTCAGCATGGTTTCTTTGCCTTGCAGGCACGTGAGAGAGATGCTACTAATGTGGAGAAGAAACTGGGGCAGGAGATGGCGGAGATTTTGAAATCCATTATTAAACCTTACTTTCTGAGGAGAACAAAGGCAGAGGTGTCTAACAAGAATGAGACATTGCAGAGCGATTCAGCAGGATTGAGGTACACCAAATCACTTTTGTCAAAAGATCATCTGTGAACACTTGTATGTATTATATAAATCCTGTTCAAAATGTTTTGCCAGTGCCAAGGTGACTATCGTTTCAAATCTGTACCAGGGCTGTTGTGATAATGTTAATATTGAATAGTTAGGAGCATCATCTTTATTTCAAATTAGGCATGCTCCAGGTCTTATGAAGTGGGAGCAACATTTCTCCAATGTCATTAATCTGGGTGGGGGATTATAGATATTTCTGAAAATTTTTTCAGATGCCGAGCAAAAAATAAAGGTGAATCAGTATGCATTCAATGAATTGTTGAGGGGAGGGACTGAAATTAAAGTGGTACGGTAAATCACACAGTCTGAAACAAACACTGATGTTCTAATTTATACATCTCCACCTTATTGACGAGAGCCATAGAAAAATTAACTCATCCATCACATTCAATTCACCGTGTGAAATCTTGTTCAAGGATTTGAATTATTTTGGCATGTTATATATTTTTTTACAACCAACCTGAATATTGAGAGATAAATATGCATTTTGTTTTTATTAAGTATCATTTTGACATTTCCCTTGCCCATGCACCAGACATCGAGCAATATTTTGAGGTCACAGGAGTAAGATCAATGTCATGAAGTTATTATTTGGTGGTGTTTCAGAACTATAGAATAAAGACATGAATGGGGCATCTTGCTATACAGTGAAACCTCCATATTAAGTACCTTAACACTCTCTCTGTAATTTATTTTCCATTTGTGCTTATTTAGGCCAACTATGCGATTTTTTAATAGTTACAAAGATAAAATGTTTATGAAATTATACATTACAGTGGAACCCGCTTAAGCGGGACACGCGTGAGCGGGACGCCCGCTTAAGTGAGANCACCGTGTGAAATCTTGTTCAAGGATTTGGATTATTTTGGCATGTTATATATTGTTTCACAACCTGAATATTGAGAATAAATATGCATTTTGTTTTTATTAAGTATCATTTTGACATTTCCCTTGCCCATGCACCAGACATCGAGCAATATTTTGAGGTCACAGGAGTAAGATCAATGTCATGAAGTTATTATTTGGTGGTGTTTCAGAACTATAGAATAAAGACATGAATGGGGCATCTTGCTATACAGTGAAACCTCCATATTAAGTACCTTAACACTATCTCTGTAATTTATTTTCCATTTGTGCTTATTTAGGCTAACTATGCGGTTTTTTAATAGTTACAAAGATAAAATGTTTATGAAATTATACATTATTAATATTCATTTCACATGTATAGATTGTTATATTTCTATCATTTTATTATTCAGGTGGACATAGATTACAAGTAAACCTCATTAATACGTATACTATTTGGCATTCTTATTATGGAGGTTTGATTCTATTGGGATTATAGGTTAAAGGGCTTTGATCTGTATATTTCTTGGCCTGGCCGAATTTGTTACTGCGGTCTCGTCCACATTATTAGTCTAAGCCTTAGGTCACATGTTATTGTTATTTACAGAATGCCATCTATGACCCGGAAAAACGATCTTGTGATATGGCTTCATCTGACTGAGATCCAACAAAAAATTTATCAGGACTTTCTCGATTTGGACCAAGTCAAAGAGGTAGGCTGTTGCAAGAAAATATTGTTGTGAAGTTTTGGAAAATGTTAAGTATGCTCTTAGAAAGAAAAAGATGACTGAAGTTCACTCAAGTTCTTTGAAATCATTCCCAAAAGATGTTCATTTTGTCATAGAGATATTTTCCTGTTTAAGTTCATCACATAATACATGTCACTGAAGATGTCTTTTTCTGTAGCATTTCAGTTAAAAAATATGCACAAGCTCAGAGATTGGGCAGGTATACTCCCCAAGGGTTATATGTAGAGCTATATAAAAATGTACTATGTCAACAAAAATATGATTACTGGTTGACATTACTTTACTGGACAAGACCTGGAAAGTGATTTTAAAGTCAAGGATATGTCAGATTGCATGGTGCTGTCGAGGGGAATACCAGCCAAGAAAACATGCCTACATGTTCCCTGTTGGCAGAACTGCCAACATTCTGTTCTGTAGCCAATCACTCACATCTTCTTAACTTTTCATTTCAGCTCTTGATGACTAAGAAGTCTCCACTAGTATCCCTGACTGTGCTCAAGAAGATCTGTGATCATCCTCGGTTGTTAAGCACCAGAGCATGCCTCCAGCTTGGACTGGATGGGGAAGAGTAAGTCAGATAAAGAAATTGTTGAACACTTTTGTAATTTCACAACAGTTTGAACTTAATACCTCGTATACAGATGAGAGAGGGATTTAACTGAGTGCCTCTTTGTTTAAATTTCAGTTTTACTGCCCATTGCAGATTGGCCAGTCATTCCAGATTTTAAGGGACTGTCCCATAGTTTGGACTCTGCAATAAATGACAGAGAAATCATGAGAAATAATAAATGATTCAGATGCTGAACTAACTTTAAAAAATGCAAGAGCATGAAAAATGGCTTATTTCAGCTTATTTTTAGCATGTGTTATAGGGAATCTACTGTTTTCATTTAGTTTGCTGTCATATCATCCAAGCTGGTGTATAATAATGTATTTCATGAAAATGAAGTTTATTTTGATACCCTGGAGAGACTTAACTCCTTACAGACTTGTTTCTTACCTAGTTATTCTTTGCCGTGTTCTCAGTTTTCTGACATCACTTATTTTCTTCCCTTATTGTTGCTGAGGGAGACATATCTGCCGGCGCGTTCACTTTGTTTCTTAATTTGTAAGCTGAGTACCTATTTGCTCTTTCACCTTTCTAATCTGGAATATTTAAAATTGTAGTAACTGGTCCACCACTTGTATCTTACATCTAGTTTTGATGAGGAAGCACTAGAGGATCCTGGATCTTATGAAAGTGCTGTTAATCAGATTGACAAGATCCCTGATGAAATTCTGGTGAATGAGGCAGGAAAGATGCAGATCCTGGTCCAACTGCTGGACAACTTTAAGTCTGAAGGTCACAAGACACTGGTGTTTTCACAGTCCAGGAAACTGCTGAACATTGTTCAGAAAGTTATCACCAACAGGGTATGACATTTTGTAAATTGTTTTCTGGTGGTTAGCAGAATAAGGCTTTTATTTGCTTTTTTAAAAAATTAATTTCTTAATATTCCCTTTTTTATTTTCATAGCATATTAGGAGAACTTTTATTGGGTTGTTTTGCAAAATATTTTGATCACCAAGGCTTTTCTCATTGATTTATTGAAATTAATTCAGGACTAGTTATAAGACCAAACATTTGTTATTGTTTACATACTTGCAGGGTCACAAAGTTGCAAGGTTAGATGGCACAATAACACAGCTGGCAGAAAGAGAGGAGATAGTCCAGAAATTTCAGAAGGATCCATCATACTCTGTGTTCCTTTTGACAGTTCAGGTATACATGTCATACATATTTAAAGCAGAAAGGAAAATATAGAAAAAAGTTAAGTAGTAACATTATTTCGTGATGAATTTCGTGATGATTTCGTGACTTGAGCAATAAAACTCATTTCGTGATGATTTCGTGACTTGAGCAATAAAACTGGAGATAACAAAAAAAGATTGGAAACTTTAGAGTGCAGAGAGGGATAATCAAGATAAAGTTTTTAAAGGAAAAATGTCATCAAATAAGTCCATTACTCCTTAGTAATCTGTGAGGGATAGGCCACACCCAATACATGATCCAAGATGTCATTCTGTTTACAGGCAAATTTGCATTGTGGGTTTATAAAGTTTAAGGCAGATTTTATAGGCAAGCTTAGATATTAACCCGAGACTTATAATTTATGAAAATGCATTCTGTCATCCAGGTTGGAGGGGTGGGACTCACTATTACTGCTGCTGATCGAGTCATCATATGTGAGTAATGGTGAATACCTGTGTGTGCATGATATTCTGAATTAGTCAGTACATCTCAAAAACCAAATCAACCACAGAGTAATTTAGATCACTAACTTTTCATTTCATTGTTGTCATGACATCTCTGAATATTAAAAACTGCTAGGTCAAAAAGATAGTATGACCATTTTGAAATGTAAGTTTATTCTATGGGGCATAAGGCAACTTCTTGTAAATTGAGAGAGTCAAAATGTTATCGTTCAAGAAAGATACTCTTAACTTCATGGATGGCTTATTCTGTTGTGCACTTAGCTATCATTTGGTTCTATGATCCCATCCACTTTAAATGTCCACAGACCGTAGCACTATTAGAAACCCTTATGTAACTGTATAGGTTCATTCAAAGTTTGTCCAGACTATGACACTCTGTATTCTTATCACAGAAGTACATCCATTAGCATTCTGGCTCATGATAAAGTTAATTTTCAGATGACCCCAATTGGAATCCTGCCACGGATGCCCAGGCTGTGGATCGAGCCTATCGTATTGGGCAAAACAAGAATGTTGTTGTGTACAGGCTCATCACCTGTGGGACAGTTGAGGAGAAAATCTACAGAAGACAAGTCTTCAAGGACAGCATCACGAGGCAAACTACTGGCAACACAAAGAATCCTTACAGGTGAGCATTAGTGTCCTCATTTGCTGAGATGGCTTCATCCCTCAAGTTTAGATGAAAATTAATAAAGCTCAAGTAGGACCCATAGTCACATAATTACAGAGATAATTAACAAAAAGTGTTTTGAAGTTGGGAATGAATGTGGAGCTGTCCCAAGAACTATGATATTATGTCTATCAGCAGTCAACAAAATTAATGATGGGAAATCCACTAAACCACAAATTGGTTTAGTGGGCTGAATTTTGACAAAGAATTCTTTAGTGTTAATGAATGAGCATGTGTGAGCAATGTTTTGTGCACATTATACACAATCTTTTTTTATTACAAAACTCATGAAGGAATCCAAACTTTCATATCAAGCATGGTCAAACAAACCCAGCTACCATGTTGGGACTTGCAATGTGATTCAGAATCTAAGTTTGATATAACTTGTACGAATTTTCATTTACTGAATGTTTGTATTTTGCAGGTACTTCACCAAAATGGAACTTAGAGAGCTGTTCACTCTGGATGACCCACGTTTTTCAAAGACTCAGCGACAGCTCCAGGACCTGCATGGAGAGCAGAGGCAATCAGACACAGCACTTGATGAACATATTGCATATTTGCACTCACTAGGTAAGCAGTTGTTATGACTGTGATATCTGTGATGAAATAACATGGGATAATTCTGAAATGCACCCCATGAAAGGCTGTTTACATAATCAGCTTTACATAATTGGGATATATTGACTGGCTTTTTGCTTTGTAGGAAACAAACATTTCTTTTTTGGGTAAAAATCAAATCATTACTTTGTTGCATTCATCTTAAAACACAGCTTGTTTCTGGCTCTCATTGAGTGTTTTATTCAAGAGATTTTGCTGCATTTAAGACACACCGAAGCTCAGGGATGGAACCGACTCCTGTTAAACCACAATTTCATTAACTTCCCATTTCTCATTTATTTTATTTTTGTTCCTTTTTCGTCACGGCCTACTTCAATCGCACAGATCTACCGAAACCTTGGAGTTGGCAAGTAACTTTGCTTTAGTAATGTTGATACCTTAATAATCATATTTTCCAGACATTTTTGGGATCAGTGACCATGACTTAATGTTCAGACAAACCCAGTTTCGGGACGATGAAGAGGATGACATCTTGATACGAGGGGAACAGGAAGAGCAGAACAACGAGCGTCTTATTCAACAACGGGTGAGTGTAGGCACTGGTTCTTTTTCTAACTTATATATACCTTAATGGGTCGCTCATTTACTTAATTCATCACTTTAATATGTCTCATCATTATAATGCTCTGTGTAAGTTGTCACATAGCTGAGGCTGCATTTTGTACTGGGAAATCTGTTTTTCCTGAAAGATTTATGTGCTCACTCATGCTTTTCAATTCATTCTTTCCATATATGACTCAGTATAACATTAAAGCAAATCCCTTCTACAACACTAGAGCTACTCTGGAAAGTATTTCAAGTCTCAGAGTGATAGGTCAGATTATTCTATAATATCATATAGTATGTATAATACAAAACAGTTAACAGATTGCTGTGTACTGTATGTTAAACTTGGACTTTTTCCATCTTTGATTTTCTCCTTTATCTGTCTATGTTTACCTGTCTAATTAGTCTGAAGATCCTGGCACCAATATATAGACCTGGATACCACTGACCAATAAATCCCATTGTAAATTTATAGATAGTATGAATCATTACATCGTTCCTTATTCTAACAGATCCAGCAAGCCCAGATGCTGATAACCAATGAGTCCGCTGTTCCCTCCACCTATGAGGAAAGAAGTAAAGGCCTCATGAGGTTTCCATCCTCTGTTACAACATTCACAGTTTCTGGAAGTGGAATCCATGCAAGTCAAACAACAAATGTTCCTGCACCAAGTCCTTTGTTTACTCAAGGTAATGCAGAGTAGTAGACAGAAAAGAAAATATTGTTGCTCAAGACTGCTCGTTATTACCAACAGCTTTGTGTGTAAATAAAATCTGGTATAAAATATAGAGTTATTGACAAGGTTTGGAGATCAAAGTGTTTGTTCAGAGTTCATTTACTTGAAGAGAAAAGCCTAACTGACCAATGACTTGATTCATTAGAGTCAGGAGGAAGAAGGGATATAATGGATGATATTTTTCTGTGGGGTATATCATCCTGAGTCATGATATTGTTGCTGTTATCAGGAGCACATCTCTGATGGTGGCTTCTCTATTGTCTTTTGTTCATTCTTAGTGTCTGCTTCTGGAAATGATGAAAGCGAAAGCACAAATGAAGCACAAGAATATGATGAGGACGATGATGTTCAGGAGGTAGTGGATCTGACTTCAGCCATGAATGACTCCCTCCAAGTCAAGGATATCAGTGATAAGGTTGGTCATGAACAGTAGATTCTGTGAAGGCATGTATCATGCATTCTCACTTTTATAAGGGTTTGAAAGTATTATGAACTGGTGATATGAATGATTATTATGCAGTGGGACTGTTTTTAATTTTGCAGTGCGAGAGAGCTTCATTTGACGTCAGGTGAAATATTTTTTAAAAAGTGAAAATGATAACCAGTATCCACAATACTCATTTTTAATATCAGTTTCAAAAATATGTCCAGCCACCATCACTATGCATTTTGTACAGTCCTGGTAAGACCAGTTTAGCTAAACATTTCATGGTTCTTTCGCATGAACTCTTTTGCTCAAGAATTTTCCCATGCTTTGCTTTCCGACATTTGAGATATGGGCAGGTTCATTTAAGTTTACCCATACTTTCTAAGGTTCCTTTTTCTTTCTTGCTGAATGATCATTACTTTGAGAAAATACCAGGGCTCTTGTTTTGTAGGTAAATTTATTTCTGAAAAATCATATACTTCACACTAAAAAGATGAAAGTTTCAGGAGAGATGTTTATTTTATTAATAGAATATGGTAACAGTAGTGATGATTTCCTTTGTTTTTACTTTTTCTGGTTTTATTACAAATTACTTGTTGGACTTAAAAACTAATAATTAGATTTACCAGGAAACTGGGTAGTTAGATGTGAAACATTATGGGTGTGGATGATGCAGTCATGTGAAATTGGTTCCCTCAGCTCTTTAATGATACTGTAAAAGCCCGGTCAATAATTATTATGATTCTGGTAGTCCATTATCCATAGATTATATCTGGACTGTAAAATACTTGTGGCTGAAAGATATCTGATCACAGTTTTATGTTTTTCAAATATCACCAGTTCAGCAGAGTTTTCAGCACACATGTATAAATTTTACCTGCCGTGATTTGTTTGATTCCATGGTTTATTAACTAGATTAGCTTTTGGTTTGTTTTGGTTTATTAAATGCACAAGTAGTGTTTTCACATAAAACAGCGTATGAAATTTATGACAAGACACTGTACAAAATTCCCTTTTTCAAACTTCCTTTTTGACACCACTATTTTCATGCTGTCTCAAACAACTCAACAGTATGCATAATTATCATTGTCTATTGTTTTCACAGATGTCATCACCAAGCTCTAAGCTACCTAAATCAAATACCACATTCCCAGTGAAACAGGAGCCTAAGAGGTTGGCACTGCAGCCTTTGACTGCTGAAGAAGTTCGCCAGCGTTCTCCACAATTCACATCAGGGAGGAACAAAAGCATAATTTCAGAGGAGATTCTGATATCTCCTGATAGTCGGAGTCCACTTATTGGCTTAGAGAAAGTGCAGGCTCAACATAGAATGTTAGAAGGAGCTTCTGGGCATGGAAGTCCTAATTATCCTTCCAGTCCACTGAGATGTGGCATAAGCTCTCCCAAATCAGGTTTTGGTAAAAGGATTACATCGTCACCAAAACTGTCAGGGTCACCTGCCAGTTCTCCCAGCAAAAACACTTTCTTCAGATCACCCATGGTTTCACCAAGAAGATCCACTAAAGAAAATCATTCAAGAAAGTCTTTGTTTCCTTTAGGATCAGCCTCAACTCCTCAAGTCAGTTGTGACACTGAAATTTTAGTGGCTGAATCTCCTGACCGTGGTCCCAGAACTCCTCCTTCAAGTAGTAGAACGAGTTCCACAAATGCCTCACCTCGGCTCAGCACACCTTTAGATGTGTCAGGGGCCTGCAGGAAACTTTCATTTGTCGTCGCAGATTCCGTCAATAATTCACCAGCTGACTGCCCCCAGAATCTGACCAAAAGTGCTGAGGCATCACCCTGTCCTGTGGCGAGGAAAAAGCACAGGGTTCTCTCTAGCAGTGAATCCCCATCAGCCAGTCCATCCGCAGACAGTGATGCGAGTTTAAGAGCACAAGGTGATGAGCAGTCATTGTCACGACTTGATCGCATTCGTGAGAAATCCAAAGCATTCCATGCTGCTTTGAATGAGTCATCTGAAAATTTCCGCAAACATGTTTCTCCAACATCCTCACCCAGGCACATTCTGGGTACTTTGAGCTCTGAGGGAAGCAGCGCTCGGAAAACTGTCTCTAATAAGAGGAGGAGTGTATGTCTCCATCAGCCTGCCATCAGTGATGAAAGTTCAGAGAATGATAGTGATAGCAGAAATGAAGATAAACAAGCCTCAAGTGAGAATGACGAAAATAATGAAAATGAAATGGTTGATGACATTAGGGAAGGAGAGGAAGATGAAAATGATGAAGAGGATAAGGAAAATGACCCAGTATGGATGAAGCAAGGGATGGGGAGGGATAGAAGCATTTCCTGCAGTGAGTCTGAGGGAGATTCTTGTTATGAGGTAGAGGAAAGTGAAGAGGAGGATGTTGCAGGTCAGAGTGAACCTGAGGAGGAAAATATGGCAGAAGCAGGGATTGAAAACCAAGGTATAGTCCACATTTACATTTTGTTTTTGCTTTTGGCATTGGATTTGATCCATGTCTCTTAGATAGGTTTATGTATGATCCTATCTGGGCTTTTCTGGATTTTCTGACTAGAGAGAGTTTCTTCAATTTATGTCAAAGTGTGTTGTTAGTTCCTTTTTAACTCTACACCCTTCAGCACTTTGATGTGCAATTCTGTATAGAAGCTCTAAGGCATTTATTGTGACAAGTTGGACACCTTACTCTCTGCATTGCAACTTCTGGGAAGAAGTGTTTTCCCTTAAACATGAAATCTCTTTGAATCACCTACCCTTAGGATATCTTCATTATGGAAGACAAGGGTAAGGCATTTAGATTCAGCCCCAACAGTATTGTAGTAGGTAGCTCTGCAAAGCCTCCAAGCTGAATGGTTTACTTCTTTTGTAGTGAAGATTGCCTCACACCTGAATTGCCTTCAGTCTGGTTTCCTTTCACTTTGTTAATCTTTCACATTACTTCCCACAGATAATAAGGAAGCAGCGACCTTAGAAGTTACTGATGATGTTGAGGAAGAAGATGATGATGAAAGTGATGAAGAGCTGAATGAAAGATTCCAACAATTGGTCCGCAAAGGGAGGTAAGCCAAGCTGTCATTGTCGTCAGTATGTGTGCATCAGCGCAGTTGTGTGTTTTATTGATGATGCCTGCTTCTATTGCCTATTATGAATGGATGGTCCATTGTAAATGTCATTATACAGTTAAGCCTAGGTACAACCTGTAATGGGAAAACTAATTATATTAGGCACACCCTTAACCCCTGCTTCTCTTTTCTCTTTACTATTGTTAAAAGAAAGTGGAAGAACAAAAATCCTGCTGTTATGAGATAACTATCTCATTGTTGTGCAGCTTAGCTCAATCAGTGTTTACAGAGTGACCACCAGGGACGATCACCAATAACACCAGCAACTGATAATAATTATATGTAGCTTCACCAATATATATGTTTACGTATTAGCTATACAGTGTTCAGGTTATCTCGTTTATCTCTATGTCTACTAGTTGAGGAACATAGAGCCATGATATTAGCAACAAATTTTGAAAAACCCACCCTCTCAATTATTACAGAGTTCCTCTGCAAAAATCTACTAGGCTAGAGTACTCAGGTGAATTCTACTGTTTTTCTACTCTGATCCACCTTGCATTATGCTTTCTTAAAGGAGGGCACAAATTACTGCGTTCCAGCTAAGTCCTGGGTCACCAGGAGACTTAACTGCTTCAGTTCTTGCAGCAAAAGAATGTTTGTTCTCATGTTTTTGAAATCCTAGATATTTTTATCTGGTCACTGCCAATTCATTTCAGAAAAAGTCAAAAATGTTTTTTCTCTCCTGTTCTTGTCTTGTGATTTTTTATTTTAAGAATTTGTTGGAATTATTGAAGGAATTTCATTGTTTCAGCAAAGCATTTTCATTCTTGTGACAGAAGTGTTCCTTTTCCACAGCTTTGCTTTGCTTGTCAGTCAGAGGACCACATTTTTGAGATTTGGGTTGTAGGCATCTAATTTATGATTAATTATGATTTGAATGTTTGGTCTACAGAAATCTAAGGCAGTGAACATATTATTATGAAACTTAAGCTGATCTTTGCACCATTTGTAGCATAAATGGTGATAAATAGAGCAAATTTAATGACATAATAACTAAAGGTCAAGTGCAACTGCTCATTACATTTTCACCATATCATTTATTTTGCAGGGAACTCTACAAGCACAAAAATTACGAGGATTCGCTCTGGCATGTGGAAGAGGCCCTCAAGATCTTCGATGTACCTCAGTTGGCAGAAATGTGTGATAAAATACGGCTGAAAGTTCAGTCACAATCACAACAGTAACAAAAGGCATTATGATAACTACTTACCAGTAATCTGGGCTATAAAGTGAATATAGGGAACAATTCATTCAATCTTAGAGGACATCAATGTATGGTCTTATCAGTAGTTAGACTAGGTCTATATACACTTGAAAACATTTACTTTGAAATTCAGAGAACCCATCAAGTCATTTCATATAAAACATATTTCAGATTCTCCATGATAAGGAAAAATATGAATCACCCATCTTTGTCTAGCACAGAGCACAGCAATCAAGATTGTATGATGCGAGAATTCACCCTACAGTTGGTTGATGATCAATAATGAGCCTTTGGCCTAGAATGAGAAAGTCAGAGGAGGGCGTTCTCAAATAGGGGCTGATTTATTGCAAGTGAAAGACACCAGAGTTTGATTTTTAAAAAAGCGAAAAAAAACAACATACATTGGTAAGGGATTTAGAAAAGAAAGGCTTTGTGACATTATCCACCAACTTGAAGTTTTTGCTCATTTTGTCTATTTTATGGTCGTAGTAGAAGTATGTATGCAAATTGTGTGCAATAGAAGATTTTTCCCCACAGTTTTTCAGCATTAAGTTTGCTTTCCAGTAAAGCATGTTTTGTAGGTGGTCTTTTTTTGCCATGATCCCCACTGGTGGACAATGTTTTGTCACAAAGCCTTTAGAATGCTTCAGAAATGGCACGTTTATCATTTTAACCTGACTTGCATTTTGTAATGTGGGTAATAAAATAATAATAAAACTTCAAAACATTCATATTTTCACTAGTTTTTTTATTAAGTTTTTACATTATAAGCATGTTGAAGTGTAATGTATTTAAAAGCATCAACTTTCAATGTTGAGCATATTTTCCCACATTCTTACTTAACTTCAGAAAAGTTGCTTCTCTGTATGGTCGATTCCTATAGAAATTAGAGTTAATATAATTTGTGATCACTTTTTCCCCTAGCAGGGAAACCTACAGTATGAATCATACCACTGCTCTAGTAAAAGAGGAAACTGCAAGACTGCAGCAAGAAAAGAGAGGGAGGGAGGTACACAGAATATGTTTTTCAGCCACTCAAAATGAGACTTGAGTCGCCTTTTGGCACACTGATCTGAGATAGAGTTGTTTGAAATGGAAGGGGATCACCCCATGTATTGGAAAAAAATTCTGAGAAAATCACAATTGGAGAACAAGTTTATATATTATAGTTCATCTTAAATTTATCCTCAGTTACTAATCATTTGCCCATAAAATCCTATTTTACAGAGGTATGATTTTCACCATTGATTTCAACAAGTGACAAATTCGATGTTGGATAGCCCCAGTCATTTTAAAGCCTGATATCGCCATTCTTATTCCAGCAACATAAGCCTCATTTTGACTGTCAACAACACCTATCTCTTCCTTTTTTTTTTTTTCCCCGAAGATTAGGGTGGAAGAATGCCGTTGCTTTGATATGGCTGTGGGCCAAGCATTTGGTTTGCTGGAACTGATCTGATTTGTCAAAAAATTCTTTCTTCAAATTTTCACTTATTTATGATTTGAAGATGACTATATGTAACAAGCACCAGTTGGTTTGAAGATGTTTTTAAAGGTATGTTAATGTAAACAGATATGACTCTTTTTGGTTACACTCATATTCACTGTTTGCTGCTGTGATTTTCAAGTCCCGATTATGGGAGCCTTGCTACATTCTTTCAGTTACTGCTGATGAATGTTTGTATTAATGCATGTTTTTGTCTCTCAAATTTATTAAGGTGTAGTTCATTAGCCTTGAATTCATTCTCTCTTCGTGACAGTTTCATGCATTTCATGTAGTTGCTATATCTTGCATGTCAAATTTTTATGTACAGACCTGTCTTTGATGACAGTTTGGGGAGTATAGTGCTTGTAGTGAGGGACATCATAATGGGTACAGTGGAACCCATGCATGTTAGTCGATAGGCAGATGTAACAAGAATCCAGTTGTATTAGGCTGAATCTCAGTCCCCTCTTCCCCCTCTTCTTTTGTTTTTATTTAAACAACTGCTTCATTATGGTACTGGAAGATAGAAAAATCCACTTGATATTGCATATCTGCCTCATTTTTGATATGGGTAGGCTGGTGGATGAAAATCACATTACTCAGTGTTTGTAGACTATGTTAGCTATCACATATTACCTTAGCAGTGATTGCCTGTAGCATCCCTGACATGAAGTTTGCATTTGTGGACAGTGACATGAACCATGAGAATACACCCCAGTATACCCCAGTTTGGAAACAAAAGAGCATGGTAATAAATGTCAAATTTTGAAAGTACTGACCACTACTTTCCTACACCCACTATACATAGCCTTGCATAAGAAATGTGTTGATTATTTCCTTTTCTGTATTTGCAATGAAATATTTACTGCTAAGCAAACACTGTACTCTCCACACAGCTCTTTCTGTCTTAACTCAGCATCCTGGTGCTGTAACTTCTCTGCTGTTTCATGTTTTGCCAAGTGCTGATGTCACAGTGTTAATATGGTTTCATAAGCTTGTGTATGATAGAATGATGGAAAATTAAAGGCCTTTGCAAAAAGTGCTCTACTGGTTGGTTGGTTGGTTGGTTGGTTGGTTGGTTGGTTGGTTGGTCGGTTGGTTGGTTGGTTGGTTTGGTTGGCTGGCTGGCTGGCTGGCTGGCTGGTTGGTTGGTTGGTTGGTTGGTTGGTTGGTTGGCAGGCAGGCAGGCAGTACTTATAGTCCTCTTCAGTGGTCACCCTATTTGAAGACTTCTGTGCAATCCAAAAATAATTTCCTAGATGGAGAACATCTCCACAGGCAAAGCTTTTCTGAAAAGGTGATGCACTCATAATATATCTTCACTGTGTATATCCTCACCGTGCTGCAAAAATTGAAGTCAGATTTAGGCCATTTTTAAACAAGGGTACCATGTTGTTTATGAGATCAAGACTTTTGTTGACATATATATTAAAAAGATATAAATGTGTCAATATCTTTTCACCAAATTTCTCCTCCTTCTCTCTCTCGGTTTATCTCGCTCCTTCTTCCTATTCTCTCCTCTTCTTCCCATTTTTTTCCTTCCCCATTTTCTTCGGGATCTCCTGACTACTCGCCGCCGCCGCCCCCCGCCTCCGTGGGGATGCTAAGTAAGGCCTTGGTTGGCGTAACACTGTCCTGATGCGATCTTGGGGATGGGAGGGGGGGATGCAGGGAATATCAGGGATGTTATGTGTCAGAGAGAGGTAATTATAACAATGAAGGTTAGTGCTACTGATGATACAAATCAGCCGTGCCCGACCCTAGAAAAGTCACATGAGAGAACACGGGATACGGCGTAGAGATACAATGTACATGCCTTCTTGTTAATTATTTCGTAATTTGTTCCGGTCAAACCTTTAGCTCATTAGCATAATTGAAGTGTTTCAGCAGCAAAATGGTATAAATCCATTAGTCTGCTTCAGTACCGTTGAGTTACCTGATAATGGATAGATTCTATTAAGATAAAATGTGAATTTTAAAGATGAGCCAAAACTCAAAAAGTTCTTTCGCGTAAATGGGATATGACAGAGATACATGTACATATTATTTAAATATATGGTGAACAGAAACTAAAAAGCTATTGCTTTTCTTTTTTTTTTTTTTAAATTATGATTTTATTGATATTATTTCATAGAGAAATGAATTAAATTCTGTATGCAATGAAGCTTCTTAAATGATAGATATGTTAAAATTGATTTGCTGAGTGCAAGTGATAAGAAATAAGTTCAAACGTATGTCATTCTCCTACTGTGAAAGTTATTATTATAGTGTTAAATATGACAAAGCAACGAGCTAATTGATGCAGCTGTCACTGACAGAAAGACAAGCTTTTCAGTTTGCACAATGGTTCTTCCCCCCACCCCCGCTTTCCAACCGCGCATGCGATGTGCACAGATAAGGAAGATGTAGATCCCTGGGGAGGAGAGGGGAGAGGAAAGTCGGGTCTGACAAGCTTTTTGGAATTGCTTACATTGCATATTTTTTGTGTTTAAATACTGTAGATATGGATTAATATTAGGTTAAGAAGTGGGCAGCTCTAGGGCCTGAATAAGAACACGGGTAGCTGTGCCTCTATCTCACGCGTTGGATGAATGAAGGTATCTCCAGGCCTATGGAAAGCCTGACACGGATAGATGTTATCTCGTTTTGTCTCGCTATTCATTTGAGCCGGTTTCAAGTCAGCTGGCTGGTGACTTGCAGCCCATGCCTGTCAATCCATTTTGAACCTGTGGCCAAGATGGACGATTATGAAATAGGATTTCCATGACTCATGTCGTTTACTTCAAGGAGACTTTCTAGAAAGCTGGATACCGGGACCGGAATCTACCGGCATTCGTGGTTTACTCCCTTGTTTTATTTCTGCTGTGATCAGATTCAACGCCTGCTTTTGTGGCACGATTTGACGGTTTTTTATTTTGTTGTTTATAGTTCTGTGTTCTGTTCGTTCAACTGTTGGGTACTGTTAGACTGGTTCATTTTGGATATTCATACTCGAGTAGTCAATAGTTCATTGTCTCTATTGTTGTCGCGGTAGTAGGCTGTAGCAAGCACTTCCGAACGTTAGTTGTGATTGACGTTGGGTTTATGGAGAGGTTAGTCACTGTTTTGAATTTCAGCACTTCTGAAGATAAGGGTATGAGATTCACAAATACATCTACTCATAATCGACCCAGATGCAGTCTCCTTCATAAAATCCATGGGCTATTGAATCAGTACATGCAAGCTATAATTTTGGGTTGTATTTTTTGTTTAGTTTTTGTGTCTATATTCTTCATATCTGTCTCCGAACGTCAATTTAGAATAACCTATTGTTATACACTAACCATCGTCACACCTCTTATTCAGTAGGACATACCCGTTCGTCATTGGGTGATTTCTTTCAGTTTTTCGCTGCTGTTGGGAGCAATTACTGTTCGGGATTCAGTTCCTCCGATATTATGTAAGAGATAGCATCATCTTCAAGTTGCCCTTGCATCTGTGATTCCAAGAAAAGAAATCTGTGACATACTAAATCTATGACATACTACAGTATCTTCTCGTCAGTAAGCAGCCATTTAATTCTGACAAGGAACCCGAGTGCAAATTTAGATCGTGAGAGTAACATTGTGCTGAACTGCTGACTCATCATATCCGAATTCGTATCCATATCCAGATAGTCTCTGTGAGTCCGTACTATTTGTGTCTTTTTAACTCATAAATTGCTGGACCTTAAATCAGGACACCAGGAGTAGATAAAGAACTTCGAGAACTGCGTCTATGATCAGCATGGAGGGGCTATNAAAATAACCTGCATGAAGATCTCATTGATTTTGAGGAATCCATGAAGTTTCAAGTTTCTAGCATAAAAAATAAAGGTTCTAGATGCATTCAAAGACCGCGCTGGGGTGTTTTTGCACCCCATCATACAGCGAGGGTTAACTATCACATATTATCTTAGCAGTGATTGCCTGTAGCATCCCTGACATGAAGTTTGCATGTGTACAACTATGAGAATACACCCCAGTATACCCCAGTTTGGAAACAAGAGAGCACAGTAATAATGGTCAAATTTTGAAAGTACTGACCACTACTTTCCTACATCCACTATACATAGCCTTGTATAAGAAATGTGTTGATTATTTCCTTTTCTGTATTTGCAATGAAATATTTACTGCTAAGCAAACACTGTACTCTCCACACAGCTCTTTCTGTTTTAACTCAGCATCCTGGTGCTGTAACTTCTCCGCTGTTTCGTGTTTTGCCAAGGGCTGATGTCACAGTGTTACCATGGTTTCATAAGCTTGTGTATGATAGAATGATGGAAAATTAAAGGCCTTTGCAAAAAGTGTTCTACTGGTTGGTTGGTTGCTTGGTTAGTTGCTTGGTTGGTTGGTTGGTTGGTTGATTGATTGTTTGGCAGCACTTATAGTCCTCTTCAGTGGTCACCCTATTTGAAGACTTCTGTGCAATCCAAAAATAACTTCCTAGATGGAGAACATCTCCTCAGGCAAAGCTTTTCTGAAAAGGTGGTGCACTCATAATATATCTTCACTGTGTATGTCCTCACCGTGCTGCAAAAATTGAAGTCAGATTTAGGCCATTTTTAAACAAGGGTACCATGTTGTTTACGAGATCAAGACTTTTGTTGACATATTAAAAAGATATAAATGTGTCAATATCTTTTCACCAAATTTCTCCTCCTTCTCTTTCTCTGTTTATCTCGCTACCTCTTCCTACTCTCTCTTCTTCTTCCCATTCTTTTCCCTCCCATTTTCTTCGGGATCTCCTGACTACTCGCCCCCTCCCTCCTCCCGCCTCCGTGGGGGTGCTAAGTAAGGCCTTGGTTGGCGTAATACTGTCCTGATGCGATTCCAAGAAAAGAAATCTATGACATACTATCGTCTTGTCAGTAAGCAGCCATT
Organism: Ellobium chinense; assembly: GCA_033807755.1. NCBI lineage: Eukaryota > Metazoa > Mollusca > Gastropoda > Ellobiida > Ellobiidae > Ellobium > Ellobium chinense. The sequence goes on along the minus strand of JAWQUT010000180.1, from coordinate 1,099,774 downwards.
TAATTCTGACAAGGAACCCGAGTGCAAATTTAGATCGTGAGAGTAACATTGTGCTGAACTGCTGACTGATCATACTCATAGCGAGTTCGTATCCATATCCATATCCAGATAGTCTCTGTGAGTCCGTACTATTTGTGTCTTNGGGGGAGGCGGGTATGCAGGGAATGATAAGGATGTTATGTATCAGAGAGGGGTAATTATAACAATGAAGGTTAGTGCGACTGTATATATATATATTATGATACAAATCAGCCGTGCCCAACCCTAGAAAAGTCACATGAGAGAACACGGGATACGGCGTAGAGATACAATGTACATGCCTTCTTGTTAATTATTTCGTAATTTGTTCCGGTCAAACCTTTAGCTCATTAGCATAATTGAAGTGTTTCAGCGGCAAAATGGTATAAATCCATTAGTCTACTTCAGTACCGTTGAGTTACCTGATAGTGGATAGATTCTATTACTTACAATGTGAATTTTAAAGATGAGCCAAAACTCAAAAAGTTCTTTCGCGTAAAAGGGATATGACAGAGATACATAGTATTTAAATATATAGTGAACAGAAACTAAGAAGCCATTGTTTTTTGTTTTTTTTTAATTATGATTTTATTGATATTATTTCATAGAGAAATGAATTAAATTTTGTATGCAAAGAAGCTTCTTAAATGATAGATATTTTAAAATTGATTTTCTGAGTGCAAATGATAAGAAATAAGTTGAAACGTATGTCTCCCTCCTCCTGTGAAAGTTATTATTATAGTGTTAAATATGACAAAGCAACGAGCTAATTGATGCAGTTGTCACTGACAGAAAGACAAGCTTTTCAGTCTGCACCAGGGATAGTTCTTCCCCCCACCCCCGCTTTCCAGCCGCGCATGCGATGTGCATAGATAAAGAAGGAAGATGTAGATCCCTGGGGAGGAGAGGAACATCGTGTCTGACAAGCTTCTTGGAAATGCTTACATTGCATTTTTATGTTTATACTATAGATATGGATTAATATTAGGTTAAGAAGTGGGCAGTTCTAGGGCCTGAATAAGGACACGGGTAGCTGTGCCTCTATCTCACTCGTTGGATGAATGAAGGTATCTCCAGGCCTATGAAAAGCCTGACACGGATAGATGTTATCTCGTTTTGTCTCGCTATTCATTTGAGACGGTGGGAAGTCAGCTGGCTGGTGACTTGCAGGCCATGCCTGTCAATCCATTTTGAACCTGTGGCCAAGATGGAAGATTATGAAATAGGATTTCCATGACTCATATCGTTTACTTCAAGGAGACTTTCTAGAAAGCTGGATACCGGAACCGGAATCTACCGGCATTCGTGGTTTACTCCCTTGTTTTATTTCTGCTGTGATCAGATTCAACGCCTGCTTTTGTGGCACGATTTGACGGTTTTTTATTTTGTTGTTTATAGTTCTGTGTTCTGTTCGTTCAACTGTTGGGTACTGTTAGACTGGTTCATTTTGGATATTCATACTCGAGTAGTCAATAGTTCATTATCTCTATCGTTGTCGCGGTAGTAGGCTGTAGCAAGCACTTCCGAACGTTAGTTGTGATTGACGTTGGGATTATGGAGAGGTTAGTCACTGTTTTGAATTTCAGCACTTCTGAAGATAAGGGTATGAGATTCACAAATACATCTACTCATAATCGACCCGGATGCAGTCTCCTTCATAAAATCCATAGGCTATTGAATCAGTACATGCAAGCTATAATTTTGGGTTATATTTTTTGTTTAGTTACCGGTATTGTGTCTATATTCTTCATAGTCTGTCTCCGAACGTCAACTTAAAATAACCTATTGTTATACACTAACCATCGTCACTATCATTATACATGGACCTCTTATTCAGTAGGACTTACCCGTTCGTCATTGGGTGATTTCTTTCAGTTTTTCGCTACTGTTGGGAGCAATTACTGTTCGGGATTCAATTCCTCCGGTATTATGTAAGAGATAGTATCATCTTCAAGTTGCCCTTGCATCTGTGATTCCAAGAAAAGAAATCTATGTCATACTATCTTCTTGTCAATAAGCAGTCATTTAATTCTGACAAGGAACCCGAGTGCAAATTTAGATCGTGAGAGTAACATTGTGCTGAACTGCTGACTCATCATATCCGAGTTCGTATCCATATCCAGACAGTCTCTGTGAGTCCGTACTAGTCTATTTGTGTCTTTTTAGCTCATAAATTGCTGGACCTTAAATCAGGACACCAGGAGTAGATGAAGAACTGCGTCTATGATCAGCATGGAGGCGCCATGGCTGCTTTTAATTAACAAGCTTATTCGTCGCCATTCAGACTGAGTTGCCTAATTCAGTACACGGAGACAAAAAGAAAAAGAAAAAGCAGCCAGGACTTGGGGACAAAAATCTCCATCGCGGAGAGTAAAACCACAGAAGATATCCAAAGGCAAATACAGTACCCCGAGAGACAAAGAAACTTATCGACCCTCTCTCTGTTGCTGTGTACTCAACAGGATTGAGCCATATATAAACTATAATATCAGATATAGTAACAACAACATCTCTTCCACTCCGACATCTAACGAATCAATATTCTTTAAATCTTTACTGAGGCGGAATTTGTGCTCATTCAACAAATCACCTGTCTTCTGAACACAGCATAGTCTACATGAAGCTGAGTTAGGCCTCTTTTTAATAAAGTCTCCACTACAACTGTTGAAATCTATTGTTGTGGATCTATATATCGGACTGTGCAGTTTCGTTCACCAGTTTAAATTTCAATTAAACACAAGGCGATCCTTTGAATAGCTTTCTCCACATTCCATTTCAACTGTCATAGTGTTGAATCTCTCTTGCAATCGTCAATAAATCGCCATCGCCATGAGTACTGATACAGGCATGAGCACCAGGTTTGACTACACCGTGAAGATTATTCTCCTTGGAGATCACAGCATCGGCAAAAGTTCCTTCCTGGCCGATCTGGCTGACAGGCGCAATGCGAGAGATAACAACTGTCGCTGCCTGGACTACAGACCCAACGGTCACGTGGAACTGGACATGTGGAAAAATGGGAAACGAATCCTCGCTAAAATTGTCGACACTGGCGGTAAGAGCAACTCATCATATCATCATCTTCACCCTTTACCTTCATCACTGACAATGATAATGACGTCTACATAAGACGTGACTAACCATTCTGGCCCATGGGTCAAAATGTGTCCTGCCAAGAGTATGAAAGAGTATGGCCGCAGATCATTTACTTTTTATGTATCATACATTTCTGTGAACGTACACCCACGTTTTAAAATACTGTATGTTCCCCATTAGATGAAACATGCAAAACAGACCGTCCATCTGAAATGGGTCTTGGGTATTGGTCTTGATGATCTGAAACTGAAATTCACGGTATAACTCGATAAAAGCGTCCCCTGAATAAGCTATCAAATTTTAAAGTTTTATCACCCTATCCCAACCTCTCCCCCCCCCCCTTTAATGGATCATACATAGGCTTAATACTGTCAAAAAATTAATATTGGTCCGAAGAGATGTACTTTTGCAGGGGCTACCACGTTGAGGGAAGGGGAAACTAAAAAGATGTAAAACACTGCAATTAAACGTCCGACGAAATCACAAACATACTCGCCGGCGCCCTTTCATAAAATCACACTGACCCACATTCATGGCCTGATTAATCATGAATAGATGGGACAATAGCCTAAGAATCCCGCGTCCTCTAAAGTCCGAAAGAGACTTGCGCCTTTCAAGAACGTATGGGCCTAATATCATGCTTTTCGTTACAATGGGATACTACAGCTGCAGCATTTGTTGCCTATGAGTCCAACATCTTAATCCAACCCTGTGTACATCTTCTTCTCCATCACCATGGTCGTCGCTATCACTAGATAAATACCACCACCGCCGACATCTTTTGTACAATGTATTTAACTACAGAGAGAACACCGGCACGCCTTGATGAAATCCATTATGACAGCACGTATTTTCGAAAAAAAAAAAGTGAATGAGTTGGGTGTAAATAAAAGCTCATACCAGTATGGAGTAATCGCCAACACCATTTTCATCTTTATCACCATTTCTATTACCATCACCATCATCACCATTTCTATCATCGTCACTACCATTACCATCACAAATTTTATCACCACAACCTTACCAGTTTCATCATCATCACCATTTTTATCACCATCATCACCGCCACCACCACCATCATAAAATGACCGTTTTCACCATACCCGAATCACAGTCAAGCTCACACCACAGTACAGTATGTATTTTCATAACAACCTCCTCGCTTCCACAAATACAATCATAGAGACTTTGAAATACAGTATAATAAAAGCGACTGCGGCTGTAACAGAAATGGTTTTAACAAGAAAGACCAATCGGCAACAGTATTTACAGTCTTAAGTTCTACCTCCTCCAAAACGGGACACTCATAATCTTGATGATGATGAGGGTAATCTCATCCTTTATTTGCTGCTGTTGATGTTGGGACTTAAGTTAGCCACAGCGGAATTCGGCTGTAACAAAAATGTTGGTATAGTATATTTTCTCCTACAATATACTTTTCACTGTTAGTATCTACGCCATCCATTATGACAACCGTCTTCATCATCATCATATCATTTATTCATCATGATTATTTATTTATTTGATCATCATGTTCGAAGCACCAAATGAAATTCGAGATACTTTGACTTCCCATGATCTAAAGTCAGACTGTTCTCTTTTTTCTTTACCTCCTTCTCAAAGCCATCATCATCAGCAGCAACAGCTACAGTAGCCATCAACAGAAAGATATTTGTCATCACTATCATTACAGTAAGCATTAAAAATGGTGCCTGAAACCTCAGGCGGACACTAAAAATACAGTGGAACCCATTTATAACGGCCATATGGTTATAATGGAACCAGTTTTCAACGACGGAATTCTAAATTCCCGTTCAGCTATATATCTTTATTACTGTTTAAAATACAGTAACCCTATTATAACGGACCTGGAAGAGCGCAAAACTCGGCTGTTACGGCATAACTGCTTTACCCACGATACGAGTTTTGGGATGACATATGTGATTTCATGGCTGATAACATACTTGCATTCAAGCTGAATATAATCGTTTATTTGGAGATTGAGTTGGTCCATTACCTACAGGGTACAGAGGCTAGAAATACAGTACTTAACCCCAATGCTCACTTTGATAACAACAACCTTCATCATTTGTCATCCTTATTAGCACAACTATCGCTTCTCACCGGGTCTCCATCACTCCCCAAACCCAACCCACTACCACCAGCATCTAAATTCTAATTCGCGTATCATCATTTTCAACATCATCATCGTCATCTACAGGCCAAGAAAAATTTCGGAGTATCACAGCATCATATTATAGAGGAGCCCAGGGGTGTCTGCTCATGTTTGATGCTGAAAAGACTGACACGTTTGCTCATGTTCACAACTGGTAAGTAGCCGCTCTCCTGAAGTTGACGCTTGATCGAACCAGAAATATGAACTACTGACTTTAAAATAACAACAACAACAACAACAACTACTACTACTACTACTACTATTACTACTACTACTGCTATTATTACTATTATTTCTACCATACAATAACACTAACAATGATAACAACGGCAACAACAGCAAACAGGAGGAAGAGGAGAGTCATTTGTCAAAATGGCAACATCATGACGGAGGGCTGTCTGTTATTTCACAGTGCCCATCATTATTTAGGGTGCTTCCAACTTTCCCATGTACAAAACTGAGACTTTTTAAGAACCCATTTTTAAAGGACCCATAGATAAATACATCTACTCTCCTGTCTCAACAAATCTTTTCTCCAACTGGTCAGTATGAAATACAAACTAATAAACATGGTAAACAGAAAGTTATGGAGTGATCCCATTTTCATCGTTTCAAATATTTTTCTTCTTTCCTTCAAACACCGAAATTATTACTTTCACAGTTACACAGTAGTTATTACCGATACCAGTGTAACGAAAGCACAAAAATCAAGAACTATGGAAGGACTCACAACCATTTGCGCCAAAATCATGCACTTTTCAAGAACTTTAATTTCTTTTTAGAGATCATTATAGACCTTTAAAGACCTGCATGAACCCTACTAATTTCTGACATATCTACCTCCTTTGTTTTCCGCGAAATGACACCCCTTTTCTTTAACCTTTAAGAGATGCGCAGAAATGAAATAAGTCTATTTAGCTATTCTTGTTTTCAGTGGCGTAGCGAGAGTGTTTTTTGTTGTTTTGTTGTTGTTGTTTGTTTTGTTTGTTTTTTTTTNNGGGGGGGGGGGGGGGGTTATCTAGCACTTATATCTAACCAGTTGTCTGAAACAGTCAGTGGCCGTCTTGGGTGAAGATTTCACATAAAACAAGATATTCACTACGAACTATCCTGGTACTGTACATACACGGGTATTATAATTGTCATCAGCCTTTCAGAGCCTGAGAAACGACTGTTACATGAATGAAGTTTTGGGATCGTTCTTCAATGGGTGTCCATTGTCTCAGTTACGACTGGAATCCTATCACTTGAAATACCATACCGTTTTTATATGAAGTTCGCTGGTGCTAAAAAGAGCCAACCTTCAGTTATTTGGGGACCAAAAGTTATTTGGGAACCAAAAGTCTGGTACTTGGCTCCGAAAATGCCAAGTCTGGGATCTCTGAGAAAATATTCGGGAAACCGTTCATATCATGCACGAGAAAGGGTCTTGCCGCTCTTGCACAAAAAGAAAATAATAATAGTCACCACAGCGGGGAATCTAATCTCCCCTCAGATTACTTGCCACATTTCTTTTTTTCAATAGTTTCTCTCGTGACACAGACTTAATTGCAATAAACTGTGCGACAGTGTATGGGTTGTCATATAATTGGAGAGTAAAACTAGCTAACCGTGATAAAGTCAAATTGTCAATGCTTGTAAAAGACTTGTAAGTGAAATAGTATGAGCGCGGTGTTTGAAATTTGTACAAAATACTTCAGATTTGTCAAATTGTATTGGATAAATACGACAACATTTCGGTACTCTCAGATTCATAGATTACATGGACGCTACGCCTCTGGTTGTTGTAGTTTATTGTTGTTATCGTGGTGGTGGTGTTGATGATGATATCCAGTTTTACTAAGCGACTTTTTCACATGGCTGTGAGGACAAATAAAAAATCAAAAACAAAAACGCCATAACTTGTTATTTATATGGGCCAAACAATGTCTTAATGCAACCTTTGATGTAAGAAAGGCTAATTCTGACGTAAATCTACAAGTCACTGCGTTCTGAGAAAATGTTCATGTGAAAACTACATGAGTACATGTAGGGCAACTTTAAGGACGTGTGTTCTATTTTCCCTGATCGGTTATGCCCTTGTTGTAAAAAGTTTAATTCGTTCTAACTCGTTAGTAGGGCATTACCCGATTTGAAAAAGCTCGAACTGGAACCTTTTTGCTGGTACTAAATATTATGACTTCACAAGCATAGGCTAGTATAATGTATCAACTATCCCTGATTCAACACGTTCATCAACACGTGATACTTCAGCAATAGAACTTTAATAAAGGGCAATGACTCTGCATCCTTGACATCATAATGACCTCTCCTTTTCTGGAATTATGATATAGTATAGATTCAATTAACTCTGTCCTCAATTTTTACCATGTAACTGAAATGACAAACCGTGAAATCAATTCGTAGACGTATATCACCCCGCATGATCCCATTTTCGATGACAAGGTAAAAACAGTCGACTCCGCCCAAACGCAGTCTGCTTAATCGCAATTTCCGCTAATCACAGTATTTTTTTTTTTCTGATGAAAGAAATCCACGATATTCTATTTTCAATTATATGTAGACCCTGTGATATAAAATCACTGAATAGTCGCAACTTCATTTAATCGCAAAATTTTTAATTTCTCTCAATGTGTTGCGATTAAGCGAAGTCGAATGTTTAGAAACTGATCAGCCATCTTGGATATCACGACTGGAACTACTATCCGACAGCACTGTAATGTGGGGGCTCCTAGCTTAAGAACAAGAAGACGCAAAAGCATCTAGTCCAGCATCCCATTTAAAGTACGATTGCGCCATAGTCTTGTGTGACATTGCAGCGGTCATAATCTTAAACAGTCAGGCGAGTAAACATACGAAGCTAATCTGCATTCACATCAAATTAGATTGTTACATTAAGAAACGGTGACATGCTCTGTATTACAGGACCCTCCCTCGCTTACCCTACATTACCAATTCATGTAACCTGGGATCCAGTAAATAAATACAAACAGGGCGTTCATTTCTTCACTCCTCAAAAGTAGTAGGCCTTCCCTCGTATCGTAAGGTTGCTTTGTCGCTGTTATTAACTGACGCGCCTTTTCAGTGCCACTGGTGTTGTAGGTAATGACATAATGGCTAGAATTGATATTGTTTGATGCAACTCAATTCAGGGGAGGAAGACTGTGGTATAGAAATGAGGAAGAGAGGGACGGGGTGGAGGTGACAAAAGCTGGAAGGTACCAAACAGATAATATCAGATTCTAATTTCAGCTGTATTTCCTGTTTTCACTTTCCCACTTCCCTCCAAACAGAAAACGATAAAAACGCCATTGAAAGGTAGGTCACGGTCTAATCTGGGCGTTAGGTGTAGAACAATAGCGAACCCCAAGCTGGATTCTTGGTGCAATGACCTTTTTTTTTTTTTCTAACCATGTCTGATAGTGGCGCTGTTGTTTTTTTTTTTTTTTTGGTGTTGTTGTTTTGGAAAAGGTGATGGGGTGCCAGAAAATTGCACAACATCCATTTATATTTTAAAAACAAAATTCATGATTTTGTTCGTGGAGGCTAACCCAGGAAACATAAGACCATGGGTTAGGTAGGTCCATCTGGGATTCATAAGAGTTTCCAAATAGACGCTTCATTTCCCATATTTTCTGGAATATGTTAGCTGTCACGGTACCTGCATGGTGCTACCAGTCACTGGCCGGATGTCTCGCCCATCGAATTCTTGAAATCTAGGGTAGGCCTAGCTCATATCCCCAAGACTGATGTCACCAAAGTGAATCCATATAATATAATAATACAAGACTAACACCCCATTTTACAAATGGGCAGGCAGGCAACGCACCAGCGGCGAAAGAAAGAATACCTAGCGCACCAAAAGGCATCATAGACGAATGCATTTGACTCCGTGAGAAAGTTGGACGATTGGCGAATCGGGATTGAAAAGATCTATCGGAGATTGTATTTCGTTGCTATACACATTATTTTTTTTTTTAAAAGGGTATAAAAAATAAAGAGGACTGATATGTATAGTTACTTTTTGTGTATTTTTCTACGAATTTAGGTGAAAACAGCATGTTTTTACGTTACGTAGTTCTCAAGAAATCTGTGACACAAATTTGGCCGAAGCGTTTTATTAATATAAATTAGAAAGGTGAGTTGCCCTTGGAATACTATGTAGCCTTCAAGCAAATCTCGAATGGATCCATGACACTATAGACGAGCCGTTGTGAACTGATTTGAGACTCCTGAATGTGCTCGCATTTTCTTGTTCTTGTTGCCATTCTACTAACCGTTGGTTTTTTTTTTTTGATGCTATTACTGGTTTATTTGCTAATAGAGAGAGCGGTCATTTTGTCAACGACCTATGACTCGGCTGCTATTCTGATGATATGTAAATTATCTGCATTATCTCCCATATATATATATATATATATATAGAGAGAGAGAGAGAGAGAGAGAGAGAGAGAGAGACAGACAGACAGACAGACAGACAGACAGACAGACAGACAGACAGACAGACAGACAGACAGACAGAAAGAGAGAAATTATAGAAGGTTCTCAGATTATTTTATTTTCTTGGCTGGAATTTCAGGCACGCCGATTTGGAAATGTACACAAGCAAACAACCAATGTCATCATTTTTGGTGGGAGTAAACACACAGTCTCAGATACGACAGGTAAGAAATGAAACATGGATATAAGCAGGATTGCCTAACGAATTTGGAGCGTACAGAGTAGCAAGTACGGTTTTTCAGTCGTACTCACAGTTTGGAGACGCAGTGTCAAATCTAAGGCTTGTGGGCTAGGCTCTGAGTCGGGCGGTTTACATTACTGTGCCCTCAGAAAATAAATTCTAACTTCTATCCTCATCCCATCCAGATGTAAATGGGTAACTGGGTTGAAGCTGGGGGACTACTATGGCGCTGCACCGCGTCCACCAACATGATTTCTTAAATATTTCATGACTGTAATATATATTATTATTTATATGTATGATGTCACTGTTCTATATGTGTGTATGTATTATGTATGAGATGTCTAATATTGTACAATAAACAATTTCCTTAAAGGATAAATGAAAGTCGTATTTTCATCTTTCTTATACGAAAATATGTTGTTATTTAGCGTAGCAGCGACAGCGATAGCGAAAGGTTATAAAAAAAAAAAGAGGTAGCAGGTACCTGCAGTTTAAAGGGACAGGGGAAGCTATTTGCTTCACAGCCNAAAAGAGGTAGCAGGTACCTGCAGTTTAAGCACTGTCTCCCCCCTCCCCCCACGTTTCCTGTTCCGCACAGAATCTCATATATCTCTTTCCTCCCCCTCCCCTTTAACAAGTTAAAACTTTTGACCATATTTCCCACCAGCCTTCACTGTCAGGAACAGGAAATCCTTTACATTCCTACTCGGTCAGTCGATCACCAAGTTGTTCAAAGTTGCACCTACTCAAGGAAAACAGTTTCGCTCCACTCTTTGGTTAAAAAAAAACAAAGTAAATAATTATATGAGATCATTTATCTAAGACAGTCATTTTCATAAAGTGCAATAGATGGTGTCTAAACAATATGCAGCTTCGATTTTGCAGTATTCTTAGTGTCTCATTGCCTCATTCTGTTTCTCCTTTCTCCGGCAGCTGATTGTTTTCGTTTTAGTTCCTTTCAGTACAGTTGGTTTTATTTCACTTATTTACTTTTTACACTCCGATGAGGGGCATTGCCCGAAAGTCTCAGTTTTTTATGTTATTGCACTTGAATATTTTTATGTACTTGTAGATAATTAAAGTGTTTTACTTTGGGCCTTCCTTGTCCCCTTGTTTCGCTGTAATCATTCTGTTAATGAAATAACAACTACGTATCTCCTCAGGTCACTCCAGACCAGGCAGAACGATGTGCCACCCAGCTTGGCATGCAGTTCCACGAGCTAACCATTAAGAAGAAGTCCAACGGTGTGGAGATTGTGCAAGCCTTGTTGGACAGAATCATCATACACGCGTCCCGGCTCCCCTCCCTCACTATAGATATTATGCCTTACCAGATACGTCAACATTTTAGTGAAAAAGGCGAACAGAATGGCTGGGGAACGGACACAGGTCCTCAGAAGTTTAAATGTTCATGTTGATGAATCTGGTATCACTGGTGTTACACTGCGTGTGAACCTGTTCCTTTTTTTTTTTTTTAATCACCAGCAGAGGGTCCCCTTATTTGTGGGAAACAAACTTCTGAACACACCGAACGATATTCTACACGTTCACATTGCCATTAATTTTCTATATTGCTGGTAAACAAAGCTCTAACACTTAGAAGCAAGAAAAAGACGAAATGTCAAACGCCAAATGGCCTTTCAAAAGAAAAAATAAGGCGAAGAAGTTGGCCAGCTAACCTGGCAACCCTTATCAGCAATCAACAACGGTGTTGTCACACAGCTGGTCGGTAGGTGTCAGCGCATCAAACAAAAAAAAAAAAAAAAAACCCGAAATAGGTCATTCGAAAGATTTCATGAAAAAATCCACTTTCTGTACATTCGGAGGAAGGAAAAATATATAACCACGACCAAAACAAACAAACAAAAAAAAAAACAACGATGGCATCAATAAAGAATTCGTGACTCACACAATAAATCTAAGCGAAACCTGGGAGAAATAAACTCACATGGCCCTGCTCTGGCTTTGCAATTTAAGGGAAAAAAATTAGATGATCGTTATTGCCATCATTGCTGATCCGATCTGTGAGAGGAAAGGTCTTCGAGAGGCGTGATAAAAAGTGCGGCGATTCAAAGGCTGCTGGAATTTCTCAAGTCAGCTGTCAGTCTGATGGTTGTCAGAGGTTTGTGTAATGTCTGTGCATTATGAGGCGGCAAAATTGTGCTGTCATCCACTTTGCTATTTACAACGTCCACAAAATACAGCTCAGTTGGAGCTGAGGCTCAGGGAAAATGTAATGTTACGATAAAATGAATGCAATTTCTATTAAATTTTGACTGGATGTGGAGTGAATGATGCGACGGCAAATTCCAGACGAGTATGAAATACAGGTAGTATTTGATCTCATAAACATGTACAAGTAATTGTTATGTGATTTTCTTGGTAGGATATACAGTGTGGTTGAATATACAGTGTTTGTTGATACATATACAGTATATGACTCGTGTATTTTCTGGCGAATGTTTATACAGTAGATGTCCGCCATGAAATATTTCAATAATGACATTTCCGAGGTTATTCTGTCTTTAATGTTATTCGGTTATTCTGTCTTTAATGTTATTCGAGCAGCTGTCAATGATTTTACTGATATACTTTTAATTTACTGAAGACGAAAAAGTGATTTATGGCTTTTCAAAATAAATATATATCTATATTTTATAAAGGTTAGATGTGTGTTTAGTTGGATTTCTTTAAATTCGAAAATGGAAAAAGATGTGAAATCAAACACGTTTCAAAGTGGCTAACGAAGAAACAATCTAATAAATAAATCTGAATGCTGTTCCTTGTTTTCATCTTACATAACCGCTTTTGTATGAAATGGGGTTCGCTTCGGTTCATCACAAATTCAAACGCACAGTGATACACTGATCAGAGGCCACTTTTCTGTCCTCTTCCTACTTGGTTCAGTTCAGGGCAAGAGTGGCATTATAAGAGAAAAAAAAAATTCTAAGACTGGTATCCACAACACAAATTGAGATTCAGATTTTGATCAGAAAAATAGTATTTAGAGCCATTATTTTGAATATTAGCCAATCAAAATATGTACACATTGAAATAAAGGTAAATATTTTTTTATTTCATAATTATTGTTGTTGATGAACATTGTTGTTGCTGTTCTTGTTGTTGTTGCTGTTCCTGCTGTTGTCATTGTTGTTGTTGTTGTTCCTGTTGTTGTTGTCATTGTTTGGCACCAGTGTCCGGCTGGCAGGCACACACAACATTTGTAGCTGATTACGCCTAATTGCACCTCTTCTAGAACAGCAGAGAACTGCAATTTACCCATGTTTTGCAATTTTGCCTGTGACTATATTGATAAACACTGAAAATATTTTGTTTACTGAAATTTGTGGCTATCAAGCAGAATATGTGACTAAATGGAAAGGAAATTACTAGATATTGTATGAAATGGCATCATAACGAAGAGCTGCCGCCAAAATGCTCTAGAGTCATTTATGCAAATACCAGGCTTACCACATACATAAACCAAATCAATAACAACCAAAGAAATCATTTTTTATAGCTTCACTGCGGGAAACAATCTTATTTCAAGATAATGAGACCATTATGGAATACAATCATGAAGGAAGTTATAATAAAAAAACAAACAAACAAACAAACAAATTGAACATCAGCACTTCAGTTCAGCCAGCCTTAGCATGATTTAGGGTCAGGGGAGGTAACATGAGGAACCAGAGGTTTTTAGGCACAACAATCCGTAAGGTTCACAACACATGTGATTATGTTATTAGCTTCATAAATATCAAATCAGAGTCTCTTCATAGTAATAAATGCAAGCCATCACCCACACATGCACACATATATATGATTTAGATATACATCTTCAAAGAATAAAATAATGCATAGATTATAAGGATTTTCTTTTTTCAGGAACTAAGTAAATCCATTTTTATAGTTTGGAGATTTTCATCTAAGAACCTGGGGAAGGAGTGCAGGGGTGAGTTATTGTAATATGTTATCTTTTTTTTTTTTTAAGCACTGCTGAAGATGTCAGTCTGGTAGAATATGACAGCACATACGGATAATATTTCTTTTATTTTGAATTAATTAATATACTAGCAGCAGTTCACTGTAAATCAAAACACTCTGAACCCATTTAAGGCAGAAAATATAAAAATCTTTCCATATACCATTTATGATTTTAAAAAAGATACTAATTACTGACTGGTTATAATAACTTACCATAGATCTGACAGATCCCAATAAAAGATCACTGAAATCTGTGATTTTGGCACTGAACTCAGAATGGCCCGACAGAAAAATGAAGCAGCGCACATAAACCCAGAATGATATGTAACAAATTCCAAGACAAGTGTAAGGTTCATGCTGTAAAACAACCACTTTTTTTAATTTGACAAAATCTGACATGCCAAAGGCGCTTCTGAGGCCTAAGGTGAAAATCAGGGCGTGATGTATCCCTACATATCCCTTGCCTCATTCTGTTCTAGTCTCAAAACTTGTTCCTTCACATGGCCACATGAATGCAAGTTCCCGGGAAAAAAATTTATGCATTATCCAGCAAATACAACATGAAAGGTCTAAATGAGATTCATATAGGTATAGACTTCATAGATACACGAGGTATCTTATGTGTTCCATATGTTTGTGTATAATGTTTAACACTATATGGCACTGTTAAACAGTTTTCCTAGGGCGTAAATAAAATTCCTACTTCATATTATCTGTTTATCTTGTCACATGATTATGTCAGATCTTAAGTCTAAAATATATGTCTATGGGTCAAACAGGTTCTGCCTCATTCTGGGTCAATCTCATTTTGCTTCTTAATTCACAGAATCACATATATACATGACATTACTTTTCCACTCTAAAAATAATGATAACGTCCAAAATACAATTCTCTACAATACTCTTCAATACAATACAATGGTAAGTGCCTTTGAAAAAGAGACACATGTCTAATAAGCGAATTACTAAATGCCTACACAACCGTCACTACACAAACAAAAACCCCCCCCCCCCAATAAAAAAGCTAAAAAAAAAACAACCCATGAAAATGAAGTAGGCCTCAACAACATATATTGCAGCATGTTATGATTATTTTGTTATGAAATTATGTATGATCATTCAAAACCTTCTGCTGTGAAACAATCTCTTTCTCAAAGCCAGAAGTCCAATGAAGCTTCTCACTTGTGACTGTCTAGCACATTCCTGAGAAGTTATCTCAGCGCAGAGCCAAGAGAAGTGAGTCCCTCCTCATCTTAGGTTCAACTTCAGTAAAATGTTTTATATGATATCCCCAGCAATCAAATGCCATGATATGAAAATGTGTCTTCTCAGAGTTACCAACACAGGATCTGAGATTATGAAAACTCTGGGAATTGTCACAACAGTCTACACTTATTATCTTTTGACCTAGAGGTAGTACATCTGCCCACAAAAGGTAATACAATGGTAAACAAGTATAATCTAATACAATGAAGCACAACTAAAGCCAGGTTATATATACTGTGAAGCAGAATGGTCTATTTTACCAAGGGCCATGGTGGTAAAGAGGCTGCTATGTGATGTATCTGAAGCAGACTAGAGTCCTATCACAGGAAACTGTAATCAAGGGCAGATATAGGATCTAGACTATGGTCCACTCACTCCAACCTAAATCCACCACTGTCTGTAATGCTATTATTCACAATCACCTTCCACCTAACACACATATGGATGATAAAGCCAGAACAGTACAGTGTTTAGGGAAATATGCCAGACCTGCAACAAACTCCTCTGAGCCACTACAAGTTTTCTCTATTGTTTCTGTGTTTTTTTTTCCTCTCACAACTTACAGACCTGTCTTTTCTTTGAAGCTATAATTTTACTAATATATCCGCCAGAGGTTACTCCAGGAGAGAAAAAAAAACAAACAAGGTGGTTTCCCACATTACTGACCTAGTCCTGTGGGACTGTTCTTCGTGATTTTCAAATTCAATTACTTCTAAGCACTTGGACACTTATTTCAAGAAACCTGACAGAAATCAGAAACAACTTAAAAACTACGAATCAATGGACATAAAATATTAAATACTGTACTTAAATATAATGAACCTTAATGAATTTTTATCAAAATCAAAGAAAAGATCAGAAATTACTTTTGATATACAGTACATGTATATTTAAAAATCAAATGAAATGTAGGTCAGTGTATTTATCTTTCAAAAGATTCCTCATTCTTCTTTTCAATTCTTTGCATTTTTGAGTAAAACTGCTTGACAGATAACAAACACCTGTAGTAATGTTACACAGATTCACATCTCTTTTCCTGTCATTGTTACCAAGCATTACTAAAAAGGACACCATGTATCACATAAACAATTTTCAATTTCCGTCTCTTGTTATACAAGAATTCCTAATATTCTCCCCTTCATAATATATACAAGTAGGTATATGTCGGGCATACACACAGCACTACACAATGAACAGCTTCTTAGAACTACCAACAAGCAAATATATAATTAACATTTAGGGCACTAAGTATAGTGCACCCCCAGACTCCCACTGAGCACCCAGTGACAGTGCACCCCCCTCTTCCCCCTTGTCTTTGCCACTGATGTCAATGAGTGTCTTTGTCAGTGCTCTCAACTGGGTCAAACAAAATAAACATTTTTGCAATATCTTTTGTTCCAGCACTTTATCATCAGCATATGATCAAACTATTGACACATGATGGAAACAAATGAATGACACTTATATGAAAGAACGAAACTGAGACATACTTGTAATAAGTTGCTAATGATTAAATGCTATGATTCTCACAAGACATAACAATCTACCATCATCTAATAAAATGATAAAAGACCAAAACACTCATAATTTACATCTTGACTTATTGATGAATTAGGCCTGAGATGAAAAGCAAGCAATCTGAGGCAAAGACAATACACATAACTGTAACATGACACTAAATCTTCACTGACATTTTCACAATAGACTCCAAATTCATTTTGCCATCTACAGTCACATTGTAAGAGACGCAAAGCATGTTAATTTGACTAAATGCTACAGACGGATGAACTCTGCAGTGACTGGGAAGGACTGTAAAGCAATTCCTGTGACATGCTACTGAACTTTCAATGTGCATGTCACAACTCATTACTATTCCACCTATATAATGAGCATGCTAATACTCAAAATGCTGATTACATATACATGTATTTGATTACAATTGAACAAATGCTGAGATAACTACATGTCAGAGGATCTGCTTGGTATAGATGCAGCCTGTTATTTCACTGAAAGGCCAGCTGTGAACAAAGTAGAGACTGTCAACAAACAATTGTTGTCAAGGTACATATGAAGGTCAACATCATGGTCTGTATTCTTGAAAAAAACAGACACACGTGTTAGCTCATGGTGTGTCTGAGTGACAGCATGGCAAAGACTATGAAGTAACCTTGTAGCCTCTGGTACAGACTGCAGCAAAAATACTTTTGCCTGAGAGCTGGTTTCATGGCTCAGTTCCATCATCATCATTTTGAAGTGAATTTTTCTATATTTCAACAACTGAACACTATCATCAAGCTCTATAATCTGTATATAGCTTGGTTTCATCTGAATAATAGGATTTCTATATTACGTAAAAGCATTTCAAATAATGTCATGGATAGCCCATCAAAGTTTGTGTGTGTATGTCTATATGTGTATGTTTGTGTGTGTGTGCATGCATACGTGCATGCATGCATGCCTTCACGTGTGAGCGCGCATGCACATGTGTGTGTGTGTCTGTGTGTGTGGAGGGGGAGAGCATGCGTGCATGCATATGTGCCTGCGCAGAAAATGTTCCAAATTCATGTTACCCAACAGTACCTCTTAGACAACAAAATCCTGGAACTGACTGAATGAAGCCTAAGGCTATACTAAGGGACAGACAGCCAAGTGAGGCAACATCAGTACCTGTAGGCAGCACAGCCCGATCCACTTAATTACATCTCAGTAAACAAGACTTCCAGAAAACACATCTTTATACAGCAGTCAATAAGAAACACTGATGCTTTATGTCATTCTTCACATAATTACAACTTTCTCCATGCACCTAAGGCAGTTGTAATGAAGTGAAGTTCACTGTTTTCCAAAGCAAGTAAATGTATGATGATCTCCTAGAAATGAGTGTCTGCAGTGTTAACACAAAATGCTTCATGACAGAGAGTCCATATATTTACAATTAATTAAATCTGATTATCATTGCATCAAGGAAGATGTAGAAATAATAGACTAGGCCTGGTGTTTTGTGTATGAAATTTCACAAGAAGATAAAGAAGAAGAAGGTCAGCCCTATTTTGCAGCAATCCTCTAACTTCACTCTGGATTATTTAGACTTCTAAAAATGAGAGACCATCATGCCAGACTCATAAAAATTAGATCCTTGTGAAAAGCCAGTTCCAAATTTTTATGACAATCAGATCCTTAACAAAAATGACCAGAAGATGAAGCCAATAAATCAAAAAGCGGCACTAGAATTGCATACACTCAGATCAATTGTGCACTGTTACTGTCTCTATGACCTATTTCGCAAATATTATAAGGTGAGCATTTTGTATGCAACTTTTTGTTTTCAAAGGAAATAATTTTCAAAAGCCAAGCTCAGCTCATGACATTCATGAAACTTAAATCCTCATGGACAAAAACACTTCTACAGTAAACTAGAAACCGTATAATTCACAAGCATCATCCCGCTGAAAACAATAGGACTTAACAAGAAGCTTTGTCTTGATAAAAGACAGTCAAGGAAAATAAATGTCATCATGTATAGATATTCATCAGTCCTTTCAGCCATTTTGATGTCAAATTTGATGAGAGATGGGAAAGGATGGGGTAGGAGGGATATGGGTCACACTTCTTTCACAACCATTTTGATTATGTTAGCTTCAAAACAATGAGGAGACTGATGAAAACAATCTTCCAGAAATTAGAAGCCTTTACAAGGAGATGCCTGCTCTGGGTGGACTGGCCAGAAAACATTTAACAATGGCCTCAGGAAAAGGACCAAACAGAGAAATATCCATGATCAGATTCCTGATTGGAAATGGGATGAACATCATGATAACCACATAAGACTGAGCAAAAAAAACACTCATCTGCAACCCTCAAGTAAAAATGGAAAGGTAGAAAGACTAAGACAAAGACAAAAAGTAAAAAGACAGTTCTAAACAAACTTGAACAGGAAATGAAATATGGAAATCTGCAAAGCTGGCTGTGTTCACATAGCCCACTGGAGAAGTACAGTGTAGGCCCTACACTTGCTCAGGAGATAGCTATGGAAAAGTAATAAGTAGGACAATGATGTCCTGATAGTTTTCTTTTCCTCAATTTCCTCAAGAGAACCATGCAACTTTTTGTTTTCAAAGGAAATAATTTTCATAAGCCAAGCTCAGCTCATGACATTCATGAAACCTCCGCTATCTTGCACTCACTCCACAATCTGATAAAGATTACACTTGGCCACTGCAGTGTCACAATCAAAGATGCAACTCAAATTCACTGCATAGAGAAGCTACGGTTTAACACTGCATTAAGACCTCTCACCATATTTTGCATCACAAATCAACACCCCGCTTACTATGCTTACTATACACCTACAGGGAGATGCCATNACAGTTCTAAACAAACTTGAACAGGAAATGAAATATGGAAATCTGCAAAGCTGGCTGTGTTCACATAGCCCACTGGAGAAGTACAGTGTAGGCCCTACACTTGCTCAGGAGATAGCTATGGAAAAGTAATAAGTAGGACAATGATGTCCTGATAGTTTTCTTTTCCTCAATTTCCTCAAGAGAAACAAGGGAAGCAAAACCTCCAATATCTTGCACTCATTCCACAATCTGATAAAGAATACACTTGGCCACTGCAGTGTCACAATCAAAGATGCAACTCAAATTCATTGTATAGAGAAGCTACGGTTTAACACTGCATTAAGGCCTCTCACCATATTTTGCATCACAAATCAACACCCCGCTTACTATACACCTACAGGGAGATGCCATTTAAAATTGTTTGTCAAGTGTACGTTTGTGATCAAATACATCAATAACTACGGACAAAAACCAAAAAAAAAATGTCATTTCAAAGAAAGCAAAGAAGGTTCAGTTAGGCTTAGGGAAGATTAAGTTAAACTAAGCTCTTTTTCTGAATATACCTCATGCAGAGTGCTTATATCTTTAAAATAATCAAGGACATTACATATAAAAGTTACTTGGTGCAGCCTCCACTAGTTTTATCTCAAGGGAAATCAACAATTAGATCTATTTGGTTTGTCTGCCATACATTTCACATGAAAAAAAAGTAACAAACTGTTATTATATCATGCCAGATGCATTGCTTTTCAAAGAACAATGACACATCACATGTTCAAGATCCAGCTTTGCTCCATCATTCCAGAATTTGGCAGACAGTAATGAGTCCCTGGCATATCCTATATATTTTGTTGTAAAACCTGCCTTTTTTTGAGTATGGACCAGATTCTCGGTTTTACTTAACATGTACCTCAGAGACCAAATACCATTTCAGCCCTAGTGAAAGATACATCTAATCAGTTTTCTTTACATCAACTCCATCTTGGTCAGTAGCCTAGAATTAGTGATTTTATGATGTTTGTTTCCTTAATCAAGGCACACATCACCCATGTTAATATATAGGGTAATCTTGCACAAATCAGATTAAATGTAAATTTTAGTCTCATTTTGTTCAGAATTTTAGGCAAATTCTGATAACAGTTCTTAAATTCAAGCTTGAGCTCTAAAACTCAAGGACATAAAATTTCTATGAAAATTTATGTCTTCTCATGCTATCAAAATCATTGTATGAAACCCTGTTTTTCTCCACATTTTATTTATGTGGAATACAGTGTTACACACCAACAAGGATATTACATTATCTGTTAAATAAAACAACTCAAAAGCTGAAACAGATCATCAAGGGATGCATTTGTGCACTTCTTTGTATCACAATGGTATCTGGCTGCAAAGTCTCAAGAGTCATAACAATGGGTGATAAGGTAAATACCACCACAGCACTCTGACAAAAGCACTATAAGTATAAGTGTTATTTGAAAATTCCTCTTAAAATACTTCTCATTTTAAAAGATAATAATGGAGATAAATTGCAGTATGTCACAGATTTCAAATTTGGGGAGGTGAAATCTGATCTCTAGTCTGCTTCTAGCTTACAATTTTATTATAATTGCTAAAATTCTAGTGGGTAATATATATTTTTTAAACTTAACTAATAACAAACCCTGAGATATTCCTCTTATTTGAAGCTCATGATAAACAAATACAATGAGTGTTTCTATTTAATACTGGAATTATTCCAACCAAACAGTCTCATAGTAGTGAATTGACTTCTACACAATAGCAAAGAATGGTCAAATTTTCTTCACCCAAATAGTCTAGGCCTACTTCCCAAAAGCAGGTCTCTTCATAAAGGCTGGCACACACACAAAAAGAAAGAAAGGTCAAGATTTTCCCATCTCTGAACAGAAAATAATTCCATAGTACATTCCGCTTTATGTTACATTTATCAATAACATTCACAATTCCATGCACCGTGCTGCTAAAAACTAATTGGGGCTACATAAAGGGAAGTAGTTAAATGAAAATGAAGAGATGGTGGCGATGAGATAGATAGCTATGCACTTATAGGCTGTGGGAATAATAGAGATCAGTGATAAAAAATGATATCAAACTTAAAGAGTTGTGAAAATAAACAGTAAGGAATCTAGTGCTGGCATCATCTGTAAAGAATACAGCAGCACTGCGTACTGTTAATCTCAAACATATACAACTTCTGCTCACTGACTTAATAACTTCATATCACATAGGGTGACTAGAACACTGCTTTACATGTACATTTATTTCATGTGATCAGCTTAAATCCGTCATCATTTCTGTTAACTTCAACATCATGACACAATGATTACAGCCAGCAAAATCTCAGAATGCTTCTATGCATTCCCTACAAAGGAATTTTAATAAGGTTTATGCTTATGTGCTTTTTTCAAAACATGATTTTTGGTTTTGCTAATCTAGCTTTTGTTAAGCCCATATAGGTGACTACCAAGATTTAATATCTGCCACTCTAATTCTTCTCACAAAAAAGAGTTGCAAGCTTGGGTATGTAGCAAATAGCTGTTAAAGAAACACCAGTTGTTTTCCACTGTCATTTACTACAAAGACACAAATGTTCAATTCAAAATAAACACAAATAATAATGCAAAGAAACCATCAAATACTGCAAAGAAATAATAATAAGTCAGGCTGACACTGCAAAGAAAATTGCAGCTGCTGTTCTTGAAAGTAGCGGTGAAAATGGTAATATTGTTGGCAGCAAAGGGTGATGGAAGTTCACAAGATGAGTTATAAAATTAAACAATGAAACAAAAATACACATAACCCCAAAAAAGACATATTTAGCATAAAGATAGGAGAAGTGATAAAAGTAAATTCTGAACCAATAACAAACAAACTCACACAAGTCTCACTTGTGAATACTTCCCCTCCCTCACCATATACTCACCTCATTCAGTCAGCAAAAACTCTCTTTTATCTTATATACACATGTACCTTGGGTGCATATTTCATGAATAAAACAACTGACAAAATTAAATCAATCCTGATAAAAGATCAATCTGGACATAATATGTCTCCAGTCAATGTTATCTGCTTAAGCTTCTACTGTCCAGAAGTACTCGTAATAAGCTACATGTATGTGATAAGTTCATCTCAAAATGTACAGTAAAACATAATAATAATGATAATAATGGTATTTCTAACAGTGCAAAACACCCACCCACGCATCAGAATCAGTTTTTTTACTCTACAGAAGAGACCAAGCATGGTTTTGATACAAAACAACAAAAATTCAACTCACAATATGATTATGATACACATTATGTATGGTCATCATGTGCTCACCACTTAAACAGGTCTTCACCGTTACAAGTGCTTGTCAAATTTTACAATATATTTTTAGGCAACTGCAGGGGCAAAGGATCTATATATTTAGAAATTCACTGATTACCGTCTGAAATGTTCTTAGCAAACCATAACCTCACACTATGATACGAAGGCCAATACTACAGCTGGACCATAAAATTTAATTAGCATCCCACTTCACTTAAATTCACAACCTAACACCCTTCACAGTCAAATAATGTCCATAATTAACAGAGATGTAAAGAAGAACCTGGACATCCCCCATACAGCACTAACTGATTACAACAGAAAGAAAGCAAGGATTTACTGGCGAGGTCAACAGGGTACTATGTAATGAAACTTTCACTCTGATTATCAGGTAAACAGACTTCTCCTATTGTGGTTTAGGGGGGGTGCACCTCCTGGGAGTGAAATCGTGAGTGCTTGAACTAGGGACTTTTTAAGCTTTAAATTCAGATTCAGCATGGTCAAATTAGAGGAAAAATGTGGATTTTTTTTGTTTTGAGTACGGTTGCCATGGCAATGCCGCCATATTGGATTTCGTGTGTTGAAAATGAGCTATTTTCAAAAACCTAAGGCTCCTACAGTTTTGAATGTGATCATTTCAAATTTTGTACCCTTATAAAATAGCTCTATAAAAATAATAAAATGCATTTGTTTTTTGTTTATTTATCATACAATGTGAGTAAAAAATTTTTGAAATATGTGTGTTGACGGATGTGTATTTTTCTCAATTTTCCACCAGATAATCCACTTTTTTTCAAAAACGTGTATTAAATCTAGAAAAAAGGATGCATTTTATTGAAACACATTCTATGGGATAGATATATTTCAAATTTGAAGTCAGTCGGTTTAGAAATAAAAAAGCCTTAGGGAAAAAAGTGGAGAAAAACAACATTTTGAGAAAAACGCATTTGAAATTTTGATAGCGCGTTTATACAAGGCTAAGATGACCATCTAGAGGTGCCCTTTTATGGCATAAAACGATGTTTCTGGCCTCAAAGGTTATTTTTCTCATAGCAGAAGAGGCCAAAGTGTCTAAAAATACCGAGAGCCCAATTTCGATATTTTAACCCCTAGACCCCCTTTTCAGAAGGCGCACCCCCCCCCTTAATCATTAAGTGGAACAAATATAATCATAAACAGGCTATTGTACATCTAAGATAGATTCTGGGACAAGCTTTTGTAAGATTTATATTTACATAAGATTTATATAAATTAAAACAAGGTCTATAATCAGCCACTAACATGATTAAAATCGGACACCCAGAAAAGTTGTTTATGTTGTGCTGCCAGGTTGGCCATTTTAAAGCTAATTTGTGGTTAGTTTTGGTTTTTTTTCCAAAGTAAGTCTTCATAATACCCATTACGCATCTCTCTCAGTACAGTCTTCAACTCTGGGCTCCACCCAGTACACATCTCTGATCATCAGGTACAAATTTGTGATTACCATGTACACAATTAGGCATACGTCCAGGCATCCAAACAATGAAAAAGGGCCTAAGCCCATGCAATCTCTGATTTAAATAACATAACTGATAAATGGTAATGTAGATTTCATGCTGAAAATAATATCTTATGAGCAGAGATAAATAATAAGACTTTCACATTTCATGGTGAATGTCCTTCTTATAAGGGAAATTCCTTGTTTTGTGAGCAACAGAGAATAAAACACTGTTTTTATTTCTTTGGCTATTCTTCACACTTGTCCCTATATTCTGCTGTGGGGTAAGGGAAGAGGCAAGAACACAATCCCAGCAGTAATGTTTACTACTTGTAATATGCTGATTGCAGAGGTTCACTTAGTGATTAAACACAGAGTGTGGAATTTACGTTTTGATGTTGGCACCTTGCTGCATAAAATTTCATAGTCATTCATCTACCTTCCAATGATATACAGCCTGCCTATTTTACCCTAAACTCAGGATAATTTGTCCACATCTTTAAAAAGTACTTACTTTTCAATACAAAAATATTGCACGGAAGTGGCTTCAGGGAACTGTCTGTGACAACTCTCTCACAGTTTTCTGTCCTTTTATATTCTCACCTTTGTGCTGATGGTTTCACATACACTGTACAGTTAACTTTGCTTTATCGCCTTCTGTTTAATTACAACTTCCACTTAATCACAACATTTTTTAAAAAATGGGATTTTTATTTTCTACTACAAAGTCATTGGTTAATCGCATTTCACTCTGGATGATCCCATCATCACACTTTTCAGTTACCTTGATTGCAAAGACCAGTATTAGCTGGATTAAAATTAACAAACAAATTTACAAATCACTGAAACTACACAAAGAAACAGAGCAAAGGCAGACCTGGTTGAGATAATAGCTATTAATAGAGCTGTCACAAGATGACAGGGTCATCAAAGAGCCTGCCCCTGGATACCTAGACACTTTCATAGCATTTATTATGTCTAGTTAGGCAACTGGGATGAGGGATTGCCTACATCAAAGACCCTTACCATTGTACTGCACCATGTCATGACGATGTTGGGTGACCAAATTATTACATCAAAGATCTTTAGGAACCATGTCATGTTGGCATATTGGTGAAAGTAGTGCCCAGTGTTATGGAGGATGAGCTATTTTGATCAATGCAGTGTGAATGAATTCAAAAGTTGCACACAGTTGGAACTGCTAGCTGATTGCCCCGAGAATCTGAGAACTCAGAGGGAGATTTCCTCCCCCTCTCCAAACCCCCCTTCCAAACCCTTAACAAGACATGGTAAATTAAAAAAAGAACAGTACTGCTAAATCACAACTCCATAGGGTCATCAATGCTATACATAAATCTTCTTCTGATAAATGTTATGATTTCTCTGAGCTTAGGGTGGCAATTTGCGGTCAGCTAAAACCAAACATTCAGTGACTAAAATGTGAATCTCTAACAGCCAGCATGTAGCCTTTCGAAAACTACCCATCCCACCTGCCTTCTTTGTATCCAACAAATTCAATATACTATCATTGCCTCCTTTATCACTATGACTTGGCAGACACAGATGAAGAAGGCAGGCAAAGTAGCTGTCAAAACAATGGACTTCACATCTGTCAACAAAACTGCATTTCTCAGTTTGATTATCTGGTATTAAATTGCAGACAAAAATGAAATTTCAGAATACTTCTCTGCTGAAAGAAGCTTCAGGAAATATTAAGGCTAAAACGATGACTCTGGCCTTTATCTCTTGGCTGTTCAGTAAAGCAATACAGCCTGGCTCGCTCGAATTTGAAAGAACCACTGAAATAAAAGCAAATCATCACCCCAGTTGACAAAGAAGAAAATCGTTACCTTGATGACATAACCCAATGTTCTATTTTTTCCAAAACTCAATTTCTTTAGCATGATTGCACATACATTTTACACACACATTGTATTAAAATCTAAAGGTTGTACAGTGGATACTTTCCCAGCTGCTCAGACTTCATGTTTAGCATGTGTATGGCTAAACGCTGAGAAATGAATATTATTTATGTTCTCCTTTAAGCTTTAAAACTGGTTAGTAACAAGGTTGCTGCAACAAGGCAACAAAATGTAACTGCAGGAATACTTTCAAAAATAAATTCTTGGCTATAAAAAAAAAAGCAAAATTATTATGGCATTTTAAACCAAACAAATAACTAACATTCAATTATACTGAAACAAAAACGGAAATTAACAAATCCCAGAAATCTCAAAGAAATAAGTATTCAGTTCCACAGCTTGTATATTTATAAGCATACAGTACTTGCATCAGTCTAGATTCAGCGTTCAAGAATAAACTTAGCTCAAATTTATAAACATCTTAACATGTAGCTTGCAAAATCCTCTTTCCTTAAAGAAGGCATTCACATAAAATGACTCACAACAGCAGCATTGTTTCAAAACTCTCAAAAGATGGATAGTCTACATTCTGCTGGACTTGAAAGGCAAAGTGTCCAAATGAGCTTGCAATACGCACATTATTAATATCATCATCCATTAAGATAATTTCATTTTTTTTCAGGGCAACATTGTGATCTTGATAAATTTCACTGATGATAGCAGCAATGTGAGCCTGTTTCCCATGTATATTATCTGTGAATGATGATCGTGTTCCTGCGGATGCCTCACTTCCACTGCCACTTCTCTGACGTTGCATGAAGTCTGCAGTATTTGCTTGAACATAGATTTTGCTTGCTACCCTGAAACAGTCAGCAATACATACATAGTCATAGTTAAGTTTTGCACTCTTCCATATCACAAGACTTCAGCTGTCCATCAAAAAAAAAAAAATTTTAAGTAAACTTCATATCATGTCTACAGAAAAATTTCTTCCATGTTTCCCACTGTACAGATAAGTGTGACAAACATGTCAATAGGCCTTGACAGCTAAAGCATTATGCATGACCCTAGAAATCTGGCTCAACATATCTGAAATGATAATAGTTTACTTCTTGAGTTCATGAGCTTTGTCCTGATCAAACTAGAGATTAAAAGCCACAGCTGTCAACAAAGAGGTTTAGAAAGGCATTCAGGATTGAAAAGATGAATGATATATAATGATAAATGTCTCTAATATGTAATGTATTCATAAGGAAAGTTTTGTGAACAGGTTGGCTTCGTCAAGATCATTAACTTTAGGAGTACAGTGAATCATAAACAAAGATCCGACATGCACACATTTACACACACATAAACATGAAGCAATAATGGTCACAATTTACATTTAATCACAGAACTGAAGACTTTCAAAATTATAACTTATGTGAGAACAAAAAACAGATGTGATCATTGCAGAAATTGTCTGTTACACTGTAAGTGAATGTAAAATAGTTATTGGTAAGATGTCCTTAAACTAGTATGCAGGTAATGATGGTGAATTTCATATTCTTTAAGGGTAGTGAAGGGAGCTAGAGAATGAAAGACCTAATAGTACATAAATAACTAGAAAGTGTTTTTCTGTGAATTCTCTGACACAAAAATGAGATTCAGCTTGTTACTAATACGAAAGAAAACATATCAGTTGGATACTGGCTTTATTTCAGAATTATAGTGTATCTAAGAAGCCAGCGTGGTTTCATTTGATTGCCATAGTAGGATGTTCAAGGCCTGTCTTAATCCTCAACTAACTGACAAATCTATGCTCTGTATTGTATATTACGAGAGTTAAGTGAACCATAATCACCAAAAGCTGAGTTCTCAAGTCTCTTAATGTGACCAAGACATGGCCAAACCAATTTCATGCTTCTATGCTGCATAAGCAGCAGCCTCATTCATCACCATGTATATTTATAAATACACTGCATAATCCTGTGGATTGGAATATATCTCATCTCTATGTCTATACGAAACTTACTTTTTGGGCAAGATTTTATGCAGAACTTCTTTGATAAGCCATCCCTGTCTGTGATAAGTTACGATGGCAACATACAGACCCTTGTTTGAAGCAGTTTCAATCAAATCTTTCATGCAAGGTCGAACATGTGAGGCAAGTTTGTCTACACCTTCATTCCACATGCCTCCTGAGTGTATGTCTATGATAGTTTTATCAAAGTCAAGGGCTAGCAGCTTGATTCCTTTCTTTGTCAGAGCCACTACAAAGGAGTCCAGCTTAGCACGAGTCTGTTTACTGGGTTTTGCGGGCGCCGTTGCCATTCCGTGGCCGTCGTTACTAGAATTAGTGTGAGAGGAGCACTGGCTGACTTTGTCAAGATAAGTCCTGAAACATGTACATCTGCAGCACATTGATTTAAAACACTTTGTTCGACAGCGTAGACTACCCTTTTTTCGACATCAAACTTGCTTTCGTTCTGTCACGATAAAACTCATAGTCTAAAACAGATGGGCACCACGATAACACCTGAGTTTTCAGGTGTCCAACGCAATACAAAATACTGTTGTTACGGGATGTTTTCCATTGACAATAAATTTTGGGAGTTACTGCCCTTAGTAATCACTAAAAGTAGACTTTTCGAACATTTCTTGGAAGAGTTCGTCGATGTTTCTAACGTAGCTTTCGAATATCGTCTGCAAAGCGTCTGCTTTAATAATTATTATTCCATACTGGTTTTCTTGTCTTGAACACTTCTGGTAGATCTACAGACAGGTGAGAAGTGTTGTTCGGCTTGGGTTAAATTCACCATTATTATCGGAACAAAAGTCAAAAAAAAAAAAGTGTCTTATAGGCATCGGTTCTCGGGCGGCATGTGATGTCGTGAAGATGCGTTTATCCGGATATTGTGCCCGCGTATGTGTACGGTGTTGCAGTTTTTGTGTGGTTTGTGGTAGTAGTTTATATGTTTTTCAGTTTTATGAAAACTTTTTTTTCATGGATTTATGGACTGCTAAGGTAAGAAATTGACTTTTCCAATTTTCAACTCTTTAAAATGGCCGTTTTCACCAGTCTATTACTTTTTTATTATTTTTTTCTTGACTGTTCTTCCGATAATCCTGGTGAATATTACCCAAGCGCGAGAGAAGGTTCCGTGGAGGCTACTGGAGAGATAGATCAATAGGACAGCAGAACATTTAGTTGCGGTATTATTCCAGCAAAGAGCAGTAGCCCTCCTTGCTGTGGTTTTCTTATCCTTTGCAAATATAGTTTACACTTTGATTGTTGTTTGCAGCTGTTAATCAATATGAACAGTAAAAAGTTGCTCTTTGATAGTCTTTTTGGGATCTTTCTAGATCTAGGTCTATTTCACGATCATTCTGTTCATTGAAAATACTGATATTCCTCTTCTTGAAGACAGCGCCCGTGAGATGTGCGAGAGCCCAATTACAGTTGAAGAGCTGACGCAGGCGCTGAAACAGTCACGCAACGGATCCGCTCCAGGAATAGATGGTATACCCGTAGAATTCTATAAATTCTTTTGGACAGACATCAAGCTCTCTTTATTCAAAGCCATTTGCTATTCCTATGATAAGGCCGAGCTATCTCCTTCACAGAAGAAAGGTATCATTACTTTACTTTTTAAACCCTTTAAGGGTTAACCCGGGCGGACCCGGGAAAGGGATTGGACAGAGAACGCCTTGACAACTGGCGACCTATAACGCTGACAAATGCAGACTACAAGATACTGGCCAAGATCTTGGCACTCAGACTGAAAAAGGTCATGCCAGACATAATCAT
>JAWQUT010000180.1:1001111-1011491 GCA_033807755.1 Ellobium chinense | reverse complement strand
AGAGATGTAGTTAGGAGAGATGTTGTTGTAAAAGCTTTACAGCTTTACTTCACTTTTTTTATATTCACTTTAACTATTCGCCGCTCTGACAGCGTACCACCGATTTACCAGCAAGAAGAGCCAACAAAATGGATACTGATTCTATATCGCATGTAAAGCTGTGATCTCTGTACCGTGACTTCACCCATCTTCTCGACACGCTCCTGTGGCAGAGTATGCCGTACAAGCCGTGTTGCCACTGTGGATTGATGCTTTTACCTTATAGCAAGAGTTATTTTTTGACCCTATAATTTCCCAAGCGCTGAATGTATTGTTGGCTGTCTTTTTAGTCCTCACTATCTGGTTTTCAATCCTGCAAGCAGCAAATCCCTTGTCTTTTAGGCTAAATCAGTGATGAGATATCATTCTGAGGACCAAAATAACAATGCTCAAAGACATTTTTATCAATTATTGATAAACCTAAACTCAAATTAGGTTGAGGTGCTTTTCGCCAAACTTTTCGCGAGAACTTATCGCCAAATATTCAAAACTGTCAGATTTCAAAACATATGGCACCAAATTCGCCAAACTGGTTACCTGCTATGTGACTTAAACTGAGCTGTGATCTAGAGCTAGTTGTGAGCCGAAAGAAATAAGAGAATTTTTTAAAAACATGGAA
Source organism: Ellobium chinense (assembly GCA_033807755.1). Lineage (NCBI taxonomy): Eukaryota > Metazoa > Mollusca > Gastropoda > Ellobiida > Ellobiidae > Ellobium > Ellobium chinense. The sequence continues at coordinate 1,010,833 of JAWQUT010000180.1, read as the reverse complement.
AAAAATTATTAAAATCTAATTTTGTGAAATAAACCTTTTTTTTTTGTTTTGTCAAGAGGGTGAAGAAAAGACATTTCCATTATTTATATTCCTCTACGATTTGCAGCTTTGTTTTCCTTACACCCTATGAAAACTCATTTTCCCCTATCGCAAAGGAAAATCCTTACAAGTGGCAATACGAGGCACACATTTCATGCCCGCGCTGTCGCCCTCTGCGCTTGCTAGCCTATTATATATAGACCGGAACTCCACACAACCTTATTGATTTGCATTAGAATCTGTAGCCCCGCACCGTGTTGTGTTCTTTTCTCCATATTTACGAACTGGATGTTGATTTGCTTCACTAAACTTATATGCAGCAATGGCAAGTAGACTATAATCTGGTTTACTATTTGTGTGGTTATATAGAGCTAGAGGGTTCATGTCAGTCTATAAACTTGTAACCTAATGATATCTGTGATATCTGTATGAATGAAATTGGCTGCTTGCTTGTTGGTTGGTTGGTTGGTTGGTTGGTTGGTTGCTTGCTTGCTTGCTTGCTTGCTTGCTTGCTTGCTTGCTTGCTTATTTGGCAGTAATTATAAAATAAGATGAAATAACCTGGTTGGTTGGTTGGTTGCTTATTTGGCAGTAATTATAAAATAAGATGAAAAAACCTTCATTTGGTCTGGTGAAAATTTGTCTTGAAAAAGTGCATAACAGAGAATTTAGTCAACAGTGACTAATAATCATAAACGTTATCACGTATAGATACACTATACGTTCCACTACACACACACACACACACACACACACACACACACACACACACACACACACACACACTTTGGCGTTATTTATAGTTCCTAGAGCGGTTGCTATATTCGGAGACATCCAAAAAGACAGAAAAAAAATGTGCCTAGATCTGTATCTAGAAAAACAAAGATGAGAATTTGGTTAAAGGTTAATACATTTCGTTTGTTTCTGGCGGTACACGTATTTATAGTCCCCTAGAGTGGTTATCCTACTCGGAAACTAATTTGTACAAAAACCCGTATATGTGTTGTTATGCTCTGCTCCCAAGTCGTCTGGTTTCTAGATTTTAGATACGAACTGGAACAGCATATCTTAAAAACCCCAAAACTTAGGGGACTGAGCACATAGAAATCGAATTCGTAAGATTCTGCTGTACTGAACTAAAAGTTGTGCGCTTTTCTATCGTTTGCAGAACGGATATTGATGTTGTTAGAGTAAACCTATATTAAACACTACAGTTTCCTCCAGACTTGCACGATTTGCCCCTTAAATTTAAATACCACCCCCCTTTTTTTTCCCAAATCAAACCACTAAAATACATTGAACCTGCGCCGAGATCCCATTCTTTCCTAAAATCCAACGTTTTGATTACATGAGAAAAACCTAAAATACCTCTAAAATTTTACAAATCTCCTCTCCCCCTTAAATTTATGACAAAGGGGGGAATGTCTCTTCCAACCCATATGATCTGGAGAAAACACTGCGACACTGGCAAGTATACGGCAATCGTATGTGCATTATCTCTAAATCCAGGTGTATGCCGGCGGGGTTTAAGTGCGTACTTAAAAAAAATCGAAGTCCGGAAATAAGCTACAAGTGCATTTGAAGAGGAAGACTAAGCCTGTTAAATCTGAGAAGTGCATAATATTTACTGTAGGATTGTTCCGAATTTGCACTAGAAAGACGCCCTCTTTTTAATGCCCTTTTAATACATGTAGGTCTATCTTTGTTTTGCGAGGATAAAAATACCAGCTGTGTTATAAATAAAGCGGGGTTTATTTTTTTTTCATACCATACTGAGGTCTAACACTCAGAACGATGGGGTTTGTTTTAATGATTTTTTTTTTATGTGCATCACCGTTTGGGTAGTTTCCTAGATGTAGCTCTAAAATTACGTACAATACAATCAAATCCTCTTATTCGCAAATCCTCGGGCGCGAGTATGAAAAGCTAGCGACTTTAATGTAAAGGGGGAAAAAAACATTTTAATGCGATATCTGAGGAAGATGTGATCAAACAGAGTGTTGGTATTAAGTTGTTTCCATTCAAACAAAATCGATTATAGTACAATAGGAAACAAGTATATGCGCTCGTAATGTAAAGAATGCAGCATGGATCAGTTAATGCTCATGCAGCGTAATAAAATTACATATATATTTTACACGTGTTACTCACAAACAGCTGATATGCAAACAATGTCATAGTTATTTCTGATGTAGCCCTTTCAGTAGTGTATTTAGGAATTCTCGAAGAGGAGGGGCGCACACACGCACTCAGAAAAACTGCGACTTCTTCAAATGATTCCACAGACATTAGTTAGACATTTAACTGCTTAAATCGTTGGACTGTGAAAAGTAATGACAGACTGGCCGCCAGCCGGATCATTGAAGAACATCGAAAAACAACAGCCCACTTCGTTCTGTGACTTGGTACAGTCATCTCTTTAAATTCTATTTATTCTCCTATTACTTGTTCATACATGAATGGTTCCAGATAAAGTCCCGAAATTCTGTCAGCGCCGAGGCCGGTCGTGATATCTTTTGTACGATTTCTCGCATAATGGTATAGCTGGGCGTGTTCGAAGAAAGCATTTTTGTTCGACGAATCCTGAAGCCAAGATTCGAATTCGATGAATCTAGCGTTTCGAGATTTGAGCCTAACAAGTTTCCACAATCGTATTCTCTGTTTCAGCACACTAGATATTGGACGCCACAATTAGGTATTTTCAGCTCCATCACGTGATCTAGGAAATTTTGCTCACACGTTGGTTTGTTTACAAGCTTTGCTCATGTATGATTACTCGTCATTTATCAAAACATCCTAGCAGTCCCTAGATCACGTGGTGTAACTGACCCGTCTGAAAATACCTCATTCCCTTTTCAGTAACAGAGGATCTGTAATGAGTGTTTGTGAAGCGAGTAATACAATTATTGTATTCGTGAGCCTCTGGTTTTATCATATAAACAGGGCCTGTGTCCGGTGACATAAAAGTGTGGAATAATTTTTTTGGGTATGTCACATCTTACATAAATTTAACCCTTGACCTGCTTACGAATACTTACGAATACTTTGATTGGAAGCCTTGGAAACCACTAGGTGTGTATGAATATGTGACGGCATTTCTTTTGTGACGTCATGAATATGTGATGTCATTTCTTTTGGAACTATTTTGACTAGCGTGGGGTTTCCCTCTCTCTAGAATTTTAACAAAAATTATTTCAGTCTGTTTTTCTTATCGCTTGTCGTCGTTCTCTTCACGTTTCAGTTTCAGTTCATTTAAACTTCTGAATTAAAGTACTTGAAATGTCACAGTGTTTCTGTGGTCTAAATTTTCATAGAGATGATTATCAGCTCTTTGGATCTATTTTGTGTCGCGTAACTGTGTGGTTTATTCAGTTCATTTATGATAGATGTGCTTCAAACAGGGCGAGGGCCACTTCGGGTCCATTTCACAATTAAAAGTTTATATTTTTATTAGTCAGAGTTTTATATGATAAATAGAGGATCTGTAATGAGTGTTTGCTTGATATCAGATTTATAAAATTCGTTATACATTCATCGAATACGATAAATGTATTACCCACTTCACAAATCTGACACGCTAAATGTATAACTCCTTTCATAAATATGATATCAAACAAACACTCATTATAGATCCTCTGTTTTTTTTCTTACATGGAAATTCGAGATTTGGATTCGGATTCGTCTTTGATGATCCCATGGGCTTGACGAGTTGGAGTTGCGAATCTGCGGATCGGGGGTCTTTGCCAATCCTTACAACGTGGGCAGTCTGTGGAAAAAGAAATGGGCACACACAAAACATTCTGAGGCCTCACACTTCGCACTCTGAAGTCTTTGGTTTGGGGAACTAGGCAGGGACGAATCTAGAAATGGTGTCTTGACGGGGGAGGAGAATGGAAATTTTTATCGTGATTTGTTTATTTCTATGATGATCGTGCAGCCGATGGGAAGGGCGCTGGACCCCCTTGGCCCTCTGGATCTGCTCCTGCTACGTGGAAAATTGCTGCAGTCATTCACAAGAAGTATGATTTATTTCAGATAATTGCCCTTTTTTTAATTGCACTTTTAGCATAACTGCACTCCCGTAAAACAGCTATACAAAATAAATTGTCGAGATTAACAGCAAAAACAGCCACTGTGCAATCGCAGTTGCTTTTGTTTTTGTCTATAGATCCATCCATCCATCCATCCATCCAATATTTTATACCTCATATAGAGACTTCTATACTAATTCGCAAGGATCATTTCACATAATATGTGCTCGTGACATAATCGTTGACACTTACTAACACTAACAAAAAATGTCAACGATCAGATACACCCATTCTATAACACTACTCTTCCGGTCATTAAATCGATATGTCTTTTCATGATTTAATAGCAAAGTACAGAAAGTGAAAAAAAAACACCACAAACTAGTTTCAAATCAATTCATTCATCTTTTTTATTCCCTTCCCCCTTCCCCTCCCAGAGTTCCTGAACTGTGTGTGGCCCCTGCACACTGTGAGGCCCTAAGCTGTTGCTTATTTGACCTACACGTAAAACCGACACTATCTATAACACAAACAGTCATGTGGACGTTCATGCAGATATTTATGGATGTTTTCAGTCACACGTTTTCTACTTCCTCCTACAGGCTAACAACACCATGTCACGTCGCATCGTCTACACTCTGATACGAGTAATACCGCTACTGCTGATATTGGCATTTGTTATATATCAGGTAAGCTGTGGTCCTGAGCCGATTCCCTTCTCTTAGGTATCATTTCGATACTGAGTGTTTTTCGGGATATCGATACCGACACCGAGTTTTTTTACTTGATATGAATCATGACTTCCACCAAACGTGTCATGTGTCATTATTACAGAAAGAAATTATGCAATTTCCGAACAGATCATTTCAAACATAAATTTTAATGAGAATAAGCCGGATTTTGCTTCGTTGTAAATATACAGCATAATAATTATAGCTAAAATGCACACTCCTGATTTACTAGAAACACTAGGAAGCTACATGTACTGCTTTCTGGGGATAGATTCGTCGACATCAAGTTATAAAAATCCTTCGGATATTAGACGAGGAAAAAACATCGAACTACTCGATACTTAACAACACGTATTTGCCAGTACCGATACTGACATGGAGCATTCTGCATCGATACCTGCTCAGTACTGGTAGGCTGATAAAGGCGAGAGGAAACTGTGCTCAAATATTCTTTTTAACAACAATTGCAAGGAAGGGAAAAAAAAGAAGAAGAACAGAAATTAATTTGAATGAATAAGTAGACCTTATAGTTATTGTGAAACGTGGTGTTGTAGGCATGGCTGAATGAATTTGTGTATTTTGTGTGAGCAAATGAAAGACAGAGCAAAGAAAGAGGGCCAGGATGAGAGACAGACAGACAGACAGACAGACAGACAGACAGACAGACAGACAGACAGACCGACCGACCGACCGACCGACCGACCGACCGACCGACCGACCGACCGACCGACTGACTAGTACGGGAGTTTCGAGATTTCTCGACCTCGAGTTCTCGGGAGCCCGTCCATAATCTCAAGTTTGAATTTCTAAATTTAATTTCTATTTAGAAAACTAGCTGAGATGGTCCCAGGCTGTCCGGGAAAGGGGACAGCCAAACCTACACCACGTCTACACGCATGTGTACCATCTTTCTCATTGCAAAATTATTGTGATCAGACCTGGTCTATGCAGGAATTTACTCTTATAATAACATGTCAGATCTGGGTTGCAGTGATAATGCACTACTCGACTGGCAAGTGTCATGCATGACTTGTCAGACAGCCCTGTCTTTTGCTGTCACGTGTGGCATGACTTTATGCTTATGCTCAAAAAATGCCTCCAAATCCACTGGGGCCATAAGGATCACCACAGGCTAGCGATACATGCCTCAATAATTCTCCCTCGCCATGTTTTGTCAATCTTAGATCAAAGCGTTAAGTGGTGTAAATTTCTATACCGGACAAACAAACAAACAGAAAAACAAACCCAGCCAGCCACAGCTTTTCATTTTTTGTAGGTTAAAACCAGAATTGATGATTATTCCTTGTTACATGGCTGCAGATTTCTAAACTAGGTTTTCATTTTTCAGAAACATTATGCTTCATGCTCTAGAAACTCATCTTTCTGCACTGAATTTCTTTTTTTCTGGGAACTCTCTCAAGCTTCAACAATTCTAGTGTTGGCAACATTAATACTGTATTAGTGTATAATAATACAATACAAGTTAATTCAAAGGTGCACTTCTTCATGGAGCATGTATGGTTGAGATTATCAAATATGTAATCCTGTATTAATACTGTATTAATAGTACATAATAATAATGAGAATGAATATTTAGATAGCTCTTTCAATTTCTTGTATTTTTTTTAATGTTCCATAAACACCAACTGCATGAAAAGGCCTCAGTGAATTCGTCTGAATTCACTATAATGGGTGACTAAATCATAAAACATATTACTTAGATTGAGGTTTAAGTCGACACAAAAATGCACATTCTGTGAAGCAATAACAAGATAAGCAGCATACTTAATCACATGCTGACCAGCAGAATAAATACGTATATTACTTAAAACCCAAAGAACCACAATGGAAACTCCATACGTTTCACTGATATTTATGATCTATTCAAATACATCTGTTGCAAGACTTAACACAAACAAAAAGAAAACGGATGAAGCTAACGTTTTAAGGTACTCACAATGTACAAGGTACTTACAATGTTATGTAAACACCAAAATAAAGGAACTCCAATTTATTTACATGTATATATATCGTGATTGTGTTGAAGTTGTGTTTATATGAAAGGATCTGTTGTAAGGCTCCATGTGTTTAGTGCAAACATCTGTCTTGATTACCGTTGTATCTTGATAGGCAAAAAGTTCAGATGTTACATATAACACCAAAAATTAGTGTTTTGTGATAAAAGCAATAAACAAAATAAAGTGTGACAATTTGTGCAGTCATCACACTGGATTGCATGAGTTAATTTTTTTAGCCCACTCCTTTTTAGATTGACGATTTGGTGATGGTTATCTCAGCTACGGGTTGTCCTTTCATTAAGGAAAGATTAAATTAATAGACAGAAAGAATGATAAAGATAGAGAGAAGAAAAAAAAAGAGAGTAAGAGATACTTAATCAAAGTCTGCGGTATTTGTCGACAGTTGCAGGACGTGTTCATAAAACCGAAGTCAGTCACTATGAAGATTGAGAGTCAGAAACAGCCGGGCTTGAGCTGGCAGCAGTTGTCCGAGCAAGAAGTCCTCCTGGTTCTAAAGTATCGTCATCAACAAAATCAGTCGCGGCATGCAGAAGGACAGCAGCAAAATTTAGCACCACAGCAACTGCAACAACAAAGTAATGCTGAACCTCAGCAGCTACAACAACAGGAAATTCCACAACAACAGCAGCCTCAACAGCAGCAGCAGCAGCAACAACAACAACAGCAGCAGCAACAGCAACGGCCCCAAGGGCTCCATCCCAGCGTGAATGTGGTACCCTCTGTGCCTCCAGCCAACTCGTCCCTGAACCCCAGGATTTGCGTTCCTCTTCCTTTTTCCCCAAAACCTGCCACCATCTGTATTCACGATCCTACGGAAGATGTCTGGGTTTCTGGCGCTATTAAAGTAAGTCGATGTAGATTATCCAGATGCTGTAACAATGGTAGCAAAACAAAATGTTGGTTATCCAGATGCCGTAACAGTAGTAAAAAAAAAAGTGCAGGTTTTTTAGATACAGTAACAATGGTAGAAAATAAAATGAAAAGAGTGCATGGTGAAATTTGTGACTTTTAAAACCGGTCATTGCCGTCTATTGCATCGTCGTCTTTATTTATTATTATCACCACCACCATCATCATCTGTAATTGTTATATTAGTTGAATTCCCCATTCTACAAATAGGAATGCCATGGGTGAACAATGGAGAATAAAATTCTCAACAGGAGCCTACTTGACAATGACAAGGGCAGAGAGCAATGTGATCTGAGTATTTAACGCCAAGCTCTCATCTAGCAATACTGTAAATAAACGCTCCGGAGCTATTAAAAAGCCGAATTCAGCAGCATATGGAAATCCGAACCTATTGATTTAAATCAACTTTCTGTAATTTCTTCACTAGTATTGGTAAATTTTTGCGATGGCTTTCATTACAAAGCATGAAATGTGAAGACTAACGACCAGCACTAACAGTGGAATAATGATAGGCGTGTTGCAATGTCGTAAAATTTCCCCTTTGTTAATCCAGATGTTGGCATGACCAGTAGAATCAATACACAGTCTTTTTCATCCATCATTCACTACTCGTTTACCGGAAATTAGAAGGTGGGGAAGGGAAATGGGAACCAGATTACCGGATAATAACATCACCTGGGTTTCTTGTAGTTCGGGAGGGCATAGGGGTTAGTTAGATGTTGATAGTATGGGAAAGATTGCCTATCTTATACATGCACAGTACTATCCTATTTATTATTTTATGTTAACCTTGTATTTCACAATACGACTCGTTTTTATTTGGAAGAGGAGAAGGAGGAGGAGGAGGAGGAGGAGGAGAGAATTAGTGACACTCTTGGGGCGGGAGGCGGAAGGGGGAATTAGATTAATGAATACTTATCACACCCAATTTGCATACATTTCAGAAAAATAATCGCCTTGATAATATAGGGAGGGGATGGGGTAAGGTTCGTGAGGAATGCCATAATAATAACACTGGTATATGTTTCACGTGACTGTTTTTACACTCAGTAGTGCGCCGTTCTTTGTGGGGCAGAAGAAAAAGAGGGTAGCAGCACTGATCTTGACGGGGAAAAGTAGGGCGTAATACGATAGCGTTATCGAGTGCTTTGAAAACAAACAAAAAGTTTAATATCCGAAGTCTCTTGAGGCAAAAACTCTAGTTACTCTTTCTTTCTATGTATTTATTTCTTCGGCATTTTAGTGAATACGGCTAGCATTGTAACTGAAAAGGGCAGTAGGCAGTCCAGTGTTATTTTAGACCTTGAACATTAATGATAGTGTCTCTTACTATCGTAAGAATTACATTAACTCTGCATGTTGAACGTTACTAAGAAGCACTGATGTAATTCATATGATGGTAAGAGATCCCATCGTTAATACTGAAGCTCTCAAAGAGTAGAGCTACCGCCATGCCGAAACTTGTCTTTCGCATATTGTACATATTATTGTATTTCAGAACCACGGACTGTGGGAATCTGGCTTGGTGATGTACATGATCAATACGCTGAAGGTAAGGGCTCGTGAAGTGTGAGCAGTGCTGCACATGATGACAAAGATATTCACCACAAACCTTAGCCTGTAGTGGTGCGTTCAAAGGGGTCCTCTCTTTCCAGCTTATTCTGTCCAATAAGGTTTTTTTGTCCAGCGACGCAGGGGTCCCTACAAGCACGGGACCCTGAGTAGCCCTTACCTGCCCATGCCTAAATCCACCACTGTGTAGGAATGTCTGTGAGTGGGCATGGGAGTTATTTCAAGCGTGTTTTGTATTGTATTATATTGATTGTGGCTCCTCAGCGTACTTTTGTGCGGGTCAGTCTAAATTAGTATCGGCTTTGTCAATAGTTTTTCATAGACTGAAGACTGTCAGGTCTGGGTTTGTGAATTCGACTCCCGAGCCGGATGTTTATGACGAGGTGTCGTTGGAAAAGACA
>JAWQUT010000180.1:958193-1000708 GCA_033807755.1 Ellobium chinense | reverse complement strand
CCCCCTCCCCCCAAATCCCCTCACAGCCCTAACGCCACATCACTCATTTACGCTTGAATCGAGTGGGGAAGTCCTATTTTCTTATTTTTTTAAAAATACATTCTTATGATTGTTGTTTGACCAGGCAGACCCCGAGCTAGACCTGGTGGACATTGGATCTAACATTGGTATCTACACCCTCATGGCTGCGGCCCTGGGCCGGAAGGTGCTAGCCATAGACATGTTGGACAAGAACATTCTTCTGCTCCAGAATTCCTTGCAGCTGAGCAACTTTTCCAGTCAGGTGAGTGGTTTTGCCGTTTCAAACAGTTGTCTAAATGAAGGGATTAGAATAACCGTAGGGAGCTGCAGACTGGAGAATGGACACAAACCACAGCTGTACGAAGGATTCCCTCATATAATTTAACAGATCAGAGCAGGTCACCATCTTCCGATTAAGGACAGGAAACTGCAGACTCAACATGCACCTACATAAGACAGGCAAAAGCAGCTCAGCTCTCTGTCAGTGCCTGCTGGCAGATCAAACACCACAACATGCCTTGAAGGGCTGTCCTCTCATGGCAGAACAGAGAGGAGGGTTGTGGTCATTGCCATTTGACCAGGAGTCGAAGCTATGGGGGAACTGCACAGACCTGCAGCTAATTCCCAATTCATTGCCCAAGGCGGTCTGCAAGCTCAATTAGGAAACACTGAAGTAGTAGTGGAAGAGGAAGAAGAAGAAGAAGAAGAAGAAGAAGAAGAAGAAGAAGAAGAAGTGATGGTCTAGGATTTAGAGAAATTGGGAAAAACATGATTTCGGTGGAGTGAGTTTTACGGTGCTTAAGGACCAAGTGTAGCAAAACTATTGGCTAGAATTTTCCAAACAGTTTTGCCTGTCACTACTCTCCTGGTTATGATTTAATTGCATGTTTGAAATGCGTTGAAAACAGTAAATAAATTACAAATCCTGGACACCTGTCGTTTCTCTTAAAGGTTGATATATGATGGTTAAGAGGGCTCGGGAGCTGGGGAAGCCTTGCAAGGATGATTTTGCTGCAGTGGAGATGGACGAGGTTGTTACGACCCAGATAGTGATCAATCCGAAATCTAACTCGGGCGTCTAATTTTGTTTGTTTGTTTGTTTGTTTGCATTGGTATGAGCCGAATCACTTTGTTTCTAATGGTATAAACATCTTGGTTTGACCTAAAAGTGGACTCAGGCCTTCTTCTCTTCAACAGCCACCACTGGTTAGATCGAACTTTACCTGTTCTCCTACAATTTCTGAAGTGTAAATGCAGCATACGCGTATGACTGGTGTTCTTTCATTGTGAGGTGAAACAGCCTATACTGATTCTGACAACAAAACAGTCTTCAAGAGCCCTCCTGGAATTTACGACCACCTGGTATTCTCCTGAGAGAGTTTTGGAGATAAAATCCCCCGAAAGTATAGTATCATTACATTTCTGATAACCAGGAATCTCTTGAAAAAGCGTTGCGACAGGGAAATGTTCAAGCCTCTGTGGCTGACACGACCAATTTTTTTTCACGAAAATCGCTGCCGAAGTCGACATGACATTTCTGGAAACAAAAATATTGAAATTTCATGGAATTCTCCTGGAAAAAATGAGTTCCTGACTAGGGCATGAACCTTGAACAAAGCAAAGAAAACATGATGGACGTGCCTCCGCATCTCATCGCGACAGGGAATCGATCAAACCGCATCTCAGGTTAAAGCCAAAAAGTGAAACTCGAACAAATATTATTTAAAATCAGATTCGGAGACAAAATTGCAATATCCGGCCAGGTAATTAAGCTTTAAACACAGGACTACAACATGCGAAATAAGGGATGAAATCTGTCATTGATACTGGCTTGCCATCTCCATGTATTCTATCATGTTTAAGCCCACTCAGCTGCCGTGCATAAATAATGTATGACGCACGGAGAATGACGCAGGCTTAGGAGCTTATAATAATCTGAAGATAAATGAATGCAGCGAAACTTTGATATTCAGTTCACATTTAATAAATATCACTTATTATTTAACTTTTACTTGCAGGATTTACTTTTATTACATCATTTTAATATAAATATATATTATTTTACTAATTCTTACATACGTTTCATTTATAAATCTCGGAATGAAGTAAACTTCGACAATAAGTCTACTTTGTTCCAGTCTTAATTACATACATATTATTGATGTTTTCTTGATGTGTATTGCAGAGCACTCTATTACGAAGGAATATAGACTATATGTTTTGGTCGTCTCTCTTACAATCTCCCTCTGGCTCGTGTCATTTTCAGCTCACCGATTTGTATCATAATGGAAAATCAAGGTTGTTGTTTGCTTATTATAGCACATGGAAACAAGTGGATACAGAAAGAAAAAAAAAGGCAGAAGTTGCAAACTTGCAGAGGGCGTAAGAAAGTTTCACAACCAGACAACAACAGGGACAAGAAAGAAACAAAAAAAACAAGGACAATTAGTAGAACAACTCTTTGCTAGATTTTGAACCGGGTAACTGGGCGTGTAATACTTGTATGGAGCTGTCCAGAGTGCACTGATGTTACCAGAAACAAGAACAAAGTAACAAGTGACAAGTGTATGGATTACTGCATCGATAGAACTATACCTTAAAGTCTTTTAATGACCTCCATTATGTCTACAGGTTACCTTGGTCAAGAACGCCATCTACAAGGATCGAAGCTTGAAGCTGGGAATTAAAACGTACAAGTGAGTTGTATAAAATGGCGGTCTCATGGCGGTAGCTATTTCGACATTGCCAATAAATCGTAGCTTTGGTGCAATATTCCGTTTAGTGCCAAAATTCAAACTGTACAAGAGAGACAACCAAAAAACCAAAGTCTCACTTTAGTTAAGTAAGTTCAGCCGATGAATGCGGTGTAATGTACAACAGAGTTCACTGAGGTAGAACCTACTGAGCTACAGGCAACATATAAGTTTTATCGGTTTTTTTTGTCACTGACATTGCTTGATACAAAAGTCCGACATTTGCTCTTGTCGGGAAAGAGCTCCAGCTTTAACATGTGTGATATTTTCTGAAGTGTCCGAATAAGTGCGTGCAATGTTTTCCCAGATGTGCCTCCTTCAGTGAGTTACATTAACATAAGAAATATTTCGTAGTTTCCTATCGTATCGAGAAACTATTGAAACTAGAGATCTGAGGTTTCAACACAGCTTGTACGACATTACTGACAGTCCAAAGGCGTCACGACGTTACTGACAGTCCAAAGGCGTCACGACGTTACTGACAGTCCAAAGGCATCACGACGTTACTGACAGTCCAAAGGCGTCACGACGTTACTGATAGTCCAAAGGCGTCACGACGTTACTGACAGTCCAAAGACGTCAGAACCCAAATGTCGGTCAGGGTGCCGTTTGTCGGGGAATTGCACTCGAGCGACGAATTGATATGATAATTATGTTGCTTTGTCTTTTCATGGGATATTCGACATGGGTAGCAAATCGTCACAGATGAGAGCAGTGATGTCAATTTCCCATTAACATCTTGATTTGGTCATGAATTGAATTCAGATCTCCTTCTCTTTAACAGTCACCTCTGGCTAGACCTAACTTTACGATTTTTTTTTTGGTCCTATGCGGGTAAGCATCAGAAACGAAGAGGCCCAAAGCTGTAGATGTGAAATCTGTATTGAAGGTAAAGCACACACTCAGAAAATGAGCATTCATTTCAGAGACCTAGAAAGTGTTTTAGTGCAATATTCCAGCAGAATACCACTTCAGTTACGCTGATCTCTGAACAGCTTTGACTTTACAAATTGGGCCTCTAAAAGGTATTACTTTAATCAGTTCAAGACTGGTTCCAGTAACGTCAGAGCTTTTCAAACTTAGAGTAACTGACGTGGCATTCTGCTGGAACTGCCCTGAACTGAATCTGTATTTTGTTTTTTCCCACAGAGGTAATATTGGTGGTACGGCTGTTGACGAAGCTTCCAATGGACAAGACGGGACGATCGTTCAGTCTATCTGCCTAGATGATCTCATTCCACTGGTTCAGTCAAAATCGGTATTTATGAAGATGGACATTGAAAACAGCGAACACCACGCCCTAGCTTGTGGTCACGAGTTTTTCAACACGATTAACGTAAAAATGATACAAATGGAATGGAGTGCGAAAACTGCAGAAGCCACTGCACAGATAAAAGACTTCATGGCGCGCCACAAATACAGTGTAAAGCGATTATCAGGCAACTCGTTAATGCCGCATGAAATAGAGGTTTCAGATTGGAGAGGTGATTTATTTTTTCTTAAGGAATAGTCGTAGCAGTGCATAGGTAGCGTTGGTCTTGTGATTTGTAAGGACAGTTTGTGTATGTGGAGAGAGGTAGAAAGAAAGAAATTCTTGAGTTTCCTTTAACGTTTTGAAACATATCAGCCATTCCAAAAGGCTGGTTAAACATGTTTGTCGTGAAAAGTTCATAGTGTAACACAATGAGGATCTGCACCCCTGTCTTCATCTGTGTCCATCATATAAAAAAGACCGCCGGCTACTTTCAGTGCAGGCTGAGAGACTTTTCTTTCTTTTTCTTTCCATCAGTGACAACTGCATGAATCAGCTCACTGTTATGTAATGTGTTACAATGACAACTTTCTCGACATGAAAGGGGCATAAATTTCAACTTCTTTTTATAAATACTTGCAAATCAAGTTTAGAATTGCGAAATTTTAGATAGCGTTATTGTACCTAACATTTCATTCTTCGTCCTTTAAAATCGAAGGAACAAAATGTAAAAGGACGGGTTCATGCCATGCTTTATATTCAATATTTCAGTCCCAACTAAGAGAACGAACTTTTTTATGGAATGGCTCATATCAAGTCATTTTTCAAATCAGTTTATGCGTTCATAAGGAGATGTTCTCCTCAGTGTTTTTGGTTGCTGGACTGATCCAGCGGACACAAGACCAAAGCACTTATTGCGAGGATATGCCAGCAGTGAGTGCTTGCGTTCTTCACTGAGCCTGGGATCAGTCCATCAGAGAGAAACACTCATGAGGATTATTGATTTCATATTTCAACATTTGATACAGCACATAAATTTGATCAGGGCTTCACATTTTTTTTTAAACACTGGCTGTGATGCCTCTGCATACTGTTGCATCTGGTGGTATGAATAATCTCCCTCCACAACAATAACCCAACCCCATTTAGATTGTATTGTCGCCAGTGGCACTGTTTACTACACACATAAATGAACTGACGTCGTACTTGACATGAGATAAATTGACGTCGCTGCTAGGGGAAACAATGAGCAATACATTTCTCATCAAAGCCAGCTATTTTTAGAAAAAGAAATATCAAAGAAATTGTCACTGCTAGTGGTGACATTGAGATAAATCTGTCTCATGTCAAGTGTAATGTCACTTCATTCATAATAATGTCTAGTAAACTACATCACCAGGGCACACCATTCTTACGCGGTTATGGTTCTTGGCATCTATTAGAAGGGCAAATCACTCACTTTGTACAAGCCAATTAATCCGCTAATATATAAAATCTCACATTTTGGGGGGGCCCTGCCAGCGAGTGTCAGTGTCAGGGTATAGAAATATGTAGAATGACCTGTTATCTAAATAAAGTATCCAATTTTAAAGTTTCAGGTACAATTTGGGCCTTCTAGATAAATAAAAATATAATGTGTAGGCCTATGTATTAGCACCCAGCCTAATGAAAAATTGGGGACCAAATTAGAATTCGAGGTGACCTGTTTTGGAAGAGATTTGTGAAAAATTTTGGGTGTTGACCCCCCTCCCCCAACCCCTCCATCACCACCTATTTCTTCCCCTTAAAAGAGAAGAGAAATTTCCTGAAATCACAGTGGTATTTGTAGAATAATGCAAAATGTTAATAGGGCCGAAAAAAAGAAAAAAAAACCAGTAGGTTCCAATAACCTTATTATTTTATGGTCGTGAAGGGAGATTGCCCCAACTGTCTTTACACCGACGGGTACGATAGTATTTGCGAATATTATAATTATATCACAGCTGACTGCCGGTGTTAAAAAATTTGAAGAGCTGATACAATCTATAGCAATGATTCAAACAGTGCTTTATTCATATAGTGATGAGTGAGAATGGTAATCATTATCACTGTTTCTATTTGATCGACTGATAACCTCGCTGAGATCAGTCCGTCAAATAAAAGCACTGAAGAGAATTGCCCATTTGTTTCCCACTACGTATTTATATTGGATATTGTCCTTAGATAGTTTGCCTAGAACACCAGACTGCCTCATATTATGTTACCTGTGGCTTACCATTTGAAACTATGTTATTTACAAGACTGCATACACTTGAAACTGTTTACCAGTTGACTCCACCTAATTGCAATTTGAATAATTGCAGTTTCCACTTAATCTCAACATTTTCCACATGACAAAATGCATCTGTTTTTATAAATGTCACCGGATAATCCCAACTCCTTTTAATTATAACCTGTTCCATGCTCGCGGGTAGGTTTAAGTGAAGTTGACTGTATTCAAGCGACTTCCTACATCTACATTTAACTTGCAATATTACATTAGACTATACAGTTGACTCCATTTAACCATAATGTGCTTAATACGAAGTTCCACTTAATCACAATGTTTTCCAAAATACAAACCACTCTTTATTTTGGGAGACATTGACAATAGCAACACCTTTAAACTGTGCTTTTTATGTATTCTTAAACTAACTAAGGGAGGCGAGTTTATTAATATGTGAACATGGACTAAGGAAATTGTTGTCACAAGCTCTTCAAGGNTAGTCTAGTATCCATCATATCGTATAGTCACAAAAATAATTAGATCTATCTTAAAATAGGACCTGTAAATGCAGGCCTGAGGAATCCTCGGTCCAGGGAACGTTGGCACTGTAAGCAGTTTGATCGAGGCCAAACTTCATCCAGTATTATTCCTGCAGAGAAGTCCAAGTGTCAAACTCTTGCATTTGCTTTTTGACATTGCTGCTATGACGTAGCCTAGATCTGTGTGGATCGAGCTGGAAGGGTGCTCAGATTAAAGTGAAAACCTTCATGTCAGACATACTGATGCCAGAGTTGCAGGACGTCACAACCTCAACCGTTACCAACTGATCTCTCGGTAGAGGTGTGTCCATTTGGCCACATGGTTGAACGTGGGCTACACGTTCACCAACTGAGGCTACCAGGCGCTGATATTGTCTATGCCGCTTGAATAAAGCAGCACAGGAGCGGAAAAAAAAATAGCGGATGGAGCGATTATGCGGTGCTGTGTTTTACTTCATTTATTTTTTTATTTTTATTATTGATGTTTTAAAGAAAATAATGTTATTTGAATTGTGTTGGTATAAACTGAAAACATCGATAAGCTGAGTCGAATATGCTGAGAATGTACACATCAAGCATGTTTTCATAATAAGCTAAGAATTTCAGTATTGTTGTCATCGTCATTTGTTTGCCGCAGTTTGCAGTTCATTTTACTGAATTTAACAAAGCGTGCCAAATGCACAATGCAATTAATTGTTGCTGTTATTGTAACTTTTTCTTGTCGTCCAAGAACACATTATTAATTTGCAATACGCAAACTGATTATTTCTTAACTATGTCGCTACGTCATGTTTTATGTAGACCTACTGATTGGCCACTGATGGCATTAACCTGGAACTCTTTCCTCTTGTTTGCCCCGAACCCTAAACGAAGCACTTGGTAGGAGAGTCTCGAGATATATCCGATAAAGGTAACAGTGTACATGTATATATGTGCGTCACACGTCGCGAAAGGATTAAAATCAAGACTTTGTGCCTCTCTTTTAGCATGTATTGTGCGTTGTGTGTTTGTGTAGTTTAAGAGTTAGAAAGTAAAATACCACCTCCCGGTGGTATAATGTTTATGTGTCTGAAGTCTTTTTAAATGAGGAATTGGTATTAAAAAAAAACACAATACAAACATTCCAGTGTCGTCAAATGAATGTAAAACCTTGTAACTACTATAGAAAATAGAAGCAGGCACATAGTTATCGCGCCCAGGAGACAGTATTATTTCTTTTGAGCAGTTCCAAAAAGTTCGTCCTTGAAAAGGGACATAAAGGTTATGTATTAAGAATAATGAATATAATATAAAGCACGAATGTTTTTCTTTTAAGATTTTATTCATTCCAGTTTATAGAGCAATGAATGAAATTCTCTGAGCAATAAGACTAATTAAAAGTTTATCGTTCTAAACTTGATTTGCTGAATGCAGATGCTTCATGTCGTAAAAGTTATCAGTGTTACATATGACACAACAATGAACGAATTCAGCTGTCCCTGATGGAAAGCTGTTTTTCATATGGCATGCACTGGTGAAAGCAAATGCCGAATCTCTTGCAAAAATATGCAAGGCAACACTGACAACTAGTCTATTTAGCCAAACTGAATTGGCAAACTCTTTGGAATTGTTCTTTAATATTTATATCTATGCGAGCTGGTGAGGTAAACAGTGTAGAACTGCAACTTTAACTCTTGCTCATTCAGTTCATACTGCCTTGCATTGATTTACCTGTGTAGTTCAAGTGTGTTCATTATCGAGTAACGGAGTGGAATGATCTCGTGAAGTGGTGTGTCAATGTTAATGTGTATAAGTTTAAACTCTTGTCAAGTGAGTAATGGATGCAGAAAGAAAAGATAAATTATAATTACAAGAACTCCTTAATGCACGGTGGAATCACGATTAGTACCTCATCAACGATTTAGCCTCATTATTGAGCATGGGTTTACACACACGGATTCAAATTAATTTTGTTTTCGCATTGGGACCTTGATAATGAGTACATTTTTTCCATGCACATAGACATACCTATTCTTGAGTTTTGACTGCATGTCAAAATATATGATCCGATGCCAAAATTATGATGTGATGAGACTATCTGAAACGCTTACACTTCGTCGCTCACACTGCCTTTGCTTGGTTTGTATAGGTCAAGGGTTTTCATCAACAAAAATGAAAGAGACTATCCTCTTGTAGTATTATGTGATTGTATGATGCTGGTACCTCACCGAAGGAGAGTATACGAAGAAATAATAAAGTATATGTAGAGAGGCATTCCATTATGGCATTTATAAATACTAGTCAAAGCACCCGCAAATTTGCGGCGTTATCGTGAGAAGCAAACGACCAAACTACATCTACAACATTTACACCGCTCTTCTTTTAGTACGTGTTGTGCTCAAACACTTCATTGTGTGTAAACATATCGGATAAGCTGAAAAACACCAATTTGGCCGCAGACACCACAATAGTAGTGACGTCATTAACATAAACGTTAGTTTAAAAAATGAAACAGGTCATTTGGATATGGGAAAATCCATTTTCTGCATATTCTTTAGACATTCAAGAACAGCGCTGCCCACAAATTAATACCGAGAGTAATATCTGTTATATGAATTTAATTTTTACAAACTGACATTCTTTCAACACTGGGGTGAGCGTGTACAGTTGCATGATTCTGCTAGATAGGGCTGGAAATAGTCTAACTTGTATACAACGAGATGACCGGAATTTGTAGATATTTTTCTCGTTATAGCAGCGATGTTTCAGTACAATTTCATTTGACATCTTGTCCTTCCTCTTGAAACTGATCTCCGTTATAATTTAGGCCGTCACAAATGAGTCCCATTACATTAGGAGAATGTTTTATTCTGTGATGTAGGGGAGAAAGCATCCTGGACTCCGAAAGGAAACAAAAATCTAGGTCTGAATCGTGTACAAACCTACAATAATTTAGCTGATTTTCACTTTCTTTTGTCTGTTACACTAGTTTCTCAGTGCGCGAAGATATTTTATTTTCACTCTTTCTCTGTTGTTTGTCAGTTTCTTGGCGTATTTACTTATCCTTTCTATTGACCTATGCAATTTTATTATTGATTCTGGTTTTATTGGAAACTCAGCCCAGTCCTCGCTCAAACTGCTTATGAAATTGTCTTGACATTTGTGAGGTGTTGTATATAAAAATATTGCTTGTAAAAATAACATGATATGTATCTTCATAAAGCATCATTCCGTATTTTAATAGCTATAAATATATGTATATGTCAATGTTGTGGATTTTCATGTACTTATTTCAGTTCCTTCTCAAAACAACCTAATTTTTTTAAAGCAAGTTCTCCTTCACCTTCCTGAGTTTCCTAAGTATGATTTGGGACAGCAAAGGAGGAAAGNTTCCTAAGTATGATTTGGGACAGCAAAGGAGGAAAGAGAGAGAGAGAGAGAGAGAGAGAGAGAGAGAGAGAGAGAGATAACCGCATGAAAATAAAAGATACAAGTAATTGGTCATGAACTGCCCCCAATATTATTGTCCTTCCAGTTTAAATGTCTGAGGTTTTCAACCTTCATTTAAATACTGTCCAGTTGTGTGTTAGTGTTTACAAACAATTTTAGACGACTTTGGTTATAATGAAATATCAGCTGTGAGTTTGTCACTGAGACAGACAGAGGAAGTGATCAGACGCAAATAGTTATGTTCACGCAAGAGAATGTGCGTTTTCTTCCTTTTTTTTTTTTTGCTGCTGAAGCTAACAGTCAATTGATATAGAGGACTAACGTTATGGAGAACTGGACTATAAAAACACATTCTTCCTGTGTGTTCTTTATGTCAGTGTTTTTCTATATTTCGTCGGCTGCAGTCGATATGTGCCAATGGTATTTTTGGACGTATTATTTTGAGGGCTTGAGCATTAACGATGGAATCTCTACCACCGTAGGAATTACATTAGTGCCTTGGTGCGGAAGAACCCTGAGAAGCGTTCAACATGCAGAGTTGATATTATTATTACGAGAATTAGAGATCCCATCGATAATGCGCAAGCTCTTAATTATGTTGTGTCCTAGTGTGTTGTGGAAGTTGTTCTGAAAGTTCCGTATGGCAGCGCCTGATATAATGCCTGGAATCAAATGTATTTAACGGAAGAGCAAGACAAGAATGAGAGAGCGCATAGATGGTGATTGTGTTGTAAACAGTACACCCTTTATTGTAAATATAAGGAATATGAATATAATAAAATTTCTTTTGGGGTATAATGGAATCGTAAAAGTTATCAATCATAGAGGAAATTGAGCTCTTACAGCTACCTGTGTACTCTATTGTTGTGGGGTTTTTTTCTCGCGAGGATCTAATTTTCGCAGGTTGAGCTTCATTCGAGTCTTTTAGTGTCACTTCGGATAGTTCTAGAATCATGCCCGCATATCCGCAGGAAGAAAACCGCCTTGCGGGATTCGCGAAAATTAGGTTGTCGCGAAAAGCTGTTTTTGACTTTTGGCAAAAATTAGATTCTCGCGGAATAAAAATACTACTACAATAGTACATGCTCTGCCTCCATGACCGCTTGGCTTACCAGTAAGAAAGACTGGTAATGCTACTATGAACTGATAAACAATCCTATCTGCTCTGTAAGCTTTGCTTTACAGATAGGGCTGTTTGTTGTAAGATCTGAAGCCCACACTAATGACATGCTGCACTAGGGCTAAAAATTAATTTTCATACATGGGAGAATACTGCCGTTTTATGACAAAAGGAAGAAAACGCCATCGGGAAAGTTTTGAGAAAATCGCAAAAAATGTTTTTCAAACTTTAAGGACTCGCCTTTATAATTGTTTATAATTAACACTGGCGCTTAGTGTCCTTTAAGATTCCATAACTTCGTTATTTGTTGAGATATCATGATGGGATCCAGATAGAAATGTGCGTCATCATCTGGGGATTCCAAAACTATATATAACTCAATTTGACCTACTTTGGCGCTTTCGTCCTTTTGTCATAAAACGGCAGAATAGGGCGGAGAACTGATAGTAATAGACTATTTCACCATGGGTTGCCCAAAGATATTCCACCTCATTATATTGGTGATTTTTGCCTGGTAAGACTGTGCACATTCCAACTGATGATTCCCAGCCTCCTTCCCCTCCACCCCCACCCCACTTACACATACACAAGAGGGATTTTTTTTCTACATAGAGCAAGCTCAAAGAATATGACAAGAGAAGCACACAAAACTGCATAAAGTCTATGCGCCTATAGTTTTCTTACACCGAGTTATAAAATGGGTGCGACTGAAAGTTCAACATCTCTTCTTAGTCCTTTACAGTTCATATGCAAACCTGGAGTTGGAAATGCTCTGGGTGTGCAGCTAATATCTCTCCACTTGGACCCGATGCCTCTGGTTACATGACAATCTGTACTGACTGACAACGCGTGAAGTGTCAATATGTCATAAAAATGAATAAAGTCATGTCCAGTGCTCTGATTTGAAGATCAAAATCGCAACAGAAAGTTTTGGTTTATGGTATTGGAAAGTGTGTCGTCTAAAGCATCTGAGATGATATGAAAGAGTCAGAAGGCCCCACGATCCAATCAATCATTATATTATGGACAAAAGATAAGGCTACTGAAAAAAAATATGACAGGATAAATGGGAGTGCTAGTCACATAACAAACAACAAATGCACCACTTTATTATAGTCAAAGGTCATCAGTGTTCAGAAAAGTTCTGAAAATCCATCACACACAGATCTATATGTGTCTTAAAATCAGATATACACACACGCTTTTTTTTTCTTTGGATTTTTATCTCTTGTCATTGTCCAGTAGTATCTAGAGCCGTCCTCTAAATTCCGGACTGCCTGTCAAGTCGATGGAAAGAACGATAAAACAGTGCAAAAAACAGTAATCTTCAATGGCGCTTGACTTTCGCTAACAGACTGTGTCTACCCGATCTCATGAGCTCTAAGGTGAAACATATACATGGGCACTTAGCAGATCCATGAAACCTGATCTGGAAGTCATCTCAGAAGACTAGGAAAATGTGAAACATGTAAGAGGTTAAAATAGCCTTAACAGATCAGAAAACTCCATACTTCGCGTGGGTATCACTGCTCGTCTCTGCGCTGCAGTCACAGAGTCTGTGTTTGCTCCAGTGTTAGCGAGTAAAGTCGCATCCCATTTAGATGACATAGTATGGCTGTCTTCCGTAGCTGTCGTTTCCAAGGACGATTTCTGTCTTTGATATTTACTGACCGATAACGATTTAGCATTTAACAGCCTTTTATTCTTTGTCCCTTCAACTTTCTCAGTCACTGATAAGGATGGAGGAATGTCGTCAGTCACAACGATAGGATGACCAGAGTTGAAATGTGCCTTACAATCATGCATATGTCCACTCTTTTTATGTCCATTCATTTTGTCATCCTCTTCATCTGATGAGGTTGGGGGAAGATCTATCCGGGAGGCAAGTTCACTATTAGCCATTGAAGGAGTCAAATCAATCGTCCACGTTAAGTCACATCCCGTGGATGATTCCGCAGCTTCTCCCCCATCATGCTCAGATGTGATTTCACTTGTCAGAATAAGTCCATCATCTGTGCTATATATAGAATCGCTGAATGATGTAAGAGCGTACTCCTCTATCATGTCAGACTTGTCAAAAGCACAAGTAATGTTTGTTTCTTGACGCAAATTTGAGCTGGGAGTCTGCGATACTTCAGACTCTAATAGACACGAAAATGGGGAGGCTAACAGCTTGTAGTCAGTATCAGTGGAACATGACGTTTCTTGACCGAAGGCACAGTGTTCTGATTCAGACAGAGATGTAGTGGTTGCACCTAGCAAACTGGCTTTCTCTTGGGAAAGTGGAATGTCTGCAGAAGGAAGAGTGCTGGATGTTTCCAGAGTATAGGCCATTAAGTCCAAACAAGAGGACATGGAATTCGTTTCAAACTTATCAATGAAACTGTCACCTGACAAAGTGTCTTTGATGGGAAGAATTTCTTGTGAGAAGTTGCCGTGTGTATCTAACTCTTTCCGCAGCTGAGACTTCCCACATTCTCCATGAGTATTACCAATGTCTTCTTTGTAACCAAACCAGCCGTCCACATTCTGAGTGGATGGTTTTCCTGCTTCCAGTCTGAGCCCACCGTCCAGTTTTCGCTCTGAAACAAGGCGAGTTGCGCTATTGGCAGGCTGCCCCCGGGTTCTGCTGCTTTTTGGGGTTGTGAGTTCACAACTAGTCGTAAGAGGCGAACATTCCTTGTCATTGTCCACAGTTTTATTAGTGTCCACACTAGACGTGTTTGGCTTGTGGTCCTTTCTCTTGTATTCTGCGGAAGTTTCACATATTATGCTGTATGTTTTGTCATGGGGTGCGTCCATTTCACTCTCTCTTTGCTGTCTTTCTCGCAGGAACTTTTCAGTTGTGCTGTCAAACAAAGTATTGATCATCCTGGATTGGGACAGGCCCTGTGTTTGGTTGTTCCAGTTAACGGTCAGCTTTCCATCCACTTGCTGGGATTCAGATTCAGTTTTATGTATGCAGCTATGGGAGGTTCTATTAGGAGATTCAGTGTGGACAGCTTCCCGATATTCATGAGACGTAAAAATTTCGTCGCTCCCTGATGGTAGCGTGTCATGCTCAGAGTCGTATAATTTTGAACTTTTACTTCTCAGTGCAAGATCATCCGAACTCCCTGATTCGTCACAACCTGAGGATAGTGAACTCGATCCTCTTATATGCTGGCTGACGATGTTATTCTCTGTGCTTTGTAGCGTGGATCTGATTTCATCTGGAACATTCTGGACGCCGAGAAGAGTATGAGCACAGAGATCGAAATACGCTTTGTCTGACAGCGACTCATCATAACCTGAATCAGGATTGGAACCGTTCGCTGGAGCACACGCCTTGTTGTGATCTGTGCCATTTTGCATGCTGATACACAGAGGGTAAGATTTCAGAATTGACGTGCTACATTCATAATGAATTTGTTTGGATTGGCCAGATTCACCATGTTGTATTTCTTCTTCATCGGAGGAAGTTGGAGGCAATAACATTGAGGATGGCTCCACTTTATCGACCACTTTTGTGTTTTTGCACGACATCCGCTCCGACTTTGATGACTGCACTAAATGTGATCTCAGCTTTGGTGCTTCCCGACATACAGATGCTAATAAACTCCTCGCCGCGCGCATACTTATTGGTGTCTTATTGTCAGCCAAAGGCCCGTTATTGCGAAATTGTTTTATTTGTTTTTGTAGATGAATAAATCGCGAATGGTGTATTGGTAGATCTTCTTGAAAATCTTTTATTTTTCCTCTATCAGCCACTCTTGTTGTCTTCGATGTGTTGGGGAGATTCGGGGACTCCCTCTGCAGTCTTCCAGCAGACTTACAATGAGTTCGAAATGTGGAACTGTTCTCCTTCTTGGACATATTACTTTCGAAGTTTGGTTTAATGGATTTGGTTGATGAGCTGTGCTGAATTAATGCTGAGCATAACTGAGGGTGCTTAAATGTGTCTATATTTGTATTCTTGGGGTGTCGGTAGAGACCCATACCATGCTGAGGTTGTGTATTATCCAGAACCCTCTTGGCTTGGGTCACAAAAAGGAACTGTGTTGTCTTGGTTGAACAATCTTGTCTAAGGGCATTCTGTGTGGAATCGCCCCGGTATGGCAAATTGCTGGACGAATTGTTCGTAGATCTACTAACAACATGCTTTCTGGGATCTACCGGAAGAGCAGATTCGATCTTGCCATCAGCTGGACTATCAGCTGAGCTGGGTAAGTGCTGCGAGATCCTCATTGCTCCCACAGCCGATTCACTTGTTTTGTTCTGTTTCGCTAGAGCAGTGCCTATCTTGCTGTTACACCGACATGGTGTATTGGAAGCAGCCTTTTTTGCCCAGTATGTATCAGAGTAGCTCACCACTTTAAGTGCTTCATCACCTACACCAGCTTTTACCACAGAATTCTGAGTGTGTAACATCAGGAGAGATTCGTCTTCAGTTGATGACTCTCGTCTTTCAACTTCTTGTTCGTTCATTAGTTCTTTGGATTCTATTTCTTCATTAAATTTGATGCATTTGCTCTTGGAAGGTGATAAGCCAGACTGTGCTCTCCTAGAATATCCAAGACGTGATTGACCTTGATCTGATAAATTTGAATGACAATTTTCCAGTGAATGACTTCTTGTTTTAGGAGCTTTGAGAATAGGTTTTATTTTCAAATTACTTGTCAGGCTTGGCTTTGGAGAGGGTGACTGTGCTTTCAGCTGTGGTGAGTACAAACGAGGAGACACTGTTTTTGACCAAGTTGGATCGGTCTTTTTCCAGCGAGAATTCGGAGCTTCATTTCTGAAAGTTGCTTCTGACTCCACTGCTTTTCTTTTGACGACGCGTTTTCCAAGATAATAGTTACGTGCGTAAATATTTGTGCGCCTCCATTTTCTCATTTGGTTGCAGCTATTGTCAACGTCCACAAGACAGCTGTCTCCAGTCTCGGGTAAATCTGAAGTGTCACTGTCTTTTCCAAGAAACTTGCAGCTCTGCATGTAGTCTCGTTCACTGCCAGACTCTTTGCCGGAAGTTCCCAGCGAAAGAGTTGTGGCTTGACTAGACACTTGCTCTGCTCCTAGAGATTTTATATTGTGGCCATTCGCTTTTTCGTTTTCTCTTTCACTGCTGCCGGATGTTTTACAGTCTGCTGCAGTATTAGCTACGGTTGTTTTCGGCCTGCCAGAAGGGCTCTGCGAGGATGAGCTTTGCTCAGTGTCGAAAAGGATTTTGTGAACTGCTGTATTTACTTCTCTGTTGATTAAAACGTGTCTAATACTTGGGTCCGCTCCCGATTTTTCTCGCTGGACTGACTCCGATTCAGATTCGCCTGTAGAAATGTTCATATTTGGACTTTTTATTAACGCTTTGACTCCGTCAGAGCGATATCCCGGAGCCAGTCTAGGTAATTTTGAAGTCAAGTTGTCAATAGACCCCTTGTTATTTGAGGATGACAATGTATTAGAAATTTGTTTAGGGAATGTTCTTGCTGTGATGGTTTTAGGCAGTGTTTCCGTGTGAAGTGGATCAGAATACTCACCACCTGTTTGAAGAGAAAACGTTGGACTTCTTCCTCTATGTTCAACAGCTTTTGAAATAAGCTTGGTTGTTACATTGGCCAGTTTATGTGTTGCTTGTTCGTGATGCCTGTTCTGGGCTTTTTTTGTAAAACTTTCTTCGCAACCCTGTCTTCTCACTGGGCTAGCCAATTTATTTTGTCTTTCAACATTGGTTGGTGAATAAAATGCTTCTGTAGAATGCGAATCACAGTGAGGAGCTCTCTTTAAAGTTCTTGATGCCTCTTTTTCTACTACCTCGCTATTAGGCTTGCCCTCTGGAGAAGCAGAGGATGATGTCGGACTCTTATGTACGGGATATTTTGTCTGCTTGGAGGGAGATTCTGGTGGTGAAAGTCTCGATGTGCGGTATCTAGGTTTAGCACTATGTCTCGTTGGTGTCAGTATTTTTCTTGAAACATTAACATCACTTGCCTCTGCCCAGGTATGTGAAACTGTAATAGGTTGCAACACTTGCTCTTCATCGGAATACGGTGACTCTGCCCTGCTTGGTATAAGATGTGAGTTGTCGTACAAAGGTGAGTATCTTCCAGTTGTTGGAGACAAGTCGATAATATGAGGGGTAGGGGTAGTGCAGTAAAAAATTGTCTGTGAAACTGAACTCAGTATGGTATTGCTTGGCTTAGATGCACTTCGCCGAGACCGATCTACAGAGGGTGAGGCTGGTGAGGCATTTGATATCTCATTGTTTAGATAATCATCGGTGGTGGGCAGACTGAAAACATCCTCTCTGAAGTTGTTTTGGTGTGAGGCTGGTTGGTGACTCACGGATTTTGTGTCTCGTCCTGAGATCTTCGGCTTACACTGTGCTTGTTTCACTCCCCTTTTCTCTTTTGATAGCATTTCTCCTCTAGAATCCATAGATGTCGCCCTTATTGTTTGCCTAGGAGACGTTTTCTCTCCACCTTGCTTGCGTTGCGGGCAGCGTTTTGATACTGGCCGTGGAGACCTGGTCGCAGCGTTTTTACCGCTTTGTTTGCAAGGAGATATCCTGGCCTTCGCAGGGCCACAATTTCTTTTTAAATCATCTCCATTGTCAAGCTCCATTTCGAGCATCCCTGGCGACACCGATGGTTTCCTCAAGGACAAGGATGAACTCTCAATAAGCGACTCAGCTTCTCTTTCAATGTCTCTGTTCATCTCCTCTTGCCGTCTGTAAAAGTAACAAAATAAAATTGAATCATTTACCGAATGTCCACAATTTAAGTGAGAATGCAAAGTTGAAAAGTTGAAACTCTGCCCTCTGCATTACAGTCGTGTCACTGCAGTAAGTTTAAGACATCTCAAAGACAGAAGGAATTATTTGCATTTCGCTCCGTATTTCCCCCAGACTAAAAACAAACGGTAACGTATCCTGTTATGATAGATGACAACAGTAATGAATTTATGGAGCTGTTAAAAGTTTGATTCATAAAGTCTTGAAGAAACTGGACATAGTTTTGTCCTGCGCTTAATTCTGGTAAAAAAATTTATTTAGAAAAGAAAAAAAAAAAGAACAACAACAACAACAACAACAACAACAACAACAACAACAACAACAACTGATCTTGACAAACGGAATGTTTCATCATGCAGACAGCATATTTTTTTGTTCAAATGTTCACTGGTCATCTACACAACAAACTGCAGCAAGGTACTTTCGCCAAGGAATGCATTCGTCATCATCAGCTACTGAGACTGATCTGAGGCAACAATGACACAGTACAGCGTAGAAACCAGCCAAGAGGGCTGTAAAGTAACATGCATGTACTGTCTGCTGTTATGTCTCTAGACCTACATAGGTCCGCCCACAGCTGACAACGCAGAGATCAGTTGGAGTTCTCTGGTAACTAAAACCCCATTAGGTCCATCACACAGTGAATTCTGAGGTAGTTGAATTAGTATATTGAAAATGGCACTTATTTTATTTATTTATTTATTTATTTATTTATTTATTTATTTATTTATTTATTTATATATGTACTTCGGATATTTATTTATTTAATTATTTTAAGTTTTATTTATGTACATTTTTATTTCAGTTATATATTTGCTCTTTTATTTACTTAGTTATGTGTTTAATTATTCATTATTAGATGTATTTAACTTTAGATTATAGAGTAACAGTTTCTTTTTTTTTTCTTTATCTGTTCATTTTTCTATTTGTTTATTTCTTTATGCATGTGTTTAGGTATCTGGCACAATTACTGGAGTGCATAATGTTCCCGCACAGTCTTAAAAAAAAACTTTCCTCAAGAAGAAGCGTCTTCACTCCCTGATTAATGTATAAACCTCAAGATGTTTTGACAGTGCGAAGCATTTGGAGATCATGACTCACAATGCGCTAGCTAGGAAGATATCAAATAAAAGTCCTTGCTCAGCTTGGCAGCACAAATATTGCAACAGAAATTCGTTGGCGGACATTTGATCATTCACTTGGCTCAGTCATCATCTCTCCTGATGGTTTTCCTGGCCTACATCATCTCCCCTGATCTCTAAAAGACCCATGCTTTGCAATTTACATTAAATAGGCGGTGCTGTCTTCCTCTCTGTCTCAAATTTTCCCCTCATTTCACTTTCAGAACACTACGCATGGTGTAAAGTAAGATCTGACTCCTTTGAATCTCATTCAGTGCAGTGGGTGTGTCTCTTTACCTACTGTAACAGAAACAGGTGCAAGATAAAATATGTAACCAGGTCTTTCCAAACTTTTTTTTTTTTAAACAAGCTTGAACTGCTCCAGATCATTCACTGCAGTGGTCTTCTGAAATGATGAACAGTTACATTACTTGTATTTGGTTTCAGTGAGATACGGCACTAAAACTAAAAGGTGGAAAATATAATTTTCAGCGAGATGATCTAACACTTTGTGCAATGGCTATATTAATCACTTCATAGCAAATGTAATTAATCGAATTTCTATCTCCTATACCATTTTTTAAAGTATTTGGTCGATTTGAAAACTGAAAATTAAATGTAAGACAGCCGACCTAGCCACAACCGTAACTTTAGGCCTACACCATTGCATGCGGTTGATCTAGCCATCGCCATGCACAAAATGAGGGTAAAGCTTGTCGCTGCATCGCGAAGTTGAGCCCCCGTTGGTCGTTCAGTTTCCTACACCAGGCTGTTCTTGGGATGAGAAGATAAGGTTCGAATTTTTTTCCATAAAGTCCTGTCCACCGATACGCACAAATTAACAACAACAACAACAACAACAACAACAACAACAACAACAACAACAACAACAGCAAACAGGCACCATTTCTATAAATGAATACTCAAGTTTAAGTCCTCTTTCGTCTTCAAGCACGGCGAAAGACGGATCCCAAAACTTTTGGACTTTTGTTGCCCTTCATACATCAAAATGGGGACTTCAAAGTTGCATTTTGTGGCGTCCGGAAATTTAAATGTGATTCCTTCAAAATCTTAACATGGAGAGAACGGGACTGTTCTAAGGATGGCATATGGTGATGCGATTTCTTCTGTCTGACTCAAGGTAAAAAAGGTTAAGCATTTCATCTGAATCAGGTTGTACGTGGTAAAGGCTATTTTAAGAATGTTAGTGACTAGTGGCCGTATGCACAATCCGTACGTTAGTTAACGCACTGCGGGTAACAGCGGGAAACTCCTAAACATTAGTAGTAGTGTTCACAGTGGTCAACGCAGTACGGTACCTAAATTATGGATTATGCATGACTACAGATTCTGGGAAAAGACAGCGGCCCTGCGTACTCGGCAAAGAGCTATGAAAGCTATGGAGTGATCTGGCTGGGAGGGCTAAGAATAATGTGAAGTCGCGTGAGCAACGTATTGATAAATATAACATCTTTATGTCACTGGCCAAGTGCCTAATAAACTTAAACTTGAAACTTTATTTGCCCCGTGAGAGTATCTTCTACAATGCTTTATAATCCAGTACATATCATTTATGACGTTGCATACTCAATAAAACACGTAATACGCATACATTCTACTTCATTATTACAAACTAAATCTATAAGAGTCATTGTTAATTGCCGCTGTGCAGTGCCTTGGTCCGCCCTGGCTCGAAAGCCAGAACTCATTCATCTCTGAATCGAGTGGGGAAATAGGATGAGGTGTCTTTCCCAAGGATACTACAATATAAACTACCCGGCCCGAGAGTCAAATCTATAAACTTTAAATTGTAAGAAAGACTCACAGGCCGCATGAGCACGGTGCCTCCATAATGGCAACACTTGTATAGGCATGATGGACAAACAGACATAAAGAAATACGATAGGACCTCGTGATCTCGAACCACTGATTTGGAACAGCCCTCTTACTTGGTATTACTCACTGAAAACTGGACAGCTTTCAAATAACATGGAATTATCCTACTGAAACTATACGGTTTCCGAGAATAGTCTTCAACAAAATGCTTACGAGAATTGAACCGATCGAGTGAATGTTGTAGATATCTTATTACATCATTGGCGCTCAGAAAGGTGTAAAGGAGGTGACAGCATGGCACGATGCCAATTCACGGGTATGCACGATAGAGACCATTATTGTATACATCTCTTTAGTATTTACTGAGTTTGTCCTGAGTCTCTTCTTATAGATCTTTTTTTTTTGTGGGGACTCAAAAAAAAAATAAATCAAAAATACTGAAATCATACAATGGAGTCTATGCATGACATATTGGTTTATGCCAAGTGCTGAAATCTGGAGGTCAAAATCGATATAACGCAGTGTTGGTAATGGCTTAACTTCAAACAAAGATGTAGAGGGGAAAGGTAGGGGAGGGGGGAGATGGCAAAACAAGAAATCTGTGCACATAAGGACATCGAATTCGCACCACATTCGCAACGAGAAATGATATCCTCGCAAATACACGAGGCGTAATGGCTCCAAAACGCATTAATTATTTTTGTCATTATGCAACTGCCAATGAAGACGTCCTTGTTGGTCACATGCAACATAGTATTTCGTCACTTTGGTAGCAACAGCTAGTGTTGCATAGACTCCATTGTCCTAAATACAGAATTCGAGCTCATGAGTTCCTACTGTGAAGAGAAACTGAAACCTGATCTCCGCGGCCAGTTCAGCCACCCTCGGGTCCTCGCTCTGAAATTTCCTCTGTCTTGCGACAAAATTCTCCACGCTAGGCCGAGATTCCGGGGAGAACCAGATCCAACTGTCTCTCTTGCACACCAGGCTGGTCTCGCTGCGATTACCAAAGAGCTGATTGTCTGAATTCTCCAGGTTTAGCTCAGTACCACAATGATGTCGGTGGAAATCTGGCTCTGAGTCGGGACTATGCTCAGCTGGCTTAGTTGACTTTTTCTGAGAGAAGTTAATGGCGTGAAGATAAAAAAAAAGCGCATGTGATGATTGATGGGCAACTTCAGTGATATTGCTACATCGGCTACGCTAATTTCCGAAAATTTCTGACTTTATAGCATCCAGTTTCGGTTACAAACAACTTAAACTAGTTGTCGTAGGGTCTGATGCTTTTCATAATTAGAGTTATTAGACGTGGCAGTCTGCTGAAATTGCCCTGACATCAAAGATAAATAATTATCAACCCTTGCCAGGATAAAGATAATAACACTCCACAGAAGTGCAGTGTAGGATGGTTAGCAGTATGCCATCAGAAAGCCCTTGTTCATCCGCAACTGGACTTTAATTATCGTTCAAACGATCACACTCAATCACTCAACTGAATTTACAACCATAAAGGTTGAACAAAACGGTTTTGGTTTACAGAGCTGTGTAGATGCCTGCATAACCAATTCATTTCAAGGAGAGCACCTCAGATTTTGTTTCCATCGAATCGTGGGTCAGCTCCGTGCCATTTTTATTCCTGTAAACTTTGATATAACCTATAAGCATCAACTCACTGGAGCCATTGTCTTTGCCCTGCTGTGCACTATGACCTGTGACCTATCCCAGTCATGTCCCTGGTAGCTTTCGGACTTAGCCCGCGATAAGCTCCTCAGGCATGAATGAAGAAGCCAATGAGATAGCAGTGCTGCTCAAACCTAAGGAAAATGCTTGTTTAGAGTTATAGAATATCCTGATTTGCCATAATTTCTGACGAAAATGAGAACACGGTCAAAACTATATACAAACAAGCTTAGGCTTTTCAGCGCAGGCGCATGTTGATCATGGCTGTAGAGAGAGGAGGACAGAGCAAAAACATCGGTTTTACTTTGTCTTATGCCAAATTTATACCTTGCAAGCGCATTCCCCTGTCAAGACGCAGGTGGGGATCCCTGTGCCCTCTTGGACACTAGGTAATTAATGGGTAAACTGTTGTGCCGCAACAGAACAGAATCGGAGTAAGGAGTTATGACATGGTGGGCATGCAACATTACAACAAAACAAAAAAAAAGAAGAAGACAAAAAAATTCACATCAACAGAGAAAAATCAGACATCGCAATGTCCTCCACATTGAAACAATTTCCTGGTTATTGATCTCATGACGATTAACCCTAATTTCTATTTATTCCTTCATGTTCTTTCCTATGTTTCACTTATCAACAGGTAACTCACAGGACACCTCGTCTCACCTCTTTTGCCCTTCTGTAAGGTGTTTGAACTTTCTTCGTTGGACTCTTCTTTGGGGATCCCTTTTCAGAGGGCGCCACTCGGCTTGATTTGGTAGTTGGTATGTCAAGGGTAACCCGATGTTTTACGTCTCTCGTGCTGCCATTTGGTCTCCCTGAGATATGCCTTCTACAGTTGAAAGCCCAACCTTGTTTCTGTTCCACGTCCTCTTTTTGTTTCTTGGCTCTGCCTACAGCTGCTTTTAAGTCAGCTCTGGAGTGTTTCTCCCCTTTTCCCTTCCTCGTGTTACCATCGCCACGTCCAGTTTGCTTGCCTTGGACACGTTTCTTTTCATCTTTCAGAACGTCTAGGTTAGTCTTACTGTCACGTGTCTTCATTTTTTTCTTACTGTCATCTCCAGTCCCTCTATGTCCCCCTGGAACAATTATTTCTGGCCATTTCATGTCATCCTGCCTGACTGTCGGGGAAACAGACGCATCAAACTCCCATGTTATTTCATCCAGTGTCTCGTCACATTCATCTGGGTCGTCTGATTGGTTATCCCAGCAGCTGAGCTTCGATATCATTCCCTTGTGGTTTGCATATCGCGAGACATTTTCTGGTGATGCCCTTTTGCGTGGTGGCTGGGATATGGGTGACGTGCGATGACGTGCTGAAATCAGATTGTTTGATAAGCTTTTCAGAAACAGTTATTTCGACTTTCTTTTGACGACCTCCTTTATCAGAACTCTCACTTTTCCCATTAGCAATGATCAAACCGATCTTCAGACCCCAAGTCAAGTGCAATGAGAACTTCTACTCAAAAGATCTTTGGATGTTTTCCGATGAACATGTTCCTATAAATGCCACTAAAAATGGGACCTGAACTGCATGGGCTTATCTAGTCCCCTTAACTCCTAATACTCACATTCAGCAAATATGCTATAATTATATATATATANTATATATATATATATATATATATATATATATATATATATATATGATAAAGCAATACAGTAATAGCATAATTTAAGGTCCTTGAACACACTGGCTGTAGTTTCATTCACTCTTCTCCAGTAGGAGTATAAACGTTTTCTGTATGTTAGTCGAAGCAGGCAGTTTTGTCAAACAGCATTATGTTTGGTTTTTGTGGGTTTTTTTTGGTCTTTAGCTGAGTTTTCCAAGCTTGTGCGACTAACTGATGTCAACTGTACAATCATGAATGGCAGGAAAGTAAACACAATACAGTTACTATACACTCAACTTCGACTTACTCCTCTTGTCCAAAGGTATGATCGAAACGGGTCGTTTTCTTGAAGTCTGTTAAAGCATAAAGATTACAGTGAACGAGTATGCATTGTAAACTGTCACAACATGAAGCAGGAGAGTTTTGCGGAAGGGAAATGCAGCAGAGGTTACGCCGGGACAGACAGCATAGCTAAAAACTATTTTTGTTAAAAAAGAAGAAAGGGAAAGAGGCAAAGAGCAGAGTGAAATCATACACTGATTAAACAACAATGAAATTATTACGGCGGGATCAAACTGCAACTTCTTGGTCTCATAATGTACATTTTCACAGGAAGAGATGAGTTGTTTAGAAAGTCTCACCACTCAGCTTCCAGTTAAGTCTCTTCTTTTTCATAGTTCCACATGTCTGTGTAAATATGATGCCTGCTATTGCTATTATATGAATATAATGCAAGAGTACACCTAGGCGAAAGAGCCTTGGAAAACACTATTCTAACTTAACTATTTCTTCATCAGTAAATAGAGACAATCCCGTGCTGCAATCGGGGGGATTTTGCTCGCTCAGATTATTTGTTGTTGTTGTTGTTGTTGTTTTTCCGGAGTACCTTTCGCGAAACACGAACAGATAAAGAAACAAAAAGCTGACTGTCTACCCTCCAAGAGGACTGTTGACTTTTAACTTCAGAACTGACCGGTCAGCTCTGTTGCGAACTAAGAACAGAGACATACGGCGGATTTCCTTATTTCTTCCATAAAAAATGCCTATCGAGTTGATGCTCGGGCCGGATTCCGCCATCGTAGCGTACCGCTCATCTGACTGAGTGACTGCTGATCCATTAACATTTGAGTGTAAATTGAAAGTTAGAGATGGTTAAGAACAACTTACCACCATCTTTCTGACACTTGAAGTCCTATCCTGATTCCACCCTGATGCCCTGTCTTGACTAGTATTATGATTTGCGTATCTGGTTTTCAATGTTTTGTTCAAATTGGCTGGCTTCTGGGATGAGGGCAGGTTAACCGTGCCTTCTCGTCTCACCCTTCGGGTGAAGTAGACAAACAACACATTTAGGCTGAGGATTCTGCAGAGAGAACAAACTATATTGTAAAGAGAGGCGGAGACATGAGTGTGTTGTGGAGATCCGGAATACTAAAAACTGCGGTCTAACAAAAATATTTTAAAAAAAATAACACCTGGTATGATGTTGGTTCCATGCTTTCGTGCTTGGCTTGTTATGATTGTTATGGTTCAGAAGAAACACATGGATGGATGGATGGATGGATGGATGGATGGATGGATGGATGGAAGGATGAATGGATGACTTACATAATATTGAAGACGGCGAACGCTGGATTTGTGAGTATGAACCTGTACACAGAACTGATTTGTTGCACAGTCTGATCCACATAGTACTCCATTAGTCATTCACTCATCTTTACCTGTATTTTGAAAAATATATTATATTGCAGGACTGTTCATTTCCTCTCTTCTTCTTCTTCTTGTTGTTGTTTGGTCAAATTCACAATCAATGAAGTCCGTAAACATAAAACCAAGCAGCACTATTAGTAACCAAAACAGTGATAAGAGCAACACTTTTGTCGCATATGAGATCGGTAGGTCCGCCTTTACAGAACACCTGAAATATGGAAGGCATTATCGCCATTGTGGTTCTGACCAGAAGTAAGGCTTATTGTACGGACATAGTGATGTCTACGGAGGTAACTGTTCTATTGGAATGTCTAATTATGTCCATAATTACTTACATCTTACACAAGTAGGCAAACTCTGTAAGATGCTCTGATTTCTCCCCCCTCCCTCCCCATGTGCTGGGCAAACTCACCAGTCCAGGAAAAAGGCCATCCTGCCCCTGCAGTAGCCAGAGGTTTATTCTCCTCACACTCCACTTTAGGACCTGAGTCAGTTGACGAGCTTACTGTAGGTATGGATCCCAGACACTGCAACCAGGTAAAACAATGATTATGGTCCAATTAAAACGTGCACAAAATCCACTGACAGGTACTCAAAACTAGAGGTATCTCAGGGAAAAGTGTGGGGCAGGATGGGGCAAATTTTGTATTTTGGTTTTCTTGAGGGAAGAGCATATTTCTAACGTTGGGGTATATCACATGACATAATATATGACATGAACAGAATAAAGTAATATTTTCTTAGTAACTTTGCGGGCTGTATTTTGCAACTCGCCAGTCTTCAGGCACCATTGCAAATACATGTATTTATATAGATAGCGTGCTAGTTGCGTTACTCGCGTACATGTTGTCTCAAAGGATGAAAAGTCCTCTGGATATACATTTTCCTGGAAAGTTCAGTCATAAGCCTTTACATGACATTATTGCTATTTGGACTGTCCTGTTTCTCTGTATTAACAACAAGTTTCCACAGCCAGTGAGCACTGATACCGGGAGCCTGTACGCCGACAGAAAGCTGAAAATGGACGCAGTCAACAGATTACATTCTGCGGTCTTTGCCTGCTTCAGGCTCAGGTTTCGGATAGACAGATATCAAATACACGAAAGAGCACCAGTTGTTTGAATTGTCTTCTTTTTGGGGAGTTTTTTTTTTGGGGNTTTTTTTTTTTTGGGGGGGGGGGGATGGAAGGCGGAGGGCGAGGAGCGTAAGATAGGAATATGGGCAGAGCAAAGTCATGATGTTGAAAAATGAGTTCCAAACATGAACCGGGTTAAAAAAACAAAAAACGTCAGGTTATATTGATAGCATGCTCTATTTGGCTTAGGTGCTACTCAGTTTGGCTTCCTCCTCGAAAAATTTGTTCCATGCACTAAAAGACGGACGATGGATGAATGGATGGATGGATGGATGGATGAGACTAACTCAGACTGGAGGAGAAGAGGAGATTTCATTTTTGTTGGTCACTCGCCTCCCGGTGGCAGGTAAACGGGAATCTCTCATAAAACTGTTTATTCCCTAAAACTATCCCCTAAGCCTATCCCTACACTAAACCTTTCTCTAATTTTAATGCATACTTTCAGAGAGTACCAGGACATTTCCTGAGTTGGGGTCTCGAAAATAATAGAGGATTGCGTTTACATGTGGTACGCTACCCATTCCGCCTATCCGCGTGCGTAAATTTTTGGGAAGTGTCTCTATATTTGTCGGACTTCCGTAGAACGATCCCTGACACTACCCACCAGCAGAGGCCCATGGGAGGTGATGGTAGTGGTGCTGGTAGTGGTGGTAGTGATAGTGACAGTGGTGGCAGCAGCGGAGGTAGTGGATGTTGCAGTATCGGTGTGATATTATGCTGGTGGTGGGGCTGATGGTGGTGCTGGTGATAATATAACATCCTTTGGCATGGTCAGTAAATGTTTATTGTGACTAAAATTCTAAAACTACTGACACAGCGTATGTTATCAATGGTAAAAAATATCTCTGAAGCTCCCAATAAAGGGAAGTTACTCCAACGCTCTAATTCTGACGTCATATGAGCGAGTCTAATTAAAGAAAGGGACCCTTTCATTTGTGTGTTTGGGTTAGGATTCGGAGTAGGGTAAGGGAAAAGAAAGCAATCTTGGTAGATTTCTAGAGCATGGCCTTTGATGGTAACAAGAGATCTGTGAAGGTAATAGGGTAAAATTTAACCTCTAGCAGTAACGACGTAGGCAGAGCTCCTAATCCTCGAATGCCCGACGTGATGCGGTCCTTAAGCCTAATGTCCATTGAGAAGTGGCCCTAACTCTTATATCCATAAAAATGAATCCCCGCTAAAGATAACCTGGGCCGAGAGTGAAATACAGCCATCTAAACCTTCAGTTTCCATTAATACCCCACCAGAGTTGGTGTCATCAACATTATTTTCCTTACCCTTCCTTTCTAACTCATAGACTATCTAACCCCAAACCTGCACATCTTGGGAGAATCCCACGAGTTTGCAAGAAGGATTAAATAGACTCACCTCTAAGGCGTCATAATGGCAAGAGTTGAAGGGATCAAACTGCTCTCATTTCTGACAATGAGTAAGAAATATGCTCAAGATAACCCGAGGAAACCCATAAAAAGAGTACGAGGGATGTAAGGTGTTTGAGGAAATGATAACTACACGTGTACATTACTACAATAATACTAAGGGCGTAATGGAAAAACAAAAGCGTAGAGATATTAGATGCACAGAAAGTGTGCTATATTACATTCAGTGCGCATATGAAAAGTAATTAACCATCTGGGATGAAGTTTCTGTCCTTATTCATGGCGGCCTTCGCGAAAGGAAGTATCAGCTTCAAATATGCATGGCATGACGTCAGGCTGACAATATATTCGAGAGTTTTAGGTCAGTTTACAATGGCGTCATCAGGAGTTCCGCAAACAGTATTTTTAGAAGTGGAGCTGCAAACTGATTGTACGTTGTCAACGAAATTTGCTGCAGCGTCCATTATATATCTAAAACCTCAGTGTTATGTGGACGGGGCAGAGTCAGACTATTCGGTGAAAATCAATGCCTAGGAATTTCTGGAATGGTGTCCCTAGTTGTGCTGAACACGAGATGAAGGAAGAATATTGTAAGCATATGAATTTCAGACTGATAGCCCCAGTTAAAGGGGCGGAGTGGGGGAGGGGGCGTCCTTTTTGTGATTTCGGTTGGTTGAAGGATTGGCAAAGTGTAGAGTGAAGAAAGTCAGCTCCTTTTTTTCGCCTCACCAAGAACTCTACCTTGTTAAGCCTACATGGGATCGCCAGTTGCGGGCCCGAAGTTCTCAGGCGTGTGGAGAAGTCACCCTGACCTGTCTGTACTCCCTGCCTTTTCACCGGTCTATAATTATGATCTAGATAGATAGGTGTATCCCCTGATGCACGATTAAATTCCTCTTTGAGTCCCTTACTGATCGCTCTAAGGAACTTAGGTGAAGTCTACTCGCAGGTAGAACGTATGTTCTGAGAAAATTTTTCAACCACACAAAATAAAAACTGCCTATCCCGCCCCATCCTCCAATAAAACACATATGAAAGAATAGACAGTTCGCGGCCCGACGGTCTGTAACCAATACAGACGGTTCCACGGAACCACTAGAAAGATGTTGCAAAAGCAGTTCGCGCCCGAACGTCATGTGTACCGTAACAGCATGTAAGGGAGCCTACTGGGTGTATAAAGAGAAGACAGTCCAGACAATCCAGACCGAGTGCCATGCTGAGCTGACACTTGTGTGCTCCTAAACTACCCCATGCTTTCAGTATAGAGTATACACATAGTTTTGATAAAGTGAGAATGTATGTACAGTGAGGAAAGGAATTCTAGTTACCCTGTTGGGAAATAGATGAACGGTTCCATACATACATATCACAGTCATACTGCAAGCGCATAAAACAGTAAACATCACAAAGTCATTGCTAGTTTCACACTGTTCCCTCCAGCTCCAAGGCTGTTCATTTTGAAGACTTCTGAACTTCTGATGTTATCAGTGACTATTATCTCATCATCTACAAGTTTCATTTTGTTGCTGAGTATGAATCAAATGTTTGCATTCATTCATTTTCACTCCTTCCTTGTCTTGCTTTTCCGTATACTGTATTTTCTATTATTCCATCTTCTGTTACTCCTAGTTTGGTTCTTTTTCATTCTCTCTTTATTTTACCCATCCNTATTTGACCATGTCTGTCCTAGATCTGAACTAAGTTGTAGATCCATACGGTGTACTCATGAGACGTTTCATTTCAATAGTGTACTAGTCTTTAGACACTTTAGTCGTTTCGAAATAGATTTGGGAAGGCCTACTTTAGTCTTAGTCTTAGGTAGGTTATCACTCAGTTCCATTCATTTCATTGAATGGCATAAATGGATCCAGATCTAGAATAGATCTATTGTAGTTCCTATCAGATGCCAGCAGGTGCAAATTACAAATGTTTGGTGTTTCATGGAACTGTGTGCACATCATAATGATTATGCTTATGAAGAGTTCAGTATATCTTGGGGAGGAATTCCATATGTGTGCCAGAAAAATTTTCGCATGTAACATACCGAACCAACAACATACCCTAACCCTAACCCTAACCCAGGGTCATGGTTAGGGTTAGGGTTAGAGTTAGGACCAGGGTCAGGGTTAAGGTTTGGTATGTTGTTGGTTCAGTGTGTTGCATGCAGAAATCTTTCTGGCACACACATGGAATTCCTCCCGTATCTTGAAATCAGTAATCACTTAAAACAGCTCACTGGGGACTAGACAGTCATGTATTTCCCATTTTGTGTTTGTAATAAGGTTGACAATAAGATTTGATAATCTAGAAAGACTTCCACGTGGGCCTCACACCTCTAACACACACAAAAGAAATTAAGTCTGTGTCCAGTGTGGGACTTAAAATTAAAAATGGAGGCATCTGGAAATCTTACCCCTGTCTATAAGTTTGTATAGGTTAAGGGAGGTTACCTCTTGTTTAAAAAAGCTAAGTTTCCTGTTTCCTAGTGTCCAGATTAATGAGACATGAATGTAGTAATTTGAAGATTTCTCAGGAGAGTTAATGGGAAAAAATAAACAATGTGTGATTTCTTTTATTTGTCTGTATTTTTTAAAATTAAGTCTGGTTGCAAGTTGGCAAGTATAGTCTTCAAAGGATGGCTTTGTAGTTTGTTAATGCCGTACATTTAGACACTTTTTGCTTTTATTTCCAGACTGGCCGAAGTAGGAATTCTAGAGCCACCTAGGGAACATGGCAAAGCATATGATACAGGACAGGTGAGCATGTGTTGAGATGTATATAGTTCAGACTCATTCAATATCAGGTTTCTTTCTTTCCATGCAGTGTCATTCTTCAAAGAAATTGCCATACCTTTAGACTAACTGTATGTGTGTAGTGTTGCTGCTCATGATGTAATTTATAGATTGGATTCCTGGATGTGTGTTTCTCTCAAGTGCTCTGACCTCAGATATCTGTGTGATAACTGCAGAGGGATCTTTTATTTCCATGAGGATCTGATTTTCACAAAAAATCTCCCTAAACCCAATTCCTCATTTTTGATGTGAGTTGACAGAGTAGATTTTGGCATGTTGAAGTCTTTGCAAAAATCAAGCTAAATTTTATGAGCTTAGTTGATAAATTCTCATTTGAATGAGCGTAGAAGTTTAGAGTAATTTGAAGTGATATTAAAGGATATATGTATATATGGCAATATGGCTTTACACTGATAGCAAAAAAACTACAATCATATGATCCAATTAACGAGGGATAATAACTTGAAAACTACTATACATTTGGGTTTCCCTTGAGAGTTACAGTAAGAATTATTTACCAGTAGGAAATCCTTTAAAAAATTTTTTTAAAGTTTTTCCATGGAAATTAATTGTCAGTAATCATGCTTAAATCTCACGAAATTCATAAAAATTAAACCCCTATGTAAAAAAGAAAAAAAAAACCACGGGCATGTCAACAGTGTTAAGAAAATAGCAGCACATACACACTGACGTTGCAGATTGTACAGATTTGTGTTTGATTGGTGTTTTAGTCTTTTACTTGTGAAAGGTTTCCCTCGAATCTCAGTTGACAGAGTTAATACTAACATATTATTTTTGTTATATTTTCAGTTGTTCCTGCACAAGATATTTGGCTACCGAGGCATTGTCCTTTTCCCTTGGCTAGCACATGTATATGATCGTGACACAGCAGCCAAGACAGAGGACAGGTATGAACTCAGTTGGAAGAGAAGGAATAATGTTGTACTGACTTTCTGATTGGTCATAACGTTCTAACGACCTGATTGACAGTTAAATGGATGCAGTTGAATTAGTTGTTCCCATACAGCAACAAATTGTTTACAAAGCTCTGTGAAATCAATATAAGGCCGTTCTGTTTTCTAGCTTGCCAGTCGCAAGAATTGTCACATATCATAACATATGCCTTAAAATTTTGCAAATAATGGAAAATTGAACCCCTTTGTCTGCGAAGCTCACACTCAGACAGAACCTTGAACAGATTCTGCCGGACTGTTCAGCTTTGCCAGACGGAGACTGGAGATCTGGCCGAGTGCAGCCCAAATGAAGAGCAAACTGTGGGACCTTTGAAGACTTTCTGTTTGTGAGCCAGACTTAAGTGAGCATTTGGCATGGTCAGATTTATCGAATGCCAAAGAGGAAGAAGAATCTCATATTTTGATCCAGCAGGCATAAATTGTCAGAACTGTTTTTTGTCTGTGACACCTTTGAAATAAAGACCATCTTGCTCTCACTCTCATAGAGATACATTTTAAAATTTAACATTATTTATTACCTAAACTGCTCAAGTTCAGAACAAATTTATGTTAAGAAAAAAAAAGGCATCCTTTTCTCAAAGCTTTAATTTGATATTTATTTTCAGATGATCTACAGTGAACTATGTATTATGTAGAATGACAGTTACTGTAATATTTGTAACATCACACTTCTGAAAACAACTATTCTAAAATTAATTGTGTCATATTCAACAGCAACATATCACTGAGTGGTTATCTGCCATTTTCATCACCTGTCAAGCATGTATTGTTGGAAGCCTAGCCCAAGGCAAGAGACTGAAGAAACTATAGGTGTGTTAAGGAACTGTTTGGGCATTACAAATTAACTATCCGTTTTAGTGCAGAGCTAGCTAGCTTGCAGTGCTATGTGCACCATGACACTGTATTAGATTCATGAGTCATTAAAAGTTTACTGCTTTGGTTTTGTAATTCAGGTCCTTTGATGATCAAACTACAGCTGTGGGTAAAGAGGTGAAAGGCAAAAATCACATGTACTATCAAGTTTTAATTGACGCCAGGGACTGTCCACATATTGTAAGTACAAGCATTATAGGTTTCAGGTTTCTCTCTGTAGCTTGCAACTCTGTTCTGGATAAGTATTCATGGTGACTTGTTCAATAGAACCACCCCTTTTTCACTTCATCTGCTAATGCTTGATAATCCTTCAGAATAGATCAGATTTGCTTTTGATTTGGAACTGTACAGCACTGTATTAATTTTAATGCATTATGCTTAGTCTTTGTTTCTGATGCTTGCATCTGCTTCAAAAATAAAGCAGTAAGTGTGTCTTATTTAATACTTGAGAATTTTGCAGTCTTATGGTTGTTTTACACAAACAAGATCAGATCAATAGTGTTGAGCCAAACAGTTGCATGACCTATGTTTTCAACAACAGGGCTTACAAAATTGGTAGCAGTTGATAACTGAATGGCACTTAAAGGATAGCTTATCCTTATTTTATTTCATCCCCAGAGGGCTCAGACTGAGGCTGTGACTTTCTTGGGTAACCAAGACAACAGTCGGGCATTGTATGCCATTCCTGGTAATTTACGCTGGTTGATATTATTATAGTTAAGGTTTATGTATCATGAGCATGACTTCATACCAGCTGTTAGACGAAAGGTAGTCTCTTAAATACTTACAGGGACAGGGGTAGCTATCTCCTCACAGCCTAAAAAATCCACAGTATTTTTTCATAAATTTTCAACCCCTTACATGTTTCCTTCGCCCGAGCGCTTCTGAGAAAATGCGGCTTGGAAGTCGGGATTTTCACACCGTGCTGCCCTCCATAACTGATCGTCGGGTCAGTGTAGGAATGAGGCATGATGTCAAAAAGCGAGAGGCAAGCTAGTAGTTGTTATATAAAGAGAATTATCCACATGCAATAACTTTCCCTGGCTCTAAAGTTTATGCCTTTTTTAAAATTTATTATTGAGAAAAGTCTTTTGTTAAACTGTGAGAACAACTGCCTGACTTTGATTGCAGTGCTGTAACCTTAGAAAAGGGAGGATGAAGATCTGAGTAAAAGGAACATTTGTCTGACCACTGTTTAAGTCGCTTTATTAATGTTTGCACCGTCTTTGTATAGTTGTCTGCTGTGTGGTTTAGTGAACTCTCATTAGCTTAAAGTGTGACTAAAGTACTTTTATGGTGTAGTGCACAGAATCCTGTGAAATTACTATTTTAACATGCATCAGTGATTCAAACTTCCTACTGACCTTCTCAAACCCATCAAATCTAACGCGTTTCGAAGAAATCACAAAGAATAACACATGCCCATGCCCTCCTGTGTTAGCACTACTGCTGCTCGCCTCGCCAGAAATACATGACGTCACCAACACTGTGTACACGCCTCAAGGCTATTACGCGTCGGGCTAAAGGCTATTACACGTAGCGCTGCACTCAGTAGGGCTCGCTCCCACGTGGAAACAATGGGTTATTGTTGTGCGCTAAACTGTGACAGAATGCTTGCTTACCATTCCTGAACTGATGGTCCAATAGTCTTCTCCTCAATTATATCCTCGTCATCTGTTTTTCGGCGCAGGGGCTCGAACTGA
Organism: Ellobium chinense; assembly: GCA_033807755.1. Lineage (NCBI taxonomy): Eukaryota > Metazoa > Mollusca > Gastropoda > Ellobiida > Ellobiidae > Ellobium > Ellobium chinense. The sequence continues at coordinate 965,764 of JAWQUT010000180.1, read as the reverse complement.
TACGGCTCGACCGTATTTGCCATTGTTCTCGATCGAAAACACCGCGACTTCCGCGCTGACGTGACGTTTCCGGTACGGTTTTTTTCTTACAATTTCAGAATAGGTTAAAAGTTGTAAAATTAATTTCGAAATATTATTTTTTAGCAAAAATGATGACTTTTGATCTAAAACTTGATATTGAAAATATAAAAACGGTCGGAAATCACATTTTTTCTAGCACTTTAGTCGCACTTTAAGATTCTGAAATATAGAATTATCATTTGCTTGAGGAGAACTTTCAGATAATTTAGATGCCGCCACAGTCAAATTCTTTGCACTTAGGAGCGGCGCTAGTTGTGTCACTAGTCATAAATCAATTAAATAGCTTTCGAGAGCAGGTCAAAAAGGGGGCACATCAATGTGAACATTATTTTGACCTTTTTATTTTGGTCAGAGATGACCATGGAAGCATTTTATAAAATACCCATGAAAACTTTTGGAGTTTTGAAAAACTGAATTGGTCTTCACTATCAATGAGGGGAATGAGATGGGCCTAATATGTGTTGGGTACAATTCTAGGGATGAAAAGAGAGAGAGAGAGGGAGAGAGAGAGAAAAGGAGAGAGAGATGAGGCAAGGAGCAGTAGGGAGGTAGGATAAGAATCTAGTAGAAAACAGGGGGTAAGAACAAAAAACTAGACGCTAATGGACACAGAGAGAGAGAGAGAGAGAGTGCAGCCAAGATGTTATTGTCCCCAGAGTCACTGTTGATTACCGCCTTCTCACTGTTTCTCTTTAGCAACTCAGGCTCTCACTTTTTCTTATTGCTTCTTATCCCCCTCCTTCTCCCCCCCCCCNCCTTTCTCAACCCCAAAGACATTGTAAATATAATGTCTTTGCTTCATCCCTGAAATTGTGCCCACCCATCTATCCCCTCTCTCCCCCTCCCCATCTCATTCCTGTTGCTATGCACAACTTGGCATATCCATGGTAATTGTTATGGTCTATTTAATTTTTCTCTTTGATTGTGAAGACCGGTTCTTTCTTTCCAACCCATAAAGATTTCACAAGTATTCTCCAATCCAAATTATTCCTGTGGTCAACTATTTTTGTGTCGATATGCCAGCTATTTGACTGGCTCTTTAAAGCATGTTGACTGATTTATGGCTAGTGATGCAACTAGCACCACCCCTAAGCGCAGAAAACGCTGCCTGAGAGAATAGTTAACTGTCGATCAAATCCTATCCTGCAGTGCAACAATTTAATAATCAAAATGTGCTCTTCAGGCAAATGATAAATATTGTCAGAATCGTAGACCATTGAGAGCTCATTAAACAATGCAGAAAAAAAAAAAAGGCACAGACAACTGCACATAGGCTATGCATACATCAATAAAGCAACTCCGTCAGTGCTCAAACAAATGCTCCTTTTTACCAAATATTTATCCTGCCTTTTTAAGATTACAGCATTGCGATCAAAGGCAGGCACTTGTTCACAGTCTTCAACAAAAGACCTGTTGATCACATATGACAAAAAAAGCGTAAAATTTAGCACTAAGTAAAGTTATTGCTTATTTATTTTTCTCTTGCACAACTGCTACTAGCTTGCCCCTCGCATTTTGACATCACGCTTCATTCCCTGTATTGACCATTATGGTGTCCTACGCAGTGTGAAAATCCCGACTTTCAAGCTGCATTTTCTCGGGAGCGCTGGGGAGAATGAAACATGTAACGGGGTGAAAATTTATGAAAAAATATTGTGGATTTTTCAGGCTGTGAAGCAGATAGCTACTCCTGTTCCTTTAATAATTGTCAGCTTTTTCAGTTGGGGTTCATGTTTCATCGCAGCAAATTACCTTCAGTGGAAAGGAGACTTTCACAAGCAGTTAAATTGTATTTTTTGTGCAATCTGTGGATGCATGAGTGAGTATATGAGTGATCATATCCTTTTCTGATGGAATTGGCTTTTGAGCAGGGTGACCAAATGAGGATCAGTGGGCTGTGACCTCTGCCTTTGTGAAGGCCATGATGTAAACACCATGATAATCCATCCTTCTGTAAAATACTTGGCATTATGTAGGCAAGACCCTTGTCTGAATGGGAATGATTATTAGTTGTACTATGAGAAGGGCACTGTGAACATTCCTAGAAGCTGAGAGCTATCATATGATCTATGTTGTTAGGATAGTAATGTGAAGTCACATGAGCAGGCATATCCTGAAAACATGAGTCTTTAACCATATTACTGTTATTATTTGAGGAAATGAAATGTTATGCAGCATTATGGTGTTAACTGTTTGTATGACATGTAAAACTATACCTGAAAATCTTATGAGCGATTTGTGTATCAATTTACAGGCCTAGACTATGTGGCACATGAGGACATCCTCCCATACACCAGTCCCGATCCTGTGCCCATCCAGCATGAGCTGTTTGACAAGTTCCTCATGCATGAAGCTGAGAGCAGTATGTTTACTTCTTGTGCCATTTTCACCCATTTATTCTTTTAAAGATAAATTCTTCACAAGAATTTCCTTCACTCACTCACCCATAGTCACAAAATGTCCCGTCTAAGGTGTAATTTTCAGAAAGTTTGGGATTGAAGATCCTTCGTGATTTTTTTGAATTTTTGATATGTTGTGGTCCAGTAGCGGAGAACAGCATATGTACCGTGTCAGAGAATGTAGCTTCTGCACATGAAAAGGATGTCATTTTCTTTGTCATATAGGTATGACAAAGGGAAGCATTTCTAGTGTGTAAAATTAATTGCAGGAAAGAAGATGTAGAATCTTATGGTGCACAGTTTTCATTTGCTCACAGTATTTTTATAGAGTGCTTTCAGCAGACAACATCCTGCAATGCAAGGTTTCCAGGTGAGCTTGTAAGTTATAAATTGATTTGCCTGAGCCATCCCACAGGTTGTTATATTCACTGAATACTTGATGTTCAACTCACAAGAACTGAAAACATTCCTGCATATTTTTCTATGACATGAGCGTGTTTTTTTCCCTTTTTTTTAAATTACATATTTCTAGTTATATTTCATTTAGGCCCTTGACAGTATTTGACAGAATCTAATAGGAAACATATGGTCCTTTAGAGATAAAGTTTGAAGTTTGTTGAAGAATTTCAGAATGCATTGCATGTAAAATCTGTTATTATTCTCAGTGTTAACATTGCTTGATACTCACACAGAGGAACGGATATTAAGCACTGCCTTCAGGAAGCACAGAGGAAGAAGGATATTGCCTGGATATGTAACTTTCAGACATTCAAAATTATTATTGCATGTGCAGCATTGAGGAAACTTATTAAAAATTTGTGAAAAGCTCATTGGCTCTTTAAAAGACTTTATTTTCCAAATTGGGTGTCTGGTATCTTCACAATCATGAGGCACTGAAAATTAAAGAGATGGTTTAATAATACAAGGACAGAAAAAAAGAATACTTTTGCAGTCTGTCGTGGGTATCCTGTAAGCACTTTTGAATAAAATTGTTTCACTGCAAAAATTCTTGGAGCTCTCAGGATATCTTTGATATCATCTCAGACCCTCCTTTCATTGCCCGTGAAACACTGGGAGCGTGGCAAGAAAAGAACCACCCATGGCTGCAACTTTCTGATGTACACAGAGAAACCACTGAGGGAATACGAGTCACTGTGATACCGTTCTACATGGGCTGTAGGGTAAGGCTCCAATCTAGGTGTCAAATATTCTGACATATTTGCACTACTCATACATTTTTTAAAGACTGTGTTGTTGGTAAAGTAAACAGATGATTTAAATTCTTGCATAGGTCATTAGAGTTTAAGTTTTCGTTATTGAAGTTGCACAACAATTAAAATGTCAAGAGAATAATTTTCATTTTATATTGTTGCTGCTGTAACAGCAAATGTGCAGCAAAACGGACAAGAAGTATTTGTCGGTTGTTGAAATTTAGAGGTGAAAGACACAGTCTAATTTTTTGTTGTTCTTTGATCTCTTTCTTTGAACAGGAGGCCCAACAGACTCATGTTTACTGGGTAAGCTGATTATCTCATTCTTGGGGTACAACTTGTGGACATTGAAAGAATCTTTTCATATTCTCTTCGAATGAAAAGGCAAAAAGAGACCAAAGATTATATCACATCATTGAATGAGAGCTAAGGACACCACCTTTGAGCTGCTTTGTTTAGAAGAACTATCTGAATGTTTTCTCAGGTTTAACAAGGTGACAATCCTAGAACTGCGAGAGTATTCATAAACCATAGCACTTGGTACTTAAATCCCAGACAAGAAGAATATCACATGTCTCTGCTTTTCCATGTTCGTGTTTGTCTTCCTGTCTTTTACAAGCTGAGCATGATTCACCTCAAGCCTACTGTCACAGCACATTAAGCAAACAGTTAATATAAATTGGGTGCATCAAGTTATTGTCTGGCAGGACATCAAAAGAAAGTAAAATTTGCACCAGATATGAAAATTTTCACCTCTAATCAAGCGGAAGTTAAGCAAACTTTGGTGCACTTTTACTAGATATTGCTTAAATGTCAGAAGTTCAGGCTATTTTTCACTTGCTTCATAAATGAGTAAATTAGAATTACAGAGTGAAGTCTCAATCAAGTTGTCCAGTTCTGTGCATCTGAAGATGTTTGAAAGACTTCATGGCTTTTTAATGTTGACTGTTTACATCTTTCTTATTTCTTTATTCTTATTATGTCTTGTTCTTGTCTGCTGTAGTGGCGCTACTGTGTACGACTAGAGAACAGAGGGGAGGAGACAGTTCAGCTCAGGGAGAGGCACTGGAGAATCTTTAGTCTTTCTGGAACATTGGAGACTGTGAGAGGGAGGGGAGTGGTTGGACAGGTATACAGATCTGTCTTTACAATTTTTTTTGTGTTTTTGTTTGTCCTCTTGATAAATGTTAGACTGTTCCAAGTATCTGCTTGTATTCAGTTGTTCTACAAGTGATGTATTTAGATTTTGATACTCTAATTTCCTTGTATGTTACCTTAAATGTCAGTTGTAGTTAAGGAGGGAGGACACTGTTTAGCTTTTACGTTTAGTCTCAGTCCTGTGTAGTGACGCCGACAGTTTCAGCTACTCTGTAAAGCATAAAACGGTGCACTGTTTGTCATATTTGAGATAGTAGAGAGTTCATAAACTAGAGTTGAAATATCAGCAGTGTGTATTTCTGTCAGACCAATGCATCTGCTTGTGTGCTCACACCAGATTTGAAGTCTGTTGGCAGAGTTGTTTGTCTAGTAAAGTAACATATATGTTTCCAAATTGTCAGATGTATAGTAAATTGTCTATCTGCTGTAAGAGTCATGTTTCAGCTTAACATCGCTCAGCATGACTTAATGATGAATTGTTTGATCTTGTTTAGGAGCCAGTACTTTCTCCTGAGCAGCCAGCGTTTCAATACAGCAGTCATGTTTCACTGCAAGCACCTAGTGGTCACATGTGGTAAGTATATGACTGAGTACAAAACGGTTCATGTCCCTTTTATGAATAACAAACTGACCTATCATCAGCAGATACATAATTGGAGCTAACATACAGTAGTTGTCTTTGATAACAGATATTTGAAGAAGTAGTAGATTTACTTACTGAGGGCCAAAGCTGTCATAATCCTTTCAGCTTTAACCCAAAATCAAATACAGTGGAGCATGATAATGCATACACCTTGGGATCTGCCAGAAGTGTAATTATTAACAAAAACATATATTAACCATACACATTCCCTTAGAGAAAAAAAAAATCAGGAGACAAATACTTACGTTGTATCTGTGTTTACATATTAAGTGTGTCTGTACTAAGGGGGCTTTACTATATTTTGATACAGAAAGTCCTTACCTGATAATCAGTACTGAAAAAATTGCATCTCAATGCTTGCAAGGATTTTCTGAAGTAAGAGAATTCTTGATAAAACCATGGGAAAATAAAGTTTGAATAAAGGTGAAGTGGCTGTAGCCAAATATTCATTTTTTTAAAAAAATCTGTCTTCTTCAGGGGAACTTACAAGATGGAGCGCCGAGACGGCACCAGCTTTGACTGTAAGATTCCACCATTTTCCCTGGAGAGCAAATCAGATGATAACAACAACCCTCACCAGTTCCTTGGAAGTTAGCCAGTTTTAAATTGCTGTCGGGTGTTGTTGGTGTAGTAATCCAGTCATCATCTGCTATCTGCACAGAAATGACAAATGTTCAGTCTTTTCCCTGCTATTTTGCACATCCATTTCATGAGGTTTTCGTTGTCTTCAGTATAATGGTGGGGGAAAGGTGAATGCATTTGTCAGTCCTTGAAAATACATTTCAACTCCTGTGGTTGGGAAGTTATAAACTATTTGAGGGAGATTGTCAGAACGTCTGAGTAATAAAGATAGTGATGTATGTTGTCATGCACAGGATGAATTAAAAGAGATAGTCTGCTGACTTAAGGTTGACAGCAGTAGCCCAGTATTGTCATGTGTAGATTAAATCCTCTAAAAACTTGTCTATATTGCGTCAGTGAGTGAGAGAGGAGGACAAGATGCAAATGTTGGATGATCTGGCCAGCAGAAGACAATGAATATAATTCTTCTTCATACATTTTGAATGAAGGTTTGTATATTATTGAGAAAACCCATTATTGAATAGTGGAGAGATAATGATGTGATGTAAATATATTTCAGAAACTGTAAGTATTAAAAGTCCACGTGTAATGACAAAACAGTGTACAATCATAATTTGGTTATTTACACTATACAGTTTTGTTGTTGCATAGCAGAAATGTTTGAGCAAGAATGGGTGCTGGGATATGCACCATATACTTTGTAGTGAAGAGCATTCTGTTTCCTACTTTTTTTGACGTAAGAGACCTGAAATGTTTGCTTTGAGTGAAACAGCACATTTTAAAGATTTTGATTTCACACCTTTACACACTGATATTATGAAACTCAGATCATCAGAGCTAGCACACATTTTAGGTAAACTGGAGGTTTTAGAATATTTAAGAATAACAGCTGTATTTATCATTTCCTAAGAGTTGAAAAATCCCAGATATTGCATTCGCGTTTTGTTATCTTGGCAGCACTTACACAATGGATTATCAAACATTGAAGTTGCCAGATAGAATCAAAAGTTTCAGGCTTCTAAGATGTGACTGTGATGCAACATTGATGTAATGAAGAATTTCACTGAATTCTCAGCCAAATTACAGGAGAGTTGTAATAGATAGTCAAGTTTCTTACCTTTCTAATCAGCAGAAAGCTTAATTAAAAAAAGAATAACAAAAACTCTCATCTTTGCTCTTAAAAACAATGAAAGTGGAGTAGGGTGATTCCTGTGTGTGAGGACACAAGATTTTGTGGGGTTTACAACGCTTTCAGAAACTCTTTTTTTTCACAGAATTTGCTCATTGATTTAACTTCAGAATTCTGATTTGGCTGCTTTCTGGACACTTCAGTTTATCTTTGTATCATGTAATAGGACAAAGCTCCAGCCTGAATAAAGCCTTTACACTACAAGCTGTCTTTTAAAACATTACCAGGGCAGCTTCATCACACATTATGTCATTCACTGCATATTTTGTGGCAGTTTTGATACATGTCAGAATGAAAGCAGGTAGAGT